>OX454417.1:103615293-104145008 GCA_949715475.1 Microchrysa polita
ACTCTTGACTTTGATTTCACTCAGAATTTAAGCGAATAGGATTTTATGAGGAAAAGTAACTCGGCAGAGCGTGCGGTTGATCTCAGCATATCTACAATACAAAAAGAAGCAACCGGATGCTACTAACACATCTACGGTTCAACATTGGACTGTCGCGTCAGTTACTATTTAGTGTTTAACATGTTCAAGCAATAAACTAAAAGTCTACTTACTTTGCACCGCACAACGTACACTTGTATGTGTATTTGTAGTCGATATCGTAGTCATGACACACACTAATTTTTGGGAAGCTCCGGAAATATTGCATTGGCTCGACGTGCCCTATTGAATGAGGCAGAAATCTCGTCATGTCGGACCAATGGACCAAAATTAAATATACTCGAGGACTTAACATTTATTCCACATTGCACCGTGCCCATGTTCACCGCTATAGATCCATGTAGCCGCATGACACAATTCATGGATTAAAGTGCACCGTAAACGTCGTTTGCCCAATCTGGAAATGGTTAGTGAAAAATAGGAGACGTTTAGAAGCTATGCGGTATGATGTTACAATGCGTTTTTGAATATTCGTAGGGGGTTCTGTGATGATGCGGTTTAAAAGAATTCTCAACAAAATTGAGCTGCTTTATATGGACTCATCGCTTGCTATGCTCGCACCTGTGTGATCCTTACAAATTTTACAAAAAAGCCGAGGTGCGAGCGTAGCGACCTAATACAAAGCGTTTTCAAATATTGCGATGGTCGATCTCGTTAATGATGTGTTAAAAGCCCTTGTAAAGGACCTTGAAAAAAAATTTAAGCCGCTTTGTATAGGCTCATGGCTCGCTACGCTTCACAAGTAGCGTGTTCCTTATGCATCTACAAAATAGGCGAGGTGCGAGCGCAACGAGCGGTGAGGCGATACAAGTCGTTTTCAAATATTCTGAGGGTCGTTCGTCGTAATATTTAAAAAGCGCTGGTAAAGGAACCTTAAAAAAAATTGGAGCCAATCTCAGAATATTCGAAAACGCTACAAGCTGAAACTTAGCCATTTGTAAATATCCTATACTTGCTTTTGTATGATCTTCGTCCTTACCTCGACCTCTCGAAGATTTCGAGTTGTGCTTGCAGTGGTAAACCATGTTGCTACCAAGGCAGCGAAGCTATCAAACGAATCCTGATACACTCCATTTCAAAAATATCGTATACCACGGCAAAATGAAGACCGCGGACATCGTGAACAAAAATGCAAGCCCTGTCATGGTAATCAGGACCAGCGCCCGCTCTAAGGAGGGTGAGCAGGGCGGTTGCCCGGGGAAAAAATTCTGGGCAGTATTTTGGCACGCACCTCATAGAAAGAAAACTACAAGATAACTAAAACTCATGTTCGGTAAAAAAAATAATAAAACACATGCAAATTAATGGTAACAACCTCGGTGGAGCTTTTTTTGCTACTGGCAAAGGACAGCAACTCCGTAAATTCCAACGAAGAAAACTGCGATCAACAGAAAATTGTTTGTTAGCTAAAAAGCACTAAAGCCGTTAGTCGCAACAATATTTCTAAGCACACCGTTATTTTTCAAAAATGGTGTTTAATAGTAATGAACTTTTTCTACAAAATTAAATTCAGTACCAAACGTTTGCCACCTACTCCATTTTCCATCAACTCAAATATATGTATAAGCCATAATTAGGCATTGATCAATATTTCAGGTCGCTACGAGTACCTATATTCTGCCGAAAATTATGGCCGAAATAAGGGACGCAGCCAGGCAATTGTTTTGGGAGGGGTCCAACACTCTAAATTTCAACATTATTAAAAATTAGAATTTTGTTGCTGATTAAGAAAACTAGTATTTCGTTTGCCATAACTATCCGATGGCACAGAAAAGCGAGAGCGGGGAAAGCATGTCTCTTTCGTTTGTTGACGTATATACCTACCACAGAGGAGGACCCCTCGTCTTTCTTTCCGACTTTTGACTGGTTCAGATGAAATTAAAACTTTTTTGATTTCTCTTTAAATAGACACACAACTCAGACAAACTTTGTTTTTTTTTTTTTTTCATTTGTGAGCTTTTTAAGTTTTTTTACCAAAACTCAAGTCGGTCTGTCGAAACGACACCTGGAGAATAAGTTAATGAAAGAAATCCATCTGCTCGGAAATTTCATAGACGGCATGGGGAAAAGTCACTTCATTACTTTCTAGGGGAAAAATATTTCAAATAAAAAATGAAAATATTTCCCGTCTCTATTCTGAATGACTATCGTGGTTTTTTGGAACTCCGGTGTAGGTTAGTTTAGTTTAACTACAGGGGGTTAGAATAACAACATAACCTGTATGGGTCATGTTGATATTATAGGTAGACTAAAGTAACCTATACCGGAGTGCAAAAAAACAGGCCTAATATAATTCATGTAAATATTGATCTCACGTCTGTGGGAGAGCTCTAACTGGGGGTGTTTCGGAATTTCATAGAGCCGTAAACGCCGTAATTCTGCCAAGCCGATTGAAATTATTTCAATCATCATCATCAATGTGGCACGATAGCCCGACGTCGGGCCTTGGCCGCCTGAATCGTTGACCTCCAATTGTCGCGGTTACGTGACCTCGTCCTCCAGTTTCGGAAGCCCAGCAGCTGGTGGGCGTCTTCACCTACGGAGTTCTCCCAGCGAGCTCTCGGTCGTCCACGCAACCTCGCTCCGTCAATTCGTTGTGCGTTCATCACTTTCTTTGGCATGCGATTATCGTCCATCCGTTGTACATGCCCCGCCCATTGCAAATGTTGAAGCTTCACGATTTTCGATACTTCCAGCTCATCGTACAATTGATACAACTCATGGTTGTACCGGATACGCCATTGGTCTCGCTCGCGAACGGCCCCGAAAATTCGCCGAAGGGCCTTTCGTTCGAATCGGTCTAGCAAAATTTCGGAGGCTTGGGTGAGGGTCCATGTTTCGCAGCCATAACATAGCACGGGTCGGATGATCGTTTTGTACACGCGGAGCTTCGTGTTCCTGTGCGCAAGTTTCGAATTAATTATAGGGAGGACCGAGAAATATGTCTTATTGGCTAGTTGTATCCGTCGCTTAATTTCGTCGGTTTCGTTGGCGTCCTTTGATAAGTTACAACCCAGATAGTTGAAGTTGTCTACATACTCGATATTAAGGTCCCCCACTGTGATGCTTGAATTTGCTGGCGTCCTTGTTTTCGATTGCATCATGGCCTTTGTTTTGCTTTCGTTGATATGTAGTCCAACTTCCTTTGCGGCGTTACTGAGGTTACGCAGGAGGCTTTCTGCATCACCCAACCTTCGAGACATGATGTTGATATCGTCGGCGTACGCTACTAATTGAGTCGACTTGATGAGTAGCGTTCCGCTGCTGTCCATATTCAAGGCTCGAATTACATACTCCAAAGCCAGGTTGAAGAGCGTCGGCGCCAGCCCGTCGCCCTGCTTGAGTCCAGTACGAGTTTCAAATAGGTCAGTGAGTCGGTTCTGCACTTTGACCTGCGAGACGGTATTAGTCATCGTCATCCTTGTGAGTCGCACTAACTTTGCCGGTATACCAAAATTCAGCATAATGTTGTACAGTACACTTCGATCGATACTGTCGTATGCCTGCTTGATGTCGACAAAGATTTGGTATACGTCGATGTTATATTCCCAGCACTTTTGGAGTAGTAGCTTCACTGTGTAAAGCTGATCGGTCGTTGAACGACCAGGTCTGAAGCCGCCTTGATACTCGCCAATGATTTGTTCTGCGTACGGATTGATTCTCTTTTCAAGAATTTTTGATAAAATCTTATAGGCCGTACAAACTAATGATATGCCCCTGTAATTCTCACACTTCAGCTTGTCACCCTTTTTGTGGATTGGGCAGATTATGCTTTTGCGCCAATCTTCGGGGATTACCTCGTCGTTCCATATTTTCAGCAGTAGCACTTGTACAGCGTTGGTCAGGCACGTTCCACCATGCTTCAGCAGTTCTGCTGGGATCTCGTCAGCGCCGGGCGCTTTATTATTTTGGAGCGACTGTATGGCAAGACTCACCTCCTCTACTGTTGGGGGTAGAACGGGAGGGCCTGGTTCGGCTAACTGCTCAAGAGCTAGCTCCGCGGGGGATGTTGATGAAGCATTGAGGAGCTCTTCAAAATGCGAGGCCCATCGTTTGTTGACGCTTTCGATGTCGCTGATGATGTTACCATCCTTGTCCTTACATAGGCTTGTCCTGGGTTGATATCCGTTCTTGATATTATTTATAAGTTTGTACGCCTGTCTAGTGTTCTTACTGGCTAATCTTTGGTTTATTTGCTGTAACTGCTCGTCAAAATGTTTGCGTTTCTTACGTCTAATTAACTTATTAGATACTCGCCGAAGCTCGTTATATCTTTCTTTTTTGGCTCGGGATGCGCGTTGTGTGTATTGGCGATAGGCTTCATTTTTCGCCTCAATCGAGGCCCTGCATTCGTCGTCGAACCAGTCTGCTCGTCTGCGCCGGCCTTTATAGCCCACGACCTCTTCTGCGACCCCCTTGATGCTGTCTTTGAGCTCCTCCCAGAACTCATGGATGCCTAAATTGTTGATGTCATCAAGCATGGGCGACAGTTTTTCCTCTAGTGCTGTTGTATACGCAGCCGCCGTGGCATCATCAATCAAATTGTCAACCTCGAAGATCTTGGCAGGGTTGATTCTCGTTAGGTGCACCGAAGAGATTCTGCACCTGTAGGTCGTCTTCACCAAATAGTGATCGGTGTCGCAGTTGGCTCCTCGATAGGATCGAACATCTAGGACATTAGAAGCCCATCTCTTGCTGATCAGTACATGGTCGATCTGGTTCACATATGTATTTCAATACATATGAGAATTAAACGGGCCTTATCGCTTCGTATTTTTTGCTCATGAAAATTTTCAGGTAAGGGGGGGGGGGATCAGAAGTACAAGCCAGAGTGAGCTTTACTAAATACTTCCTTGTACAAAGATTTGGTAAACGAACTCCGTGTTCTCGTGTACATAAATAAATAACAGGCGCGACAATCCAGCATTAGAGTAAGGCCGCAGGATGTGTTAGTGACATCCTATTTCCAAGATCTTATCTGCTTTTGTTGAGGTAATGAGATCAGCATCACGCTCAGCAGTGTTATTTATCCCCATAAATGGGTACTCGTTTAACATCTGAGTGAGATCATAGTCCGTCACAAGCTCGTGAGTTCGAAAAACACCATGGAACACGGTGAGATTCGAACTCATGACTTTGTGCACCGAAGGTGCGCGCACTAACCGCCACACCAGCCAGACCTCTCGTGTACATACATATTCCAAAAAAAGACCTTTCAATTTTTTTCCGTTTAAAGAAGAATAAATAACGGGTCATTGAAATTTCAAATCAATCCAATAGAAATCATTTCGGGACCCCTACCCTGGCTACGTCCCTGGCCGAAATTAATTATCATGGAGAGGTTATTTGTATGGAAGCTAGGGAAACCCTTTCGAATCAGGGAGCGATCTTGCTCATTTCTATAACTTTGCCATATCTCCGATGGCTCCTTTAAGGTGTTACATACAATCGGTGTAACAAAAACAATTCACCCTATACTATCTTATAGGCTTAGGTCTGTAAAGAAAATAAAGCCCCCGGAGGAAGGCACTGTGTTGTTCTAACGTAACCTTCCCCGCAGGGGAACTAATCCCAACAAACCTCAGGAAACTAGATTAATTTTCACAAAGCTTCGAGCATCAACTGAGCAATTTCCGAGAATTCACCAATAACTTTGGGTTACTCAGAGTCTGCTTGGCAGAGGTACATTTCGAGAAGCTGAAGCTTCGTTTAACTCACTCAGTAGTGACCCGTATGTGTCACGGGAAAATGCGTGGCCGGCATGTGCACCGATCAATGTATAAAAACATTAAGAATTTTAAGTTTCTTAAATGTTTAATTCTTATAAACATCATTATGATGTTACCACGCTCACGCTAAGAACGTAAACTCATAAAGAGTGCAAATTTCATTCTACTTATATTGTAAGAAAATAGCGACCAGTGTGCGAATCATTTTCGGTTTGAACAGAACCCCTGTATTTCCTTAATTGTAGCAATTATGTTCAAAAATGAAAGTAGAAATAGACAGGTACATTATAGTCTAAATTGAATACTGGTATTTCCCTCAGGTGGCCATCAGGTGTCATGTGTCAAAGCATCTAATAGATACAGTAGCTCATGATCCATGAAGTAAAAATAGTTTTGGGCTATATCGACGATTTATGACGCCAATGTTGGTTAAGATTTACCTCTAACGACTTAGCTAGCACAATACATTTAGTACAGCGAAGTTAAATCTATTCAACAAATTAATAAGCGAATTTCTTCCTAGTAAAATAATTGTGTGGCTATCCTGTGTTAAATCTTTCTGACACAGTTCATAACGACTCCAGCACGAACACGTCCTCTCAATTCATTCATGAGAATAACTAGTTTAAATTTGTATCAATCACCAATCTGATTTTTCTGTCTCTCTGGTTTTTGTATCGAATCTTTCGAATCTTCTGTCGAAATTCGGAATGTGAAGTTCAAATTTAAAATGTGTCAAATAAACATCCTGCCCGATGGAATGCAGTCAACATATCCCATGAAACCCTTCAAAATAAATAGAGGCTAATTTCCGGTGCGGCCGAAATTTGGCCGCGCAAATAAATAAATAATCATTATTTTAAGCAAAGAATTTTCTTGGAACAAGAAAATGCATCTTAAATCAGGAAAATTTATTCCTTGGCTTTTTTTCGTGTTTTTAGCAAATTATTTTTTCAGTGTATAACTTGTACTCCGTTCCGTAACGTCTAGGACAGTAGGACAACATTTGTGTGAAATTTGATTAGGAGAAATGCACAGATAAAAAGGTTTTTCTCAGAAAAACTTATTTGCGGATTGGGTGTGTATTGCAGCTCCAGGACACCAAGTATATTTCCTTTTGGTTTTGCATGTTATGTGGTTTCTATGTAAGGTTTGATTAGAATTGGTGAACAAATAAACAATTTTTTCTTAGAAAAACCTAATTCGGGGTATGTGTTTGTATGGCAGCCCCATGGTTCAATTCCATCCGGCTTTATATATAAAAGAAGTACATTTGTGTGGGGTATGGTTGGTGTGATTGCGGATCTCAATTCGAAGCTTTTTTCTTGGCAAGTAACATGCTGAAATACTACCCAATAGGAAAAAGAGAAGCGCTTCCGATAGAAGCGACGTAGAAGCGCTTCCTCACCATTCGTAAATATGCTTCTGTGGAAGCCCTTCTACAGAAGCATATTTACGAATGGTAAGGAAGCACTTTATGATCGTAATAGAAAAGCAGAGACTATTTGCAGGTGTTCCAGAAGCGCTTACCACTCACTTCTCTGGAAGCGCTTCTGGTGTGCATCTTAAGGAACTGCTTGCCGCCGCGGACATGCAATGTTAAAAAGTACATGAAGAGGAATGGAGATGGGAGCGCTTCTCTGCTTCCCGAGAAGCGCTCTTTTTCCTATTTGGTAATGTCATCAGTTTTCATCCGCATTTATCATCTCACTTTCTCTCCCTCTCTTTGTTGCTCTCTGAATTGGTTTGTTATACAAGTAACTATACTTTCCATAGCCAAATCATCATACTCAATGGCACGTCTTTAATACCGCGTCATACACTTCTCCTGATTTAATTAAATAATTTTAGAGTAAAGCGTCAGTGATAAGACGCATTTTAACAAACCGAAGAAATCAATTTGTTCGCTCTGGCGGTTATTACGATACATATTCTGACTAAATACCAAAGTCACACGATCAATTTTCGCGATAAGGATAACAAAAATGACGGGCGCCGCTAACAAAAAAAAATTCTAGCGTGTGAACAGTTTTCATCACGCGATAATTATGTATTTAGGTGAGTATTGGGTGGGGTTACGATACGGAACAGTTACGTGTGTTTCGCAATCATGTTTGTCATTCTGATCCCCTAACTGCTATTTTGCGGATCAGAAATAATCTCCGGTTCGTTTCCTTTGTGGAATATGTTAACGAAAACAAGCGGAGCTTATTTTTGATCCGCAAAATGGCAGTTAGTTGATCAGAATGGCAAACATGTTTGCGGAACATACGCAACTGTTCCGTTTCATAACCCCACTCATTGATACAGTTTTAAGTAGCGTACCCACTGTTTCGGCGGGAATGTTTTCGATTACGTGTTTATTAATATTATTATTTGTGTTTCTCGAAAATGTTTGAAACATACCGATAGCCTGAACAAGGCTTTACGGCCTGATATTGCTGTTGCATCGCTGATTTGGCGTATTTCCCCAGCTATTTCATTAGCCTGTCAAAATTTTGGCGACGACAATCTTTAGGCCACTCAACCTAAGGCAATGATTAGTTCCAACGAATTCTTAGCAATAAATCGACAACTGACTTTTCATCATGATTGATTAGAGATTTTGTTAGACTAATCTATGAAACCTTGCACGCTAAGCCACGAAAGGCGCATGCATGTGCAAATTGAATGTTATCCAAAACGTTTTGACTTTTTTTGTTAAGGCCTCTACACATAAGATTGCGATCTGCCAGAGCTTATCAAATTTTTTTTCTCCATTATGTTATATGATTCTACTGAGAATTTCGTTTTCATTTTGGTTTTTTTTTTCACTCATATTGTGCGTATAGTTATCATATTACTTATCAGTAATTAGATCTGATTTTTTCTGTATACATACTCATACATAATTTTATTGAGGCGTATGGTGATTTTTCATTATGCGAAAAAAAACGCACGCACGCAGCCTTGCCTGGTAACAAAACGTACAAACGTGCATTCGCGAAAAATTAGATGATAACATTTTGAATCATTTAAATGGGGTTTTGTTGTCTAAATTTGGGTCGCTTTTGGGGCAAGGTATACATACATGCAATGTATGCATACTTTTTGTAGAAAAAAAAGTGTAATCGAATGTATTGTGTACATGTATATATAATTAGACGGCATCATTGTGAATAGTATAAACATAATCAGATGATTGATTTGGTAACACGAGATTTAGTTTGGCGTTATCTTTATAGCATTTGAATTTCAAAGCATTGGGAGACCAGCACGTTTGATGCCAGGACTTATATTTTGATAATCCATATGAATAGGGTTTTAATAAAATTCAGATAAGAAATATAATATATATAAATAAATTGAACAATAATAATTGAAAGATTTTTTTTTTAACTATTTCGGCGCCGCTAGCAATTTAAGAACAATAAGAGTAAGACTGGCGGATTGAAGTGATACCTATCAACTCCTTTTTGCAGCTAATGAATTTTTCTTTGGCGGAAACTTTTCCAACTTGTTGTTTTTTGTGGGATAGCCTAATGTTTCTGCAATTGATGGTGTCTCAAACATCAGACAAGGCTGAGAAAAATTTAATATTAAATTATCACCAGAAGTTTGTTCTACGCACCAGGGATGTGAAAAACTGGACGGTTAGTCTGTAAACCGGTATTTTCAGAACGGTTAACTGGGTTATTTTCGGTTTTTTCCTCCTCCCGGTTTTAACCCGGACGGTTGTTTGTCCATCCGGTTAAAACCGGGAAAAAAATCTTTCAAAATTCAATTTTTTATATTTTCCTGATTTTTCAGTCAGCAATTCTATTATGTAGGGGAGACCGGGGCTGGTTCTAACAGGGGCAGGTATTAACAGGCTGATAGACGCTAAACTATCAGGCTGAGAGACAAACAAATCATGAATGTCCTGTTTGTACACAATGCTAAACGTGTCGAGACTCGTCAATTTAGTCTGCGCCGTCGCAGTAACGAGTTGTGTGTGGTATGCCCATATGAACAGGTAAACGATCTTTTTTGTGTTTTTATTTTCTTGATTTGCAATCTTAATATAAATTTCAAAGATGGGAAACTTTAATTTATGTAAAAAGTGTTTATTCAGCTATAGATGCACTCTAATTTCTTGCTGCTAAATTACGTACTTATTATAGTGCAATGCGATTTCTAAAAAATTGGGCCTTGGGGTTAGTTTTAACAGAACACACGGGGTAAGTTCTAACATGTTAACACTTACCCCAATCGCCAGTTAAGTTCCTGTGTTAGGATATTAAGGCTGGAGTTCCATTTTTTTTAATTACCTGTGATTTTTTTCAAAGAAGATGTTTATTTGATTTATTGAGTTTAAGAAAACTGCTTTAAATGCTAAAGTTTTGTTATTTAATTATCTTTAGCATTAAAATATCACTAAGGCCCGTATTTATGAACATTCCTTAACTCAAGGAGACCTTGAGTTAAGGATGCCGAAATTCAATAAATTAAATGTCATTTACCATACTTTTTCATAGAAATCACTTATATTCACGAGTCAATGCATCCTCGATTTAAGCAGAAACTCAAGGAGACCCTAAAATTTTCTATAGTCAACCTCACTTGAAGTCAAGGTAGCTACCCACCTTCCTTGAAATATAATATTTCAAGTCTATTGAAAACTTAAGGTATCCTTGAGTTTCGCCTTAAATCAAGGATGCATTGACTCCTGAATATAAATGATTTCTATGAAAAAGTATGGGAAATGACATTTAATTTATTGAATTTCGGCATCCTTGACTCAAGGTCTCCTTGAGTTAAGGAATGTTCATAAATACGGGCCTCAGTACTGAATATGATGATACTGATCGTTGTATTTAATTAATATGAGACTGAAAAAAAATACAGGTTGATTTTGTAGATTAACTGGTGTTTAATTATTTGCAAAAAGTTCAAATTCGACGATTACCCTTCCTGTTAAAACTTACCCCAGGGCTGTTAGAACCAACCCCAGGCTGGGGTAAGTTTTAACTTGTGAGTTTCTTAGGAAAAAAACCTTATTATTCTGAATATAATACGTTTACAATAATTTTGATAATTTCTATTTAAAGTCCTATTAATTACGAATTATATGGCAGAAAGTCATGTCTCTAACGCAAAAGGTTGGGTAGCTAAGAAGTTTTGTTTAAAATTTGTTAGAACCAGCCCCAGTCTCCCCTACTTGTCCCCTATGAAACATTTCGTTTTCAAATTTCAACTCTAAAACATATTTTCGAAAACTCCCTTTTGCTACAGGATGCGGCAGAGAAACTTACTTATTTGAAAGGTCAATAAAAACAGATATGGTTTTAATTCTTTTTATACCCTTCGCTCATAGAGTGAAAGGGTATATTAACGTTGTCATGAAGTTTGTAACGCATTGAAGGAAGCATCTCCGACCATATAAATAGTATACATATATGATCAGCATGACTTGGGGAGTCGATGGGCGATGTCTGTCGGTCTGTCTGCTGCGACGCGTTTTACTCGGCCAATTTAAAAGCTATGAAACTGAAATTTTGCACAAATGCTTCTTTTTGCTGCAGGCAGTTTGTATGTTTGAATCGGTAAAATCGGACAATGGGATCATGAGGCTGCCATAAAAACCCAACTCCCCAAATTAGGTTCTTCTAAGGAAAACTTTTTTTGTGTGTACCAATTTCAACCAAATTTCAAACAAATGTGTTTCTATTGAACACACAAAACATATGTAAGAATGGAGCAAATCGGACCATGGGGTCATGGGGCTGCCATACAAACCTAGCCCCCAAATTAGGTTCATCTGAGAAAAACTTTTTTATTTGCGCACCAATTTAAGCCAAATTTCACTGAAATGTATTTCTATTGATGACACATAACATATGTAAGAATAGATCAAATTGGACAATAGGGTCATGGTGCTGCCATTCAAACCCAACCCCCCAAATAAGGTTCTTCCAAGAAAAACTTATTTATTTATGCACCAATTTCAACCAAATTTGACACAAATGTTTTTCTATTCATGACACAAAACATAGATAAGAATGATTCAAATCGGACCATGGATTCACGGGGCTGCCATACAAACCCTCCATTTTGGTTCTTCTAAGAAACATTTTTTTACACCAATTTCACTAAACCTTGAATTAATGTGTCTTTATCAAAGCAACTAAAAAGGTAAAGACAAATGGAACCGTAATATGGGGCCATGCTCCCGCATCCCCCAATAAAATTTTCTGAGTAAATATTTTTATTTGCCCACTTATTTTAACCAAACCCCACACAAATATTGTTTTGTCGACGCAATGGAACTTTTGTGAAGTCTGAAGGAAAATAATGGGGGAATTAAATACAAGTCGTAGGTACGCCCGAAAAAAACTTTTAGCCCGAGGGGAGCGAAGGGTATCCAAATTTCGGCAGCCCCCGAAATTAGCCTCGGTCTCGTTTTATTTAAGGATGTCGCAATTTTTTCCATCTAGTCTTGAAACTGACTTCGGTTAAATGGCGACCTCATTGTGCATACACTGATTAAGTCGATTTTTGAATTTCGTCTCCACTCTGCAGCATATCAATCGGTATGTTGACAATAGCATCGCGAATGTTGTTCTGGAGGTGTGCTATGGTCCGTGGTCTATCGAAATAAACCAGGAATTTAAAATAACCCCAAATCCGCCAAATCTGGAGAGCCTCTGAGAGAGATGAGGCGGTCGGGGAAATGTTGTCGCAACAAATTCATTGAGCCCCGTACATTGTATGCTGTGGCTCCATCTTACTGAAATCCTCGATCATCCAAGTGAGTGACCGTTAGAAAAGAAGCTCTCGAAGCCCGCTGCTCTCTACACGAGAGCATGATAGCAACTGACTAGAATGGGAAACAAACTTGGGTACTTCCGCTCCAGATGCGTTCCTTTCCACTCCTCTACCCGAACAACTCACCGGTCGGGAGTTTTTTCAAATAAGTAAGTTTCTCTGGCGCACTCTGTACGTGCATTTTGATTTGATTTTGCATACGATACGAACACCAGCAATACGATTGTGTACGAATTTTTTAAAATAAAATTTTAAGCTGATCAATGAAAAGACTTAGTTTACCGGAAAACCGGTACTTTGAGCCCGGTTAAAACCGGATGGTCTAACCGGCTTTGCGAAAAACCGAAAACAACAGAAAACCGGGTTATGGACCGGTTTTTGGCATCCCTACTACGCACTACTCATTTTATAAGCCGACAAGTAGGTACTGTAGAATAAAGTTGCGTTGGGTCACTTGGTATGGAAGCTACCCGTAGATCTGATCCAATTGAGCTAATTTTGGTTAGGGATGGGCAAAAACGTTACTTTCCGGTAACGGCTACAGCCGTTACTGTTACTGGAAAGTAACGGTTACTCGATCCAGTTACTGTTACTTTTGATTTTAATTTGATTTCCACTACCAACTTATATACCATATCCCTTAGTTTTCCTAACCTTCATCCAAGCGCATCTTTTTGTAACATAATCGGGCGCGCGGCGGTAATTTACCGCCCTCACTTTCCCCGTTATATTTACCCAACGGTTGATAATAAATTTCCAAAAGACATCCTGTAGAAGACACGCCAACACAGTGATACCTATTATTATATTATAATTTATGCCCGCGCGGCTGGAAGAAGGCTAAGAGAATGAATACATAAAGCCAACACTATAAATGAATTAGAAAGCAATATCCACAGAAGCAAGAGTACGCACAACGCACCTGTAAGACAGCGTTCTAAACCAAGTCGCACTCTTTCCGCAAAAAAATCCTCGCTATCACCATATTCGTTGGTGCACAGAAGAAGGGAAGAATACATTCCTTAGCTGCTTGTCAATCTCATCAATGCATAGAGTCAGCACTCTTATTCATTTGAAGGCAATATTCAAAATAGAAAGTGTTCGCACCACGCACATCTACCTTTGAGCCAGCAACCTATATCAAGTCTCACTCTAACCCTCTTCGGAAAAAAACCCCTCACGAAATACGCTGGACGCACGGATGAGAACATCTCTTAGCTGCATCTCACATTATACATATGCAACGACACAACGCTCTCTTTTTTTTCCTCATAATACATGAACGAACAACATTCCACCAGCATCAAATCACCTACCTTTTTAAATTCCACTCATGGAATGTAGAAAATTTGAGAGAGGCAATAGACATAATCTTCGCCGCGTTTAAAATAAATAGTATCTAAGCGAGCATATTAGTTTTGTGCTGGCCAATAAATTGAAACAATGAAAAATCACCTGTATTTCATTCAGGCTTAAACCGAACAATTATTATTCAAATATTTGCCAGCAATAATTCCTTCCTTGTTCCTATCTACATTCTACTGTGACGTGAAATCCCGGTTACCAAAGTCAATTCTAAATAAATAACAGGCGCGACAATCCAACATTGGACTAAGACCGCAGGATGTGTTAGTGACATCCTATTTCCAAGATCTTATCTGCTTTTTTTTTGATGAAGTAATGAGATCAGTATCACTCTCAGCAGTGTTATTTATCCCCATAAATGGGTACTCGTTTAACATCTGAGTCAGATCATAGTCCGTCACAAGCTCGTGAGTTCGAAAAACACCAAGATCCACGGTGAGATTCAAACGCATGACCCTGTGCACCGAAGGTGCGCGCACTAACCGCTAGACCAGCCAGACTACTAAGTCAATTCTAGTGAGTTACAAAATTGCTTCTTGTCTATGTTAACAGGAACAGAATTACAAATAGTCATAGTTCAGAACCTGCAATACGATAAACATTCCTTGTAACTAAATACAAACCCAAAAAAAAAAAACCAGACCAAGCTCTAATCGTGCGAATAGCAAGATATAATATAACCCTACACCCGTGTACACACCTAGAAGGCACGCAAAACCCAAAATATTCAATTTCATGTTTTTTATAGGGGAGGAAGGGGTAGATGGGTAGGATCCGGCACACTTTTCATCTTTTATATGGACATCGATCAGCTACCATTTGACACAAGTTTGAAGTTTTTTCACAATATTTTATCAAAAGATATGGCTGAATATAGTTTTGTAGGGGAGGTAGGGGTAGGGATAGTCAGATCAACTCCACTTTCCGCCAACTTCAAGGATCTGTCACAATTAGGCTTTGGTCAAAATGTCTGGTCGCTAGCGATATTCTGTCGAAAGTTATGGACGAATTACAATATCAAGAAGAAGTTTTTGTATATGGAAGATAGGGGAACCCTTGGTCCGATTTGACCCATTTTCAATACCGTCCAAGGTTTTATCAAAACATGGTGTACCCAGAAGACCTAGAAGATATGCTAACCCCAAGATGTTCATTTTCATGTTTTTTTTTGTAGGGGCGGGAGGGTATAGATGGGTCGGACCTGACACATCTTATCAAGGCATCCAACAGCTACCATTTGATACTAATTTGAAGTTCATCGCGACATTCTATCAAAAGATATGGCTTGTAGGGGAGGTAGGGGTAGGGGTAGCCGGACCTACTCCACTTTCCATCAACTTAAAGTATATATCCGAATTAGGCATTGACCAAAATTTCAAGTCGATAGCGATACTGTATCGAAAGTTATGGCCGAATTAAAATATCAAGGAGGGATATTTTGTATGGGAGGTAGGGGAACCCTTGGTCCGATTTGGCCCATTTTCAATGCCGTCCAAGATTTTATCAAAACAAACATCTGACCAAAATTTCAAACCGCTAGCTTCATTATTTCGGGAGTTATCGTGCGAACAGACAGACAAACGGAGACACACGGACAGACAGACAGACAGGCTTTTTCGAATCAGGGACCGACCCTGACCTTCAAGTAACATTTTCCAATAGCATTACTAAGGAACATTTTCATTGTATGTTACTTTGGAACTGTTACTTAGGAACGTTTTCGTAAATGTTACTTTGGAACTGTTACTTAGGAACGTTTTCAGCAAATGTTACTTTGGAACTGTTACTTAGGAACGTTTTCGTAAATGTTACTTTGGAACTGTTACTTAGGAACTGTTACTTAGGAACGTTTTCGTAAATCTTACTTTGGAACGGTTACTTTGGAACTGTTACTTAGGAACGTTTTCGTAAATGTTACTTTGGAACTGTTACTTAGGAACGTTTTCATAAATGTTACTTTGGAACTGTTACTTAGAAACGTTTTCGTAAATGTTACTTTGGAACTGTTACTTAGGAACGTTTTCATAAATGTTACTTTGGAACTGTTACTTTGGAACGGTTACTTTGGAACTGTTACTTAGGAACGTTTTCAGCAAATGTTACTTTGGAACTGTTACTTAGGAACGTTTTCAGTATATGTTACTCGGAATTGTTACTCTTGGTAAAAAGTGTGGGAAGAGGTGGAATAATTTATGTGATGCGAAGTTTTCTGTGTCGTAGCGGAGATGTTTTTTTCTTCGTTGAGACGATAATGTTTTGAGAAGTGAATTTGTGCCGTTGTGGGTGTTTTATATGATTTCATGCTTAGATATTGTGACTATGTTATGGAACGGTTATGCAAAGGAACGGTTATTTTTGGTTTTCGGTAACGGGTAGTAACGGTTACAGGCAGATATTCTGTTACTAGTAACAGTTACCGGAATATTGGCCCATCCCTAATTTTGGTGGTTGGTATCAAAGTGCCCTCAAATAAAGATAAACCAAAAATTCAACCTCCTCTTCCATCTTATGGGGAGGTATGGACAAGCCGCTTTGCCGAATTCAAATGGGGGGATAATGGAGGTTCTTAATCGGAGCGACTCAATTTTCTACAAAAATTATCTTCGACTTAATATGAGTACCTACACAAAATTGTATGGTTGGCTATCAGTGTTTTGACCGATAAAACAGGCGTGTGTCTGACCTGATATGTACCAGGACCAATTTTCACGATTAAGACTAATTCTTCTTCTCTTATTCATTTTACGAACTCTCCAATAAATTTCCAGAAACAAATGATTACGTTTCACTTAGGACCATTTGTCCGGACTGCATTTGATGCACCACGATAAAGTTCGATCACTTCTTGTCACCCAATTGATACAAGCCTCTTGTTTGAGCATTTGTCAAATGATAAGGGATTCAACGCGGATTTTTTTTACGGCTGTGTTTTCAGTGTTCATGCAATGTTAAATGTATCACTAAAAACTATTGGTCGTATCCGCCCTGTTTTTGGCAGGACAGTCCTTGCTTTTTCGACCATAACCTGCCGTCTGCCAAAACCTCGAAAATCCTGCTTTTGTCCCGCTTTATCCTGTTTTTAAACAGCGTATTGTCATCTTACCAAATGACGACTAAATTTAATGAAAACTAAACTTAAATTTTATATAAAGGGCTCCATTACACTACGTCATATCATAATATTTATATTATCATATCCTTAAGTCTACTGGATTCATTCAGATTAAATTTTCACAAATCGGGTAGGCTTAAGTATACGATAATATTACAGCTTAAAACAGCACAGCTATATAATAAAAATTTTGGACATCATGTTCAGCGCAGATTCATATACCCAGACGCGACCATTGAGAAATACAGTGGATATCGCTTGTAACGACACCGGTTATAACGATGTATCGGCTATAACGTGGGAATTCCCGGGTCTCAAGGTTTATGAAGGCCCTGAAGTGTAATTTTCGATGGATATAGCGACCATTGCTATAGCGACCGATCGGTTATCACGGCAGAGTTTTTACGGCCAAAGAGGCCGTATGTGTGTAATGACACGTTTTCCGTGCAAAGAGTGCAAAGTGAGTGTAAACAGAATTTTAAATGCAGAAAATCCCTCATCTAAAAAAAAGCCACAAGGTCTTCTGTCGTCCTATATTGCATTCATCTTTCTTCTAGCATTCCGATTTTGCTGCGAAACTTTGCCTGTGGGGTGACAAACGGGAACCTTTCAAAACATCGAAAAGGGTTGAAAATGCATGCCTTGAAAATTGTTTTTTTTTTAGGGATTTTTAGATTTTTCAAAAAACCCTTATGAAATCGATTTTGTCCGTCCGTCTGTCCGTCCGTCTGTTCACTAAATAACTCGCGAACTGCTTAACCGATCGTCATGAAATTTGGTAGGAATGTGTAGAATGGTAACATTTTTTGGCACGAAATACTTAAAAGTTGGTAGGACAAAAATAACAGGGTGTCCCGGACATTTGAAAATTTGTTCAGTAAATAACTCGCGAACGGCTTAACGGATCGTCATGAAATTTGGTAGGAATGTGCAGAATGGTAACAGTCTTTGGCATGAAATACTTAAAAATTGGTATGGCCAAGATAACAGGGTGTCACGGAAATTTACAAATTCGTCCACTAACCGATCGTAATGAAATTTGGTAAGAATGTGTAGAATCGTAACAGTCTTTAGTACGAAATACTTAGACGTTGGTAGGAGAAAGCAAGCAGGGTGTCCCGGTGATTTGAAAAAGTCGACTTTTTTAGTTTTTATGAAATCAAAGAACTCGATGGGTACATTTCATATCAGTCGCTTTTTTCCAGTTTGGAGTAATGGTTACGGCGTTACAGCTAATAAATCCAGTTAATATGTGGAGCCATGATACATAGTAAATCTATTTTTGGATTGGCCTTTCATTCTGGAACGCGTTTATTTAGACTAATCCAAAAATAGATTTACGAGAAGCATTTCATTAACATTGTGCATAATTCTTATTTATTACCTATAAAATATATGTGCAAAATTATTCACTATATATGTATGTATCTAAAATATAAAAAAAATCCCTCGTATTGTGGGCGCAGCCCTCTGTACGCCGGTATTTTTTTCTAAAACAGTTAGCATAACATTTCGATTTTAAACAGTTTTCCCGAGGATCCGCCAGGATAAATATATACATATATCAAGCCAGTCGGTCTTCCAATTTAATTAGCCCTGACCTTATATTTAAAATCACGATATTGTGAAAATAAACCACACACGTTGAAATGACAATAATTCTTCTGAGAAGAGATCGTGCGAATTAAAGTTGATCTGCTGTGAAAAGTGAAAGGAAGCTGCCGAGAACGACGTAATCTCCAGTTCTTTTCGTTTACATGTTCCACAAAGACAGACAATCGAAAAAAAACGGAGATTATTTCTGATCCGCAAAACGGTTAGGGAGTCAGAACGCCAAACATGTTTGCGGAGCATACGCAACTGTTTTGTTTCGTAACCTCACTTAAGGGCCTAAGGTTTATGACCAAATAATTGTCAAGGAAGTGAGGACATTAAATAAAAAAATTAAATGCTCCTCTAATGAAACTACATTGAAATGTTATGTCTAAGCAGCACAATGTGTATCAACCAACACAAAAATTGTTAAATTGGTAAAGGGACAAAAACTCAATTTTAAAAAATCAATAAAACTCATCAGAAAGTCAGTGGCTTATGCTAGCTTAAACTATTTTAGGAATTTCCTTCTAATTAATCCTGACAATTTGGTGATATGTTTGTTTGATCATCAACACCGAAATTGAATCGAGATTTATTTGGGAAAATGTAAAAGCTTTAGCACGTTGGCTGGCATTGTGTCACCGGTGAACACAACCAAATTATTCCTCACAGGCCATGTGTCATCGGTAAGCACTGAAAAATATATTACCGTGTCACCGGTGACACGTTTGTAGTCTTCTCTTTGATTAATATTTAAAAAAAAAATTTAATTTACATTTTAGATTTACGTTGAATAATATTTGTGACAAATTGTATTCTGATAAGCCGTTGGTCTCATTCGGAAAGGGGTTCAGAAACTTCACTTAATAAGGATTAAAGCTAGAAAGTTGAACTTAGGTGTTTTTTTGTTTCGATTTACGCTATAGAAGTTTTTTTTTATTTCGATTATTGTAAAGTTATTTTTTTTATTCCAATTACTAACTAAGCAGCAAACTTAACGGATACAAGCCTTTAATAGCTAGAGTCCTTAAAAAAGAATAATTTAGTACACTCTATGAAATGTTTACTCTTATAATAGTGAAATTACTCTGCAATCAAAATTTGCAAATCAAGTGTAATTTTACATAAAAAATGTTTACAAAAGTACTCCAATATATGTATTAGCAAATTTACACCACGCTATGTGTGAAAACACTCCGTAATAATAGGAATATAAAGCGGCTTCACTTTTTTTTCGTTGTAAAGATTTAAGTGGCGAACCTTTACGTTAAATAATATAGTTATCAATAAAACTATTTAAGGATATATAAAATATAAACAAGTATCGGTCGCGTTTTGCTGATCAGTCTTTTTTATCTTTTTTGCAATTTCGAGTCAACGTTACATTGCATATCATTTCGGAGTGTAATGTTGCAAGCACTATATTTTTCCTATCCGCACATGTACGGAAATTTTGGACCACGCCGAGATTCGATCTCGGGACCTCTAGATTACTAGCATCGTAGAGTGCGACTCAACCAAGTGAGCCACAGAGCGTGTACACATGCAGTTTTAAATGCAGAGAATTTTTGGAAAAATGTGTTACACTGTGCTAAGTACAGCCGATTCAAGTATGATAACTGGAAAGCACGCTACAAAAAATGAGTAAAACTTCAACTGCACGTTGTAAAAATACACCACAAATCCGAATTAAACACATAAACGTTTTAAAAATGCACCAGAAAATCTGAATTATACACAAGTGTAGCGTAAAAATACATTTCACACCGATTTTGGTGTAATTTTCTTCTTTTACATAGAAATTGTTGAAAAATGCACTCTGTATATGATTATAAGCGGGAAAAAGTGTAAAATTACCGCATTTTCAGCGGAAATTTAAATTCACTTTTTTAGAGTGTACATAGTTCATTCGCTTATTTGAAGTATCAATTAATTTTAACATACAATTTAACTAAAAAACTTAACAATTTCATTTTAGATAATTAAAAATACTTAAAAAAGAAAATAAACAATGCAGACTAAATTCTTCACCATATCTCGTGTGTCGCCGGTGACAAACAGAGAAATTGTGTGGTTTTCACCGGTGACACATTAGCCTGTGACGAATTGAGTTTAGTGTGTTCACCGGTGATACATGGCACGCAAACTCTGGAAATCCTGGAATTGGTGACTAAATCACCTGGATATGAAATTTCAACATACATAAAAATTACAGCCCAAGGCAAGGCGCAACCTATGCTCCAAGACCACGCTTTTCATATTCTTTATAAAATTTGCAAAGGAAATGTATTACTTCATATTTCATTTTGCAATTTTTTCTTTCCCAAATTATAGGTCTGGGAAGGGCTTTAGCCCCTCCCGTGGTTGCGCCACGGGCCCAAGAGCCTGATTTTTAGCTGTATTGGCACATTAAAGCCACATCACATACAACTTTTTTCTCTTTTAGCCACCTCTCTACTGAAGTTAATTTTATCTGGCAATTTTCGTTCCCAATATTGTTGTGGGCGACCTAGCTGACCGAGTGACCGGTGTGCCAATTTTTCTATCATCTGTTCAAAATTTGGCGTAAAATTTATTGACGAATAGTGGTTTTTTGAAGATCACTAAAATGTTCGCTTACTCTCTCAATTTTTTTAATGTTCTTTAAGTAGATTTTCGAAAGGTGGAAGCTCTCACGGCTAATCCCGAAGCCGCTATGATGATCCAGGCTTCCTGCCATATTTTAAAAGTAATAGTTTGTAATCAATTTACTAATGAAATTTTCCTCACGGGGGCCCACCCAAACTTAAAGAGAGTTTTGTTTGACCCGGGCCAGGTTTTGAGTTTGTCAGCGCTGCTGTAAAGTGTGAATTTGAGGATTTGGACATTCTGCTTTTGACTATTTTGAATAGAGGATAGTGATTTTAGGATAATTTGTGTATTGATTTCGTATACAATCCCCTGCAATAATAACGATGTAATTTCCTATGAAGGAATTGAGCTCAAAAGGGTAAATTGTTTAAAGACTTTCATATTTTTACAAATTTCAAAATTTACAATTTCGCTCGCTTTGAAATTTATCTTCGAATATCATTCCATACCTAATTAGAAATTGATGATGAATTTACGCCCACGGGCGTTTTCTTCAATTTCGACCCTACTTATCCTTTTTATACACAACCAAACAAATGGTACCTCACAAGTATCACTCGGTCGGCATCAAGTTACAATAACATTTATGTATTTTTTCAGTCGACTCATAGTGTACGTATACAAGTACCGTGTCATGTCGCATCCCGTAAAATCCTCCATAAATTCATTCATTCCACTGTGAAAGTCCTTTATCCGATATGCAATCAGTAGATACTCATATATATGTCTAATGTCTACCAATTCTTTTTTCACGTACAGTACTTATAACGGAATGCTATTCAACAACGGTGAGAAAAACCACTTTTGATAGACATAAGTACGCGTCATATACTCATGAAACGCCCAATATTTTTCCAATGAAAAACCCATACGAAAAACTCCCAAACGGAATCCCATTACTTTTTGATGTCCATAAATTTTCTGGCTTATTTTCAACATACAGATCCCATAACAAACCAGACAGTCTGTATAGCATGTCCTTTCTGTATACAGATGTTGTTGTCCTCGTTTTTCCGAGCCGACATTAGAAGGACCAAAATCTCAAGAGAAATGTGGCCAGCATTGAAAATCTTAAATTTTCCATAAAATTTCCACAATCCGTGGATGTTATTTTTTTTTTTTGTGTTTTCGTCGTGTGATAAGACGACGTTTGTTTCACACGTTGCATCTTTGCCGGAGAGCCAATATATTCAGTGTCATCGTATCAAAATGAATGCATCTATGAATGAGAGGTGGCAGTTAGGGATGCGTAACATCTTCATCTGGAACATACCATCAAGCTGTCATCTATAAATCATAAAAATGCGACAAACATTCTATTATATTGGCTTTGCACTCGAGAGTGGCTTCTTTATCGGAGGTTTCTTGTGTGTATCCTCTGTTGAAAAACACACAAAAAAATAAAGAATTGAAGAAAAAAACATGGCACATTATGATGGAAAATATTGTCCAGGATGGGGTACTTAACAAGAGTGTGCAACAGTACTTATTTTCTTCGGGGCTGTCAGTCGTAACGACAAGTGGAGGTAAATAGTTTTTCTCAGTTTTTTTTTTGTTGTGTTTTTCCGAATGGACGTGTTTTTTTTTCTTCTTGAAAATGTTTTCTATTTTAATCAGTTCCCGTATAGGGTTTTCATTGCCTCGAATCGAATCTAGGGGATTTTATAATGCATGCTGAGATAATCTCTTATCGGATGGCGCTCTGCGTGTGTTCTATGACTGTTTTTTTTTTCGATACTTCGTTAAAAATTATTGTTCTATGGGATAATAATTAAATTGATAGCTGGATGACTCCCAGTTCCCAGTCAAATTAAAAATGCTGTCGGTGGAGGTTAACGATGTCATTAAGTAGATTTATCGGTTCTATTAAAAGTCGAAGGAAACTCTTTGCTGGGTTTAATTAGTATGATTTTCTTCTTGGGTATGGAAATATTATGGGGAGTTCAATCTTTTAAAGATTGATTTTGTGATAGGTGAGACGAGGATTAAGTATTCGTATATTAACTCTGGGAACGGGAACATCTTTAGTCCTCATTTCACTTCTTTTGTGAGCGGTAGTATTTGTAAATATTTTATGAAATTCAGTTGTACGTAAAAGTAAAGATTTTTAGGTGTCTTTGTTTTTTTTCGCAATTTAAAATAACTTTTCTGTCATTGAATTTATCTTGTTTTTCACTGGAATAAGCTTAAATGGATAACAGCTGATCTGAAAAATGTTGGCCGTTGGAAGAAATAAGCAGCCAACTTCGCGAGAGAGTCTGATGACAGATGTCACCTCGGGGATAAGTGGTATTTTTTGGAGGGAGAAGAAAAACAGACATCAAGCCGACATGTGAGGAAGTTTTTTCGGGATACCTACATAATCCAGAAAAACAAAATTCCGCCTGTTCATAGTCCCCATACGGTTAATCGTGTGAGCTTCAAAGCTGGCGGATTCGCATAACCCCAGCCTCGAAGGGGCTAGTTCGGGAGAATGGCCTTGGTGGAAGATAGCCATCTTCCACCAAGGCATATATCTAACTACTTTGTGGATTGATGACCACACGACCCGAATCGCATTGCTGACTAGTATACTGAAGGGGCCACCTGGATGTGAAAAGCAGCGCTACGATTTTGCTTTAAGCAGACGAGTAGTCACAGGTCCAACGAGCCTGGGATGTGTACATCTCAATTCTTACGTGAGGCTTAACCAATAGGGGGCCGAAGGAGGATCACACCTGCTATAGAGAAGTCTTTAGCGAATAGTGTACCTCGGGGATGGATGTGCCCAGCGGACAATGGTCCTTGCCCATCAAGGTGTTGGCCTCGAGGTGGCTGTAGGTTGTTACCCGAGACATAAAGCTGGTGATGCAGCCCCGGGGTTGGGTTTCTGAAGGTGAGTGCATTCACTGAATGTCAGTAAAACACCGAAGGTCCAAACCGCCCGAAGGACCGGGAGATAAGGTCCTAAAGGTTAGGTGCTCCCCTGACGGTATACCTCGTACATGGTATCTATGTTCATAATCCCGCTTTTTATCAAAAATTCCGTTTTACGTTATCCCGACTTAACTAAAAATCTAAACTTAAAAATCCTGCCCACTAAAAACTCGCCGCTGTAAAATCCCGCCAGTGGATACTGAAATTATCCCGTCAAAATACCGCCACAAATTATTTTTATTATAACAATAAAAATTAATAAATTTGTTATGTTATTCCCAGCAGTTAATGCGATACTTTCTCTTAGCATAATTCTGCCCCCTCCTGGAGGAAAGTGGTAAATCTCACTCTCAGTTCTTCTGTTAATTTTGTTTTCAAATGGAGGGGCCCAATTTTTTTATTTGGCCGCGGGCGCATAGGCCGCGTTATTTTTAAGTGTTCAGTAAGTCTAATTTGGCCGGGATCCGACGCTATCCGGGTTCGGAGCTCAAAGTAAGATATCTCTCTCAGCTCTCACTTGTAGAACGACACGGGGCAACAAGTGGGACAGACCCCACCCATCATACCCACCCGCACTGGGCTACTGCAAGCACATGCCGCTGTTGGTTCGTTGAGAACCCCTATCTTCGTTGCCTAGAGGCATTGGTCCCATCCCAGGGGCATCCTCGGATAGTCAACTCCTTATATTACTGGTGTAACAGTTGAGCTCTTATCACCACGGGCACATGTAGCTTTCGCTGCTATCGCTATGACGCCATACACTAAAACTTCTTATAAAACTGAAACGCGATACATATATGTATAACCCGCTTATGAATTGTAGTAATCAACGTAATTAAAGTATATGACAACAACAATTTTGTCAGAAAAGGGGTTAAGAAAACTGAGAAAGGGTAACGCAGAGAGATCTTTGTCCTTTTAACGATAAATGGCGTCTGCAAGCGATTTACTCTTTTTACACACGAATACATCGCATATACTTTGTCACAAAATGTTTCCCTTTCAGACAAAATGTTTTGAAATCCATTACGTATACATTGACGTATCCTTTATAAAAAAATATATAAATGATACATTTAAGCCCAGAAGTCATGGATTGATGAACGGCGAAATATTTTCTGGAATGAGGTTGGTGGGGCAACATTATCCCAACATTCTCACAAAAAAAAACTTAAGAGTTTCGGATATCAAATGCCTCAATCTGCAGTCTCAACAGTATTGTGCGAATTACAGACCTCCCTGGAATCCCTGTCTCCGAATAACCGAGACAATCAGACTAAAATCTTTTTAAAATTATGATTCAGACCAGGCGCCAACTAACACGCAGATTTGTAGTACGGAAAATTTCATATGTAGAGCATCGATTTTTTATGGAGTAGTACAGTAGTTGTCGTGCTCAGTGGCCTTGATCGTTCGGTCGCCACTCTGTGAAATAGACACTCATAGAGAAACGAGTTTCCAAACTCGGCACGACTCGTCGCAAGTTTATTATTCAGGAGAAGATGATAAGAAATATTCTTGAATAATAAACTAACAATGCGACTAGGAAGTGGTATTGCTGACAACCGTATCACACTCCGAATTCAGTTGTCTTTGTAACGTTGATGACTACACACGGTAGTCATCAACGCACCATGTGTCCACAAGGAGTTATGGTAATGAAGAGAGAGAGAGAGAGAGAGAGTACAGTAGTTAGAAAAAAAATTACTGTGATCATCGGCGGGGCGGCGGGGGTCACGCGGCACTCCCTGGCCTCCCATACCTCCCGGGTTACGCCAAAGCTGATTTTCATAAATCGTCATCTTGAGAATGACGATTTATGAAAATCAGCCGCTGATGTTGAGACCACTGAAGAAATCCAACTATAATAATTGAAGTTTATCGACTGCGCAGCGTGCAGGGAAGTTATGGAAATCTACTCGTCTACTTCAACGACGTACATACGAGTCGAGTACTGTCTATGCTATCAAACTTCCTGGTACAGTGCGGTAATTTGGCCTCTTGTCCGGGGCGGCAGGCGTAAGTGCTAGAGCGGGCACTGGGGCCCAGAGCCTATGAAGTATTAAAATTGAAGGAAAGATATACCAGGATGGTGGCTTTTGTATGTTATTTTCTATTTAAGGTTCTTCAATTTTTAAGAAAGAGTTTTCCAGTCGAGAATCGCTTGTATTTTAAAAGTGTACTGCCAAAATTAGGTACACTCAAATTGTGGCCGTTAACACCCGCCTTATAGATCATATATGACAAATACGTGTACTTTGCTTTTACTTGTTATGCCTAATTTTGATGGGCTTCAACAGGGACGTAGCCAGGATTTGGTTTCGGGAGGGGTCCAACGCTCAACAAGGTAAAGACAATTTTTTTTTTTTAAATTAGAGTTTTGGTATTGATTCTAGAGGATATAGTATCGTCTGATCGTACAGGAAACGTAACTTCAAGAGAAAAAGTGGTTTCAAATTTTTGAAACTTTATGAAACCTTTCGCAATTTTCAGAAGAACCATCTAGATTTCGACCTATTTTATTTGACCAATAATGTATTCACGAATTACACTGACTTACTATTTAGGGAACGTTACGCTATCAGCTCCCGATAGATGAATTCCTTTTTTATCGATACTAGCGACACTTACCTTACCATCCGCCATATAACGCGAAAAAAAGAACGCAAAGAACCACAACAGTTCTCCTTATCAGACGGATAGCAGTACAAGCCATATTTAGACACCAAAATGGTTGCTTTTATAGCATTATTAATAATAACAAAATGCACGCTTTGAAACAGGTTGCCTAATACACTGCGAAAAATTCGTAACGTTAATTTATTTTAAACTCTAAAAACGCATAGTTCGTGACAATTTAGAGTCACGAAAATCATGACTTTGACACGGTTTTTCTGCCTATCCAGTACGGGGCAGAACAACTTCACATACAAATTCGAACATGAAGTTGGTTACGAGTTTTTATATATAGAACAAAACTGTTCATTTGTAAGGAATTTGTGCTGTTCTGTCCTGTACCCGATAGAAAAAAAACGCACCTACCATAATGATCTCACGTACCACGGGAAACTTTAAACAGATTGAAAAGTGGAAGATTTGATTCAAAAATTGATAAAAATTCTCAAATTTCATATGTGAGATGCTGTTCTTTTCAGCAACGAAGGCGTTTGCGGAAATAGCCTCAATTGTTTTTGCAGCTCTTATCCACATGACAACGGGTAGCTCTAGGGCGCTTTACATCGAAGAACCCGCTTTCGTGTATAGGAGCATTTTGATAAAGAAAACAGAAACATCCATGGTGGCAGTGGAACTCGAACCCACGCTCCGGCAATTCATAGGAAGAGTGTCTTCTTGATCTACCCAATGCCCATGTCACACTCCGTCGATTTTTTCCCGAGGCGTTCATTGATTAGCGATTTTGTTGAAATAAACCACACACAATGAAACAACTGATGGAATCTTTCAATGAACATATCAAACGAACTAAAGTGAATCATTACTTTTTAAGTAACGGCCATATTAACTGAAAATTACATAAAATCTATGATAAAGTAATTTGCATATGAATGTAGTTACCATCGTCGTAGGCCGAATACTAGTCCAAATTTCATGGAAACGGTTAAATATGAGTTTAATGTTTTTAATTCGTTGGATCAAATTGCATAAAATTTGCAATCCCGAGCAAATCAATTTAGTCAAACGAGAGAGAAACGATGAGAACCGACTTAGAACTGAAACCCGCGTCACAGCCACATCTGATTATAATTACACTGGACTGTGTCGCCCCATTAATGCCTATGCTCTTGCCACCTTGTATTTTCACTATAGCAAAGAGTAAATTACGAAAAGGAATCTCCATAGAAAAAATCCCGATGTAACTTATTACAGTGTGCGTGTTTCATGTCGTCACTGAAATTTCACAGCCCATTCAAAACATTTCGGGAGGGGTCCGGACCCCCTGGACCCCTCCCCTGGCTACGACTCTGGCTTCAAGTATACTTTTTTGAGAATTTGAAAATCGTGGTTTCCAACGTTGTGTGGCTTTTTTTAGCAATCCAAATTTTCATCCTTTACGCGCAAAAATTTGCAAGTCTCACACTCAGCTTTTTTTTGGAAAGTTTTGTTTCCAAGCATTGACGTTTTAAAGTAAAAGTTCCAAGAGACTAACGGTACATCTCATTTTTGAGCGGAGGTTCCCCATTTTTTGGGCCCCTCATCATCATTTCGATCCGATCTTAGAAATTTTTATTTTGTGGCCAACTTGAAATAAAAAGTGGGTTATTGGACGTATGTCAGCACAACCCAGCTCTTTACATTATTGTTGAATATTTCCTGAGCGAAGCAATTACAGATTTTTTGGCAATATCTATAGTTTTACATCTCCGTTGGTTCCGTATATCACAGATGTCGATCAACAACATTGTCCTCGAAACGTGCTGGGCAATTAACGAAACTTGAAAGGAGCGCCACTCAAAGTTAAAGCCAGTAAAGGGTTCGCTATCACTTTGACTGTGACTCACTGATGTGAACTGCATTAATTACTCGTAGTTTCTTTCAATTGAGGATGAATGGAGGTGATGCAAAACCTAATTGCTATCCATTTGCAACAATTTGCTGGAAGCTCCTTTTTGTATAATTCTAATTTTTTTAATGTGCATTATTTCCTGGTAGTGCATAGATTATGGACGATGCTTATTACGACAGATTTATGAGGATGTTGGCGCTATCAGGAAAATTCAACGGAAGTGTATTTCTTCGATCATTTGTCATTTATTTTGCTATTACACTAGTGAGACAAACTTTTTGCGTCATTGGTCAAACTTTATTTGATAGTGTAATGCCTTTTTTAGCCTTTAAAGCGTTAGTTATTACCAATACTTCACAATCCCTATGCACGACATGTAGAAATTATTGACGAATCTTTCCTTTATCAATTGGATACAAGACCTTCGAGTGGAACATTTTTCTTCATTGTCTAAATCTTTAAACCCCAAAATTACGCGTTCGTAAATACGAGTATGTACTGAAAATTTCACTGATTCACAGTGCGTTTCCACGAGCCCCGGACGCCTAATTTCCTTCGCACCGCTCTGATCAGGTTTCTCCCCGAATTCGGATCTCCTATAGGCAGCAAGGTTGTGTCTATGAGAAATCCGTTATCTCCGAAATATGAAAAGCGACTTCATAGTTTGTAAACGGCTGTCCAATTGGTATATAATTGTCTAGCAGGCTACAAACTTAGGCTGCCCACAAACGAAGCGTTTGAATCCAATTTTTGCATTCTTCGTTCTGGCAAATTCATACATTTTCGTTGATTTTGACAGAAAGAAAATTAAAAAAATGGATTCGGATTGACCGAATGACATGTATGCAGCATTAGGGTAGATAGGACGCTCGTCTTCAAATCATAGGTTCGCGGGAACGAATCCCATTGTAGGTTCCGGTAATATACTATGCTTAAATATCACCAACACGAACACCTATACAGGTCAATGCTGCGCTGCGCAAGCGTTTTTACTTACAAAAAAAACGATTGATGATATCATTAATTTAATAAACGTTACAACCAGAGAGCGCTATTCTCAATAGCTATTAGCAAAGTTATTTTAAGTACGACGTTCTTAATTTTAGTAACACTGTAACGTCAAAATCATGTTTCAAAAGAGTTGCTTAAAGGTCGATCCATTTTAGTCATCAGTCACAGTCCTAAAAAAAAAAACGAAAAAATCATACAAATTGACAGATTGTCAGTCAATTAATCAATTGACAATCTCTCAACTTGTATGGAAAATGACTGTGACTGGTGACTGAAAAGTGTGTTTCCGATTGGTTTCACTCTGCTTTTTTCTCAGTGTAGGGGGCCCACTCAAGAAGTTGGCGGTGAAGTTGTTCCGCCACTGATTGTGCCCCAAGGTTACGTTAAATTAAATAGATATCAATTCCACTCACAGGTGAGCAAACCTTTAAAAAAATCTTTTGAACAACCTTTTGTATCTATTGAAGAAAGTCCATTAAAAACTGAAACCGGAAACCTGGCTTTTATCCCAATGAAACAAACAATGAAACGATATCAACCCGATCAGAATGAACCAGTTTACCCACTTATTGACTTGGCTACAATTCGGATACATGCAGACTTCCTTCCTCAATATTCATTCAATTCGCTCGCAATATGGCTGGCGGGCTACCTGCCACCTTTTTTTTTGCAATAAAAAAAATTTGCCAACAATATTGTTCCGTATCCCTTTTCAGGGTCTCGTCTTCAAACAAAATGTAAATATACGCCAAACATTGCATCACTAACAATATCCTTCGATATCTTGCACACATGTTACAATTTATTTAAAACGAAGAAGAAATTTATATATGTACCTACGTTCGTTATGTGGTAGCATGGCATTAGTTCAGTTCACTTTAAAGACTTTAGGAGGTTTAGACTAAAGAGAAGAATTGCTTCATTTGTATACAAAATGCTTCTGCTGAGTCCCTTTTGTATCGCGGAACAGAGAAGGTTGCAATTGACAGAGTACAACAAAAAAGTAGAACTATACCATTGAGGAGATTCAAGCAAAAAAATTCTGCGAACTATTTTTCTGTGTCAAACTATCTTCAGGACAAAATACACAGTATAGTCAATAGGATGCGTATGGCGATATTTTTACAGGTAACAACCTAACAGCACACATGAAACCTAAAAAGCAAGATAGATGATAGGGAGGACAGACGAGTACGGTAAGGAAACCGGTAACCATTCATACATTGGTCACGTGAAAAAGAAAAGGAATCGCGTATTCAAAGAGATCGATGTATACTATGCTGCATTTATATATGAAACCAGATACCAGACCTCGTCTTCCACTTGAATGAGGAAGATAATGGAATTGGGTCGAATAATGGTCGAACTGCGGGTATAGAGGTGATACCGCTGTATAATGTATGCTTCGCGACAGTGGCGATCATACGTAGGGGTTTTGGGGGTTTAAACCCCCCCCCCCCCCCCCCGAAATTAATTGATGATATAGAGATGAAGAATACGATCTTTGATTTTGTTCTAAAATACGAGTATTTGTACTAGTACTGGTCTAATGCCTATGACAGATATCCAAATCATTATGACGATAATCCGTCATAATGATGAAAGTTCGAAATTGAGGTGACACATATGTTTTCATCATTAGGATTCGTCATTTACTTTTGACGTTTGTGTATACGATGAAAATGTCCCTTACAACAGCGATATTTTGATGAATATTCTGTTCAATAATTTAAAGACACACTTTTCTTGAAGAATTTGAATAGAAATGTGTAAAGATTGATAACAAATTTAATATTTTTGCACAAATTCTTTTTCTTCAATTTTGCAACAGATGGCGTCACCTGTCATTATTGAGCAAATGATGGTCCAAATGTGTAATTTGGAATTCGTCATAATGATGGTAAATTTTCGTCATAATGACGTATTTGCGTCATTCGAAGTTAAGTGTGTCAAGCTTGTAAATCATCGGTGTTTTGAAAATTTTTGGTGTACCTATAGACTGGGTCGTTTCATACATATAAGTGAAGTCATTCTGTATTCGCTGAAGTTATCCAATTGGCAAATGAACGCGCAACGCCCAAAACTTTGTCCAGAGTATGCAGGCAACTTGTTGTCAGTTAGAAGCTCTGTTTACCACTTCAGGCGAATTATATCTACCCATGGTCTGCAAAGCACGAACATCGGTTCACTGTGAGTAATTTTCAATATCCAATGTACAATTGTCGCTTTACTATTTTTAGAAACTATAAAATTTAGAAAGCTTTTGAGTTTTAGTAGCTGGGAATTGATGTCGTCTCGAAAATTCTAGAAGCTACCATGCCGACCATCGTTGTCCTCCTATCAGGGTAGGGTGGCTTATATTCCCAGGGAAACCACTCTCCAAAACCACTCCCGAAATATTTTTCTGCGTACGTCCCTGTTTCGCGAAATCGTAATCATTTGTTTCTCTTTTATTCAAGTTGACCGGACCGCTATATCGATTTTCAGCATGGCAACCGAAATATTTACATTGCATTTGGCAGATACTTTGTCTTGCTGAAAGGAACACCGTAATTGGTTAGGTTAGAATCGCGATTCCGTTTTCTTCAACGAAATCCATTGTCGGTATGTTTCAAAGGCGCATTGGAGAGTCGATATACCAAACGATTGACTTCTTGGGTTAGTCGTTGAACTAAGAAACCGCGTTTTTTTGGCATCCAGAACAGGACAGACGCAGAATGACGCCAAATTTTTATGCAAATTTGATAGGAGTTGTTCTGTAAAGGCCGAGTTAAAATTGCTTGAAATGTTAAGTCATCCTCTGTTCTGGATGCAGAGAAAACGCAGCTATTATGTTTCAGAAAAGACTGCTGAGAATATCAACTCACGAAATTTGGGATTGTGTCATAGGCGCTTCTCTCCATCCCGTGTAGCGATTTGCATAACCAATTTTTGAATTCATTCGGGTTTCACAAAAATTTTTAATTTAATTAATTGCAAATTATTGATATTTGTCAAAATTCCACTAAAATTATTTTTTTATTTTTCAATAGAGACATTAATGAGGCCCTTGAGAGCTATCGGTATAGTTATACACTTATTCTAGCCATGGTTGTCAGGAAAGGGCGGTCCTAGCCTTAAATTTTGGAGAGGGTCATCGCTATGGGCTTGAAGTTTCTTGATCGGACCTTTGTATTGGTCCTAACCTAAAAACTCAGATTGATCAATATTTAAGCTGGGATGGCTATACATTTTGGTGAACGGGCCAGGTGAGTTTTCTTTCAGCATAGAAAACTGGAATCGATCCCTGATCTTCAAACCTTATCGATCGTTTAATTTCAGCCATAATAACAAGTTGTTGATGAGCCTTGTGGCAAGGCTGCATTTTATTGGGTGGGGTTACAAAACGAGACAGTTGCGTATGTTCCGTGAACATGTTTGCCATTCTGATCCCCTAACTGCCATTTTGCGGATCAGAAATAATCTCCGGTTCTTTTTCTTTGTCTGCCTTTGTGAAATATGTTAACGAAAAGAACTGGAGATGATTTCTGATCCACAAACTGGCAGTTAGGGTATCAGATTGGCAAACATGTTTGCGGAACATACGCAACTGTTTCGTTTTGAAACACCACCCAATGACTGCATTTTTTAATTGAAAACTGACAGTTTTTGTTGGAAATTATTACCATTGAGTCATTGAAGTGTCTCATATGATCGTTTTCCTTACCTCTTTAGTTTAACGAAAATGAAATATTCGTCTGCTTCAAAATTATTCAGCTGGAAAACATTGAGATCCCGGCAAAAATTCTTTTTTTTTATATTTTTAGAAGTCATTTTTTTTTTAATATTTTGAGAGAAACATCGACTTCTAAATTTTGATAGAGTGAAACGAGTATGACTAGGCCTGTTCCAAAAACCGGGATCCCGGTACGAAACCGGTGTTCCATCAATACCGGACCCAATATTCCAAAGTAACGATATCCCGTTTTTTTTGTACCTGTTCAATACCTAGTCGTTTTTTTTTTGTATCGAGTTAAAAAACCGACCGACACGAGTCGGTTTTTTGGTACCGATCCACTTCAACCACGAGTCGGTTTTTCAGGTTTTTTTGGTAGCTGGTTAAAACCGACCGACGAGTCAGGTTTTTGGTACCGAGTTAAAAATAGAACGACCGGTCTTTTTTAGTGGTACTGAGTAAAAAAAAACCGACGAGTCGGTTTTTTGGTACCGACTTAAAAAGAACCGACGAGTGGGTTTTTTGGTACCGAGTTAAAATAACCCACGAGTCGGTTTTTTTGTACCGATTCACTTCAACCATGAGCCAGTTTTTTCAGGTTTTTTTGGTACCGGGTTAAAGGCGACCGAACGAGTCGTTTTTTCACCGAGTTAAAACCTTTGTACCGAGTTAAAACTGACCAACGAGTCGATTTTTTGATTGCGAGTTAAAACTGACGGACATGTCGGTTTTTCAGTACCGGGTTAAAATCGAACAACAAGTCGGAGTTTTACAGCTCGTTGCGGTCGGGTTGTACGATGAGGAACTTTTTCATGTCGAATAAGCGTACTTTTTCAGCAGCTGTAATGTGCATTGCCGCCGATGAAATAGTGTCTACATGGGCGGATATGATTTTTCTTTGGATCGGCTTCGAAGTGGCATGGTGTATTGTATGTATGATCATATAAATGGAGAGGTTGCTTCGTGCTGTTTGACGCTGTTTAATGCTGATAGGGAGATTGAGATATCGATATGAGAGGCATGATTTCGACAGCGCCAGTATTTGCAATAAATTATATTGAAGGTAGAGGTAGACACGTCAGTTGTAGAAACATTCGGTGAAGATAAAACCGGAGTACCATTTTGGGGCGGGCAACCACGAACATTTTTTCTTGTTTCTGACCTAAGATTTGGTAGCGACCCAAATGTACCTTAGTTTTTGTGCCATGCCGATTGGACGAGTATTTCCCCGAGAAAACAGGGGTACAATTCTGGGGCCCAACCCCAACAAAAAATGTTCTTGTTCTCGACGTCAAATTTTGAATCAGTAATCCAAAATTCTTTTAATGTTTCCTGACACGCTGATTGGACGAATATTTCCCCGAGAACCCGGGGGTACCATTTCGGGGCGGGCAACCCCAAACATTTTTTCTTGTTTTTTATCTTAAATTTGAAATCAGCGACCTAAATTTACCTTAGTGTTTCTGCCATGCCGATCGGACGCGTATTTCCTCGAGAAAACAGGGATGCCATTTCGGGGACGGCAGCCTTAAAATAGAGCGTGTACGCTTCAAACTAGGTTTCATTGCACAGCATGTTTCCATAAATTACCTATTTCACCCAATTTTAACCGACTCGTCGGTCGGTTTTAACCCGGTACTCTAAAAAACCGGCTTATGGTTAGAAAAAACCATCGGTACTGAAAAACAAACCTGTGAGTCAGGGAAACCGCGTGTGGTACCGGGTATTGAAAAAAGCCGAAACCCGGTAATGAAATCTCGGTACCGAACAGGCCTAAGTATGACCATATATTTCTAATTCGCTTGCGGGCCGGATAAACTAACTTCGTGGTGCAGAATCTGTCCGTATGTTGGAAAAGCCTGCTCTAACCACATCACCCAATAGAGAATCGGTGGAAAAAAGTACTTTTTCGATGTGATTAATACTACTATAATTCATTAAACATAATTTTATAAAAAACATTCTATTGGTTACCCAAACCTCTACAGTTAGGGAAAGCTGGAGTAAATGGAACGACGACCATCTATCAAAACATATAGTGTGGTACATAGATGGGTCGAAGACAGACGAAGGAACAGGGGTAGGACTTTATACTAAAACCAACAACTATAGTATCTAGGTCACTATAAAACTGTCTTCCAGCTAGAACTTATAGCCATAAACCTTGCAGCAGGGGAGAACACTCGAAAGGGATATGCAAACAAGACCATATATATTCTCTCCGACAGTCAAGCTAAAGGCTCAGTGGCAAGTCCCAAAATAACGTCCAAATTGGTTTGGGAATGCCAACGTAACCTCAAAAACCTACACTGAAAAAATTTGGCTATCTAAAATTAAGAAACTCTTTTCTCATTTGCAAAATTCCCGAATTTAGACAAAATTTCTCAAAATGTGAAAACTTCTTCTTGAATCGATACTATTTTCAAGACCTTCTTTTGAGAAATAGGAAGTAGATTCAGGCCTAAACCATTATTCTCAATTCAAGCAAACAAATGTTTCATAATAGATTTTTTTTTTACTTTTCCATGTAAAGCTCGTTGAAAGGCTTTATTTTAGCTTTAGCTTATATTGGACCGTTGTTGTAGATTATTTAGAAGTGTCTCTAGTTCAGTGGGTAGTGCGTTTGACTGGGAAGAATGGGGTTATGGGTTCGATGTTGGTTGGATGCAATTTTTTTTTTTATTTTTGTTCAGATTCTCTTCTCTTTTTCATAAGAAAAGTTTGATTTATTCAAGGTTACTCTTCCTTAAAGCGCTGCTATTGGCATTTCACTTGGATCAATGTGACTAATTCTCAAATGACGAGAAATATTTCTTGGCTGTTTTTTGTTGTCGTTTTTTCTTGATTTGAGCCGTATTTTCTTTACTTTAGCAGGCGATTTGGTTCAGTGTTGGTACCCAAAACAACGTACCACTGAAATGGGTTAAAGGACATAAGGGGATCGAAGCCAATGAGAAAGCAGATGCCCTTGCAAGAGAGGGTTCCGAACTACCTTTCACCGGTCCCGAATTGCCAATCGGAATTAGTAAATCCACTGCTAAAACCGTTATCAAACAGTGGACCGAAGAAAAATTCCAAAATCAATGGAGACTCGTTGAAGTGCTCAGACACAGCAAGCGTATGCTGGGAGCCAACAAGGTCTCATAACCGGTCTCTGTACCCTGCGAAAACAAATTTACAAATTTTTAACAGTGTAGCTACTATTCACAATGCAAGTTCAGTCTGATATTGAACTGATATTTTTAGATATTAGACCAACTTACACAAAGAAAATCTTGTTTTGTAAACAAATCCAAATAAACTTTTTATTTAATTACCAAAAAAATTAATAAATAATTTGGTAAAACAGAAGAAACCCGTTGAAATTTAAACAAACTTCTTCGCTTCACCACAATTACACATACCTATCTCTATTTTATCTATCTGTCGGCAGAAATTCTTCTACGGAATGTTTAACCGAAAACATAATATCTGATAATATTCAATTAGTATCATCCAATACAAGTCAAAAAATAATCTTATAGTTGAATGCACAAAATATCTAAAAACTATTTGAAATAAAATCTTAAGAAAAAAATCTCCAACATATATGTACAGTGCTGGAAAAAAAAAGTTGCTCAAGCCCTTTTTTAGCCATAAAAGACAGTTAATGATAAAAGTTGGTAGGTGTTTTTTGTTATTTGATTTATTGTGTCAGTTGAAACAATATTAAGGCAAATTTTTGCTAAAACATAATTATATTTGTGATTCCGAGAGAGAAATTAGATAAAGTGGAAAATGGAAATTTTACCTATTGTTTCGTAATAATAAAGTAAATTTTTTTGGTGTGTTTTTATATTTTTATTTGTTCTTAAGACATAATAGTTTAACATTAATATTTGGTTGGACCACTTCTGGCGTCGATTACTGCCCCCTACCTCCGATTCATCAACTCCAATCAGTTTTTCCAGGTTTTTTTCTGAGAATCGCTTGCCAAGTGACTATTACTAACCTTTTGAAGGTCTGAATGGAGTCCGGGCGCTTCTTGGCCACTTCAAGTTTTATGCTGGACCCGTATTTTCGATGAGATTCAAGTCGGGGCTACACGGAGGCCAATCAAAAACGTCAACATTCCTTTCTTCGAAGTACCTCTTGACCTTTTAATATAAAAAAAAATTAAAAAAAAAAATTTGTAATATTTTATGATATGGTAATTAAAGTTTTGATTTTTTTCTATTTAATACTTACTTCTTTAGCAGTGTGACATGGCGCATTATCTTGCTGGAACACAAATGTTCCGGTATCACCAAATAGCTTTTACATGCAAGGCTCCAGCTCGCCTTATAGGACGTTTAGATAGACCGAAGCTGTTACTTTTGAATGAATAAAGCATAGTCGGTCCCTTTTGTCTCCCGAAAAACAGCCCCACATTATAACTCCTTCTAACTTAACAGTTAGCGCCTCCATGTATTCATCGCTAAGCCTTTCCCGAGGATCTCGCTGAACTAGAATTCTCCCGTCGCCTAATTAAAGCTTAAATTTGGACTCGTCTGAAAAACTGGCCATCCCATATCTCCTGAGTCCATTAAATGTGCTTCTCAGCCCGCCGTAAACGTTTTCGCTTGACTTTTAATTGAAATTCTGGTTTATGCACAGGTTTAAGCGCAAGTAATCTAGCTTATACAAACCTATTACTTACCATCCTCGCCGAAATTCGACTCCTAGTTGCTCAAACTAGATTATTCCTAATGTCCGACGATGTCTTAAATCGATTTCGACAGCTTAGTAAAATGATGAAGCGATTCTCCGAAGGTGTATTTTCTTAGGTCGTCTGGAGCCTTTTTTCGGTTTAGAGGTGCCCCCCTCCCCCCAAAATTTTTCAATGCCATGACACAATGCGTTGAGGAATATCCATCCTTTGACCTATTTAACGCGTGATTAGATTTTCTTTCGCCAAAACCAAAATATTACTCTATAGTTCTGGACTAACGTGTCTCATTTTTCCATTAAATTCAGCCTCTTTTTGAAAACCCCCTAATTTCACCAAGTGAATCAACCTCATTCATAAAATTCAAACTATTAATAGACCGTTTATATGTCCTTTGTTTTCATATGGCCCACTGAAAAGTTGTAGTTCCAATAACTTTTAAGAATATTAGGTAAAATGGCCATTAAAAGGCTTGAGCAACTTTTTTTTCCAGAACTGTACATATTAATAAGAATAATCATATGATGTTTCCAAGGCGTCAAAGGAGTAAGTAAGATTGTTACCAGATATAGATTTGGCCTATATTACCGCGCGATAATACTTAACACATGCTCCACCACATTCTGTATCTTTTAATATGTACATTATGAGTAAAACATGCGATCGCTTATACAATGCATGTGATAACAGGTGCGATAAGATTTTTTGAATTCTTATTCGAACCGATATGCACCTTCTACGAGAGTATAGCCATGATTATTATGTAGTTTAATATTGCCTTACGTGAGTGATTACCTCACGCCCGATTTAAGCCGATAACACAGTACGTAATACGGCGAATATACGATAGAATAGAATTCATCAATGCCGAAACTACATCTACGAGTACATATTTGTAATATGTACACATAAACATAAAATACACACTTTTTTTAAAAGAATAGTCCCGCGCCGGGTCTTTGACACCTAAGAAGGTGAAACCTCACTACAATGTATATTTGCGTTAGACGAATGTGTTTCTAATTGACTCTTTAGATATTTTGCCGATAGTTGACTAACCGATAGTGCTAGATTCTGATTGTTTCAAAGTAATAAGACACATTCATTGTTTTAGCGATTATTATTAAAATAGTGCCCATACTTTTAGTACAACAATAGCTGTTGAGGATTAAGATATTTTATCGAATCGAAACTTAACATGTCTACAATCTTTTTGCATTAACCGATCATTTAATACATTTAAATAGTTCTATAAGAATCAAGACCCTATACTTCTATACGTATGGAGTGTTTAAAAAAAACCTATTGCGTAAATACATCGACAAGTTCACAATTGATACGAATGTTCACAATTGATACGTGGTCTTGCATTTAGAATCATAAAATGCTTAGTAAAAGATGCCTAAATTTTACTTCGCCGCACTCCCGACAAAAAAATTCGTCGTGCAATTCGGTCAGTTATGCGCTAATTTTTTCAAAGAAACGCATTGAAGCTTTATGTGCTAATTTTATCCCCCAATTGATCATTTTTTTTTCTCTTATTTTCACAATTTAGACCTGTGCTTGCAGGATCCCTAGTTTGCTGAACGGTAGGTAGATAAATACAGTACGAGGCTATAGCACGTAATTATTATTGCATCTATGTGACAGATATCACTAAATAAATATTGAATTTTCGGGCACTGAAAACCCCGTTTAAAAAAACTCTCCTGTGAGAAATTTGATCGTAACCGTTCGATGCCCACTATAATGATTCATAGAGAAACGAGTTTTCAAGGCTGGGCATGGTACGTCGCACGTTTATTATTCAGACGGACTAAAATGCGACTAGAGAAGGTATGGCGTTAGACTATATCAAGGAGTTAGAGCAAATCAAGAGGAGCGACAGTACCTATAATTGCCAGAGCCGCAATGGCAGTCATCCCTAATTTGTTTTCGGACATGCTAATATCGGAATTTGGCTTGACTCCCCCGATTTAATTAGTTATTTTTTATCTAAGAATTTTTTAAATGACGCATTCATGAAAATAAGTAAGTGCTAGAGCGGGCGCTGGTCCCGATAAGTGAAAATTTCACTTAAGTGCACCGAAAATGAATGAAAGGTGAAGCATACGCACACGTAAACAGAAAAGCATAATTGCAAGTTTCAATTTTCGATATTGTCCATTAGTTTGCACAAGAATACGGTTGGGTTTTTTCGCACGAATATCGTTGAGATTTTATTCTGATTCTGGCACTCAAAGGTGAGAAAAATTTAGCCACTGTAAACATAGCAAAAAAAATTGAAATAAAAACATTGAAATGTTAGTGCCTATGGGAGTACTTACTACCTTACCTAGAGTGATTAAACTCCAACGATAGTATATTGACTTTAGCTCTAGACCCAAACATCCAAAAAAAGAGCTGACTTTTGATGCCAAATTGTTCTATGGCCTGACCGCATTACGCAGTAAAAAGTTAGATTTTTTTGCGAGTCACATTTGGGGGAGAAGGGCAAAGGGGTAAAATTACGATTTTTCGCCAATATCAGGTTAACTGTAATATTTACAGCAAAATGTTCTGAGGACGATTTAAACTACACAAAATTTCCTTTCTAATGATATATTATATCACATACCTTCTCTTGGCAGATTATATACTAGACCTAAACACATTCGGTGTAATTTCGATTTTTTGATAGTTACATTTGGCGCTCTAGCTCGTGAAGTAATTTAATTGGAGCTATGGTAATTGGGGTAACTATTCCTTACAATATATAGCTGTCCCACACGGAGACTCAGGCTGCCCCGACAAAGCATTCTCCTATATCCCCTATTAACATTTAAAAAAAAAGACATGCCTGTAACTTTTCGCCAAATCACAGCAGGCGGGAAACATTTTGATAAACGTTAAGGCTAAGCCCCATTAGACCCTCCACCAAATATTACTTCGATCGGATTAAAACAAAGGGTACCTCCCATACAAATTATTCAAATTCAATGCCACTAGTCACAGTCAGGACCTAATCGGAATTACATCAGATGTTTTTAGGTCTAGTATATAATCTGCCAAGAGAAGGTATATTATATAATATATCATTAGAAAGGAAACTTTGTGTAGTTTAAATCGTCCGCAAAACATTTTGCTGTAAGTATTACAGTTAACAAGATATTGGCGAAAAATCGTAATTTTACCCCTTTCAATCAAATTACTGAACCAATCTCGTAGGAAAGTCAAACACTTGATAGAATTGCAGAATCCATTGTTTCAGGCTTTTATTAATAAAATGCCAAGATCAAAAATTTGCCGCCACAGATACTAAATTTCCCTATTTCTGATCAAGCAATTGCTGCTACCATTATGTCTGATCACATGGCCTTCTTCTTCTTCCTTGCCTCGATATTTATACGGTTAAATGGCTTTTCGTCGCTTGGCCTACGGTGTAAGCACATCACCCGTTCTGGCAGTGTCACACAGTCTATTGATACAAATGTACCTACTTGCTCTAATATAATTGTATTCCTATTCATAATTAAGTCCTTGCAGGGACGTAGCCAGGAGAGGGGTCCATGGGATCCGGACCCCTCCCCCAATGTTTTTAATAATACCCGAATTTTTAGTGATTAGTATAAAATAACAAAAATATCACTTGTTGCCACATTTTTCCGTAGATTCTGACTGAATATTGTAAAAAAATATTCCATATGGCAATTGGTTTAAGGAAGGTTTTGTTTTCAAAACTGTATAAATCTGAATATCAATACACTATCTCTGAACACAACCCTTTAAAATAAATTGCGCGGAATCTATGCAAAAACCTATGGTGCCGAAAATTATTATTCACTCTGATCTTTTTTATTGGATGTATGAACGTGTTTTCATATGAGCTTGGAGCTTGAAACTTTTACAGGGCAAACATTTTTTTTACAGTTTTTCCAATTACAGTTTCAGTCTAATATGTATCCATCCACTTTTACGGCACTAAATTTATTGTCGCGCGTCTGAAAATTCCGTTGGATCCCTCCCGAAGCCAAATCGTGACTGCGTTCCTGAGTCCTTGCAATGTGTGCAAGCGCCCCTGGCCGATGATCAAAGTAGGTATATGTTTTCTTAGCGCTACACCACTTCGTAAAAATTGGTGCACTACGTTGCATAAGAGTATAAAAATACAGGTTTGGCAAATAGCATATCAATATTTTTGGAAATGATAACGAAATCCTCACTACGCCCATGATAAACTATGCCCTTTTGATTGCACCATACGTTATCATGAAAACGAAAATATGTGTCATCAAGGATTTTTTTATTATTTGCAACATGGGGGGATTCAAAAATATACTGCACCCTACTTCCTGGCATCCTGCTATGTCAGATTTTTAGCGACTAAAATCAGAACAACTGAGCTTCTTCCCCTATGCGGAACAGCCTCTCGATATGACCCAGCAGGAGTGCTATTTATTGTTTGGGCATTATCCCTATCTTGCTTCTCTACTATTCTGAGATCTGTAATGGAGCTTACGGTATAATTGCTCTAAAACGAGGAAAGTGAGGAAGCACTGGCTGCTGGACTCGGCATGGGTCGTGAGTTTTGCCGCTTCATCGTCCCTGCCCACTTATATTAAAAACAGGACTCTCGTGCCTACAAAACTACACACAAACGCGAAGAAAAAAATAAAAAAACGTTGCATCAGCCAGTTCAGTCGCCATTTTCCAACGCTCTGGGGTCAAGATGGCGAAACTAACTTAACTCTCCTAGGATGGGTGGCGGAGTATCTTTAAATCACTAAGCGGAGCACGTGGCTCCAAAAAACGAATGCTTTGGAAACCTAACAGAACATCGTAGCATTCACACAACAACATGAACCACTTATCTGGATTGTATTTCTTGTGCAATCTTACTGCTTTTTTCTTAAACAAACAAAAATACATTAAAATCACTGAGAATCCAATGTTATAGATTTTTTTGGAGTCTGTATAGATGAGCCCATATTGCATCCTAATTATGTTGAGACTCCAGCATTGATTCCATCAAATTTTAGGCCCTCAATGTATTCCCGCAATCTCCTCCAGCTGATATCGGTTCGCACCTTCTTCCATTCCATTTGCAACTCGGACACTCTGAAGAGTCATTCAGATGTTTTCGGTTGATTTGTATATCAAGGATATGTTGATGATGCTCCTCCAGGATCTGGATTTTATGATATAATTAACGATGGGTCTGTTTTTGAGGCTTATATTTGTGGTGTTGTTAGCTTTTGTTAACTTTTGAACGCCTCATCAATACGAGACCCGGGCGCACTCCAACTAAATAATTGTCACAGGCCAGGGGCGCAATAAGCAAGCGTCGCCTAGGGCGCATAAAAGGCTCGCGCCGTCCCTGTCTACAAGGGTGCCAAATTTCAGAAAGATTAGCCTATTAGATCTTGAGATACCGAAAATGTTTAATTGCTAAACGCAAAAAGTGGGATTATAGACACCCCAGACTTTACACTGTAACATCTGTCCCTGGTAGCTAGGGCCTTACGATTTTCAGCAAATATGGAAAGTACGGCGCTCTCCAAGTAAGCCAAATTTCAGAAAAAAAAAGAAACGGTCATGCTGGCATGTTCAGACAAATAAGATGCTATCATTGCTAATCTGCACACAATTCAATTTTTAAAACCGATATCAAAGTCTCAGGTACTGCACATTTGCCATTTTCACAACATTAAAATCCACCAAAAAATTCATCGAAAATTTAATTTGAACAAAAAGTGATGCTTTTGGCTAAATTGAGTCCTGGAGCGGAAACGAAAAGTCAGTATGTATAGAATTGTTGTTCTGTCATTGTGTTATGAAAATGCATATCAGGCATTATGAATAATGTGTTTCTCTAATCAATGAAACCGACTTTTTTGTTGATCTTATTGTTCACTAAATCTATGATAAATTTCCAATAAAATTGATTCATCATTATTACAAACATGGTTTTTAGTAGAAAAGTTTTCGAGTTTATTAATTGTTTTTATTATCCAATTCCAGATGATATCGAATTTCATGGATAAACAAATACCTAAGCAAATGCTTTAAAATTATTCTGTTTAATTTTAATTCGTTTTAATCTAAACAAAAACTCATCATCTCTGATGAATCAGATTCGGGTGTTTGTGTTTATGCAGATATCGGTGGTGCGTTGGTGTTTTAATGCACCGACGAACGAGTCAGTCAGTGAATCAACTAAAATTTCAAGCTAAATTCAATCTCTCAATTTGAAATGATGCCAATTCATTTTTATGAGCTCTTGCGAGTATCAAATGGCAAAATTTGTTCAAAAATCGAATACAGGGCAGGTACGCGTGCTGGCCTGAAACACGCCTTTTACCTTTTTGTAAGTATGTACTACAAGTATCTTTACATATTACTCGCTACATGTACAGTACACACCTAAATCTGTTGCGATTAGTATTCATTCTATCGAGATGGTACGCCTGCGGGGAATTCCTGTTCTGACGTCATTGAATTCCGTTCGCGGTCAACAATTAATGGAAATATTATAATAAAAGTCGATAGCTTTGATTGCACATTGTGCGAGCAACTTAGTGACTGAGACTGTGTGTTTTTATGTTTGTTGTCGTTGCGAGTAAAGCTCTAAAATAAGCTATGTAAATGTTTATCTAACAATTTGATGTTTATTATTATTCATGACGCGTTCCTTTTTCTTCGTTACTTTTTCTTAGATACAAGTTGGAACTGATTAATGGCTCGTTGACATCGATGCTAATGAGAGGCGGTGGCTCTGTCTAGTTTTTTGTTGATGCATGCACGAGTATACTAGTTTTAATGGTGGAAGCTTAATGCTTAAACTATGCAGCTTTTCCCGTATTGCACCTTTCACTGACATGGTTGTTATACGTAACGATTAATCATTTGGTTGGTTGATTTATAAAAAAAAGTAAAAGGTTCCCGCACCGTTAAGTTACCTTGTCGCTAGGTTCTATCTAGATACATATTGATAATGTAAATTAGAGCAAGGTTTGGATTGATGGTCCGTGGCTATGGATGATGTATGTATATATCCTTGTCTACTGTTACAAGTGAAGATAGGAAGTGATTACATCAACAATTTTTTTTTTTGTAATTAAATTTAAAATTATTTGAATTAGATAAACGTTAATCGTAATTTTGTGGTCGAGAATTTGACGTGATAATGAAAGATTAATGAAGAAGCTGCGGGCAGCCCCGTGACTTCACAAGCTTAAATATTCGAAACAGGTGCATCAAAAATTCATTTATTGCGAATTATAGAATGTGAACTCGGCTTTAGATATGTAACCCACCCATTTTTGTCTGCGTTTCTCAACTTGTATGTACACGTAATTGAATTGAATTGAAATGAAATTTGTTTCGCCGAGAATAGTATTCGTTCAGAAAATACGAATTAACTAAAGTAAGGTTCGAAACAATATTTTAAACAAAACAAATTTATTGATTCTTCGTATTTTTTTATGTTTATGCAAATATTTGGAAAGGTATTTATTTTCTCGCGCTCTTTCGTCATTTTGCAGCGCTAAACGTACTGCATATCTTACAAAATTGCACTGGGACATAGACATTATGGTAGGTATGGGTATAGGTATCATCATGGGCATCATTCATGCGTTGCACAGTAAGTTGTCATCAACGCCAAAATCATGTTTACAAAGCGTGACTTATGGTATCGGTGAAAATTCTCGTGTAGTGTTCGATTTAATACTTAAACAGTCAGATTTATTTGCGAAATAATCAAACGTAATGCAATATGCATGCGATAATATCGGCTGTCAGTACTCAATCGAGTGAATTGAATGGGACTTTTTGTTTGAAATCCGTTTCATTTGTAAAGATGGCAATAAATTAATTATTATTAAAAATTTCGCGTCACGAATATTATAATGTGAATTTAAGGATTGTTCGAATTAAAAAAAAACGATTTCAAAGCTCATTTCGGATGCAGTTGAAATTTTAAAGGTCTTTGATGCTAGCACTCGCTATCAGAAATCGAAGTCAGACATATCGCATAAATATGTATGTACTAATTTCTTCTAGGGATGTGTCGGTATTCCTGTAAAGGTGACTAGGAATCGATTACCCACCTGTAACCATTACTACCAGTTCCTGAAAAATAAAAATACCGGTACCCGAGTACTCGTGATTTATTTATTTAATCCGTAAATATTACAAAACAGGAATAATTTCCCACAACATGCAATGTACAGAATTCAAAGTAAAGAAAATAAGTATAAAGGATTAACAAACTTATAAAGATAATGATAAAAAAAAATTCCCAGAAAAGGAAAAAAAATTATATAAATAAAAAAAGAATTTAAATTCAAAAGGTTAAATTAAAAACAATTAAAATTCAAAAAGATAGTAAAATGAGAACAATTAAAGTTTTTGTAGTATGGTTTTTTTTAAAAGTGTAAAAAGAAGAAGGTAACGGTCCAATCTCCAATCGGTCGTAGTTTCTCATAGCTCTAAGTAACGGAGAGTTTTTATAAATAGAAAGTGAAGATTGTGGAGGATTGAAAATTGCAACCGATCGAGTGTTGTAAGATGGAAACCGATATTTTATATATTCTATGAGAGATGAAGTAGTAGGACCCTTACATATCCTGTAGAGAAAACACTGGTCAAGACAGTCTCTTCTTTTGTTTAGTGATGGTAAATTTAGGAAATTAAGCCGATCATGATAAGGCCTATAAGCAAAGTTATATTTAAACATTAAGGTTCTAGAAAACTTTCTCTGAACTTTTTCCAATGCATCACGAGAAACAGAAGAATAAGGAGACCAAACTACCGAGGCGAATTCTAATATGCTGCGTACTAGCGTCACAAATAAGTTCACACAAGTGTTAATAGATTGAAAGCTAGAAGAGCACCGTAAAACGAACCCAGCTAGTTTCGACGATTTGCTAATAATCGACGTGTAGTGATCAGTAAAACGTAATTTACAATCAAAAACAACCCCTAGATCTGTAATCGTAGAAACACATTGGAGGGGAATAGAGTTGATTTGGTATTGGAAAATGAAAGGAGTAGATTTCAATGAATATACCATAACAGAGCACTTAGAAATATTAAGATCCAGCTCGTTTGAGTTACACCAGGACGTAAAGCTATCCAAATCCGATTGCAAAGCTATACAATCAGATATAGATGAGACAGCTGAAAATAGTTTGCTATCATCGGCGTAAAAGAGAGAGTGACAGTTAAGACATGATGGAAGATCGTTTAAGAAAAATAAGAAAAGGAGGGGACCTAATAATAATAATGTGATCATAATACACAAGCAGGAAAATTTTATCTTAATATTCACACCTTGTATAAATCGCCATCTTACTATAACCATAACTACGCTTTCAAATCCAAACAAACCCCGCCTACAATCTATTGGTTCTAACCAAAACCAAATCTAAGTCCTCATACCAACCAAAACTAAATCCACCCCCAAGATACGATACGCCTTTTAAACATTAAACACAACGTATGTACAATATGTAAACACAGCCAAAAACTCCGACTTCAGTCACTGCCCCATATAGACTTGTACATACTCATTTGCTGTATCGGTATCGCGTATCGGTATAGGATCTGCTTCGGTCACTGATAGATACTTATACTCATTTGCTGTATCGGTTCCTAGGATATATTTCAGTCACCAGTAGAGACTTTTACTCATTTGCTATGCCGGTGTGTGTAGGATCTGTTTCAGTCACCGATAGAAACTTGTACTAAGGCTTGAAATAGAATACCAGCAGCAACAGCAGCAGCATTGCATGGGTAACGATAATATGCTCAACAGCATATAAAATGCACTGTGCTGTTCGAGTTAGAGAATTTTGCTTGAAATAGATTACGCGCGTCAGCAGCAGCATCGGCAGAATTTCAGAGCTGACAAATATGCTGAATGCCAAGTCTTCTGCTCAACATTTTTGTCAGCAATGTAAAATGCATTGCACCTGACGTTTCGCAATGCCGATGCTGGATGCTGATGCGCGTAATCTATTTTAAGCATTGGCTTAGATTTGACTGCGTTTATCGACGAAAAATTGTTGCAAGACTTGAATATAAGTAAATATGCAACATCCAGCAATTTAAATAAAGAAGTGTGGTAGGTCAGGTCGCTGAAAAATGTTGTGCAAATTAACACATTAACTAGGATTTATAGGAATGGTTTCAATATCCAAAAAAAATGGTTGTGGTTTTGAGGGTCGGAGAAGGCAAGGAATTTTGTTGTCGGGAATAATGGAGCTGCTAAAGCATTAGGGAAGAACCGGATGCATATTTGTGCCAGTGGCGGCTCTTCAGGTGAAGTAGGTGAAGAGCCCCTTCACTACAAAATATAATTGAAAATTTCCGCTAATACTATTATTTTAAAAATATTAAAAAATGGCTTCTAACAATTAACAACTCAATAAAAAGCAATAAATCATCAATAAAAAACCATAATCAAAATGTACATAAAATACATATTTTGTATACCGAAATTTTTCTACTTCAAATTCTGTGCCCTTGCACAGCAAAATTTCTCCTATCCATAGAATGATTAACAAGTGAAGAGGTAATCGTGTCACAGCTCCACCTCTTCACTTCAGATACACGATTCTACTGCAACAATGTATTCAGCACGAAATGTGTACACTGGATTTTCTTAGCAAGTGAATAGCTTTTTGGTTGGTATGTACCTCATCTTCTTCATCCTCTTCGTATGAGGTGGTTCTTTGCGATTCTCTTGTGTTTTTAGTTGATACAGAATTTTATTTGTGGATAATTTGGAAATTGATAAATTGTTTTGGATGTACAAATTTGTTCGGTTGAGTTATGCAAGTCGATGAAATAACAAAGGTAGTATTTTGCCTTTGTAAAACAAAAGGTTTGAGAATATCATATACATTATGTCGATCCTTGTTTTGAATGGTCACTTCACCTACTTTTGGAGCCACGAGCCGCCACTGATTTGTGCTGATGTCAATATCTCAAAAAATGATGTTTAGACTAGGGCAAGTGTTAACCAAGATTGTGGTCGCAAAGAGTAGGGTCTGGCGACAGAAAAAGAGAGGAAAATCGTACTCGTGTGCGAAGCATGCATATTTTCCTTCTAACTTTAAAACAAATTGTGCTTCTCCCACTCCCCCAAAAATAGTGCTGATCTCACAAACAATAATATATACAGGTGCTAAAACAAACAAACAATAATATACAGGGTGTTTCTTTTGCCGTGATAGAACTTCAGTTCAATTGCAAGTAATGCACAAAAATTATACATTCATTAGAAGTAGGAGGTTTTTGTTAATGATTTTTGAACAGGCATGCGTTATTTGGTGGTCATTTTTTTAACATTTATTTTTCAGCGGTAAATCGTAAATCAAACTGCAAAATTTTGATCTTTTTTGATCCTCAATCATTGTCGAAGAACAATAACAGTTGTAAATTTTAGGTGAGTGAATCTTATGGGGAGTTGGTGTGGTTTAATTCGTATGTCTTTCGGAATAAGGATGACGACAATATTGCAGTCAATTGTGGGCAGTGTAATCATAATATTTAGGTTTTTCTAATTGAAATGCGAAACTCAAGTTGTTTGAAAAAGATTTAAAAACTATAACTAGAAATGGTGACAATTTTATACTTTGTGGGGACTTTAATGCGAGACACAGACATTGGAAATGCATAAAGTCTAATCCAGCGGGAAAAATTCTTTTTAAGATGCTAAATACAGGCAATATCTTCATTCACACCCCTTCCGAGCCAACGTTTTATCCTCCGAAAGGGTACCCGTCATTTCTTGACTTGATAATTAGTAACGGATCGGTTTGTCTTGGGAACCCTATTACAATAAATGAACTTTCTCTTTCCACATTTACCAGTCATATTTGACTTTAGCCAACTCGGAACTAATAGACACCCAAATCAAAGAAAGAGACTAACTGGCGAGAATTCTGATCATTTGTGGATCGAATTGACCTCTCTTCTTTAGACCTCTCTGTAATTACTAGCACAGATCAAGTTGATACGATGATATCTAATTTCAGTTTTAAGACCACGGGGTTTGTGGTGGGCGGGATTTTGAAGTAGCGGCATTTATAAATGCCGGGATTTAGTAAGGTCGGGATAATGTAATGCGGGATTTTTTGTAAGAAGCAGGTGAAATTTTGTTTCCTCAAGCTATGCATCCGTCTGAAAGTTTATTTTTTTACTTATCAAGGTTTATCAATATTTAATAATTAATCTTTAATATAAATTTTTGTAAGTTGAGTTCACTTCTTCTTGCAAAATGCATTCGAAAAATCCATGAAAATTTAACGATGTTGATGGGCAGTTCTGACCTGGTGGATTTTAGCCCGGGTGTACTTCTTTCCTTTCAGTGGATTTGAACTTTGGTATCATAGCGGTGTGTTAATGCGTGAGACTATATCTTCTGTTTACACCATTAAACATTTGCATTATTTCTAATATTTTTCCCGATGTTGAAGTTTTACCAAAATATTATTTTAATAAGTGCGGACAGAATTCCAGTATCCATTAACAATGATTTTGGTAAATTGTTGCATTTATATTGGTGAATTTTTGTAAAGAAATTATTTAAATAGACAAAATTGGTTGTACGAGTATTTGTAGCGATTTGATAAACGTATCATAATACGGTTCTCTCGAAGCATCACTTGAATATTGCTCGAGGTTTCGCTTAGAGATCAAGAGACGCGAGAGCGCATCGTCCGCCAAAGGAAAAAAAACGAAAGCGAACAATCAAGAGACGCGAGAGCGTATCGTCCGCCAAAGGAAAAAAACGAAAGCGAACAAGTCTATGATTACCGGAGGCAACTTGCTTTTTTGTTTGACAGGGCTACAGCTTTCCAGGCAACATCCCCCAAGCAAATTTTTTAACCAAAATATTCCCCATATCCTGTTCTAGTGCCTTTCAAAAAAAAATCTTCGATCGGCACAATAACGGGTAAGATATATGCAATAAACGGTGAAATTTTCACCCTTACTGACTTAAGCGAGTAACCCAATTTCAGACTGGAGTCTACAATTGCAGAAAGACTTGCTTCTACTGTCTCTCTCCGTGATGGAATTTTTATGAAATTTGGAATGAATGATCCTCTGGTGGTCCTTCCAAAGAATCATTGTCTTCCATTTAGATAGGTGGATGGAATAACGGTAAATTAATTGGTAAAGTTAACAAAAGATTTCCAACAATTGCGTCTTTCGGCTCATCGCATTGACAGTTTTTCAAAACACACTGCGACATTGGGACATTAGGATATTGGGACACTGGGGGACTAGGATCTTGGGGCAGTGGGATATTAGGAAATTGGGACCTTGGGACATTAGGACATTAAGACATTGGGGCATAAGGCACACTGGGGAAACTGGGACGTGGGGACATCGGGATATTGGGCCATTGGGACATCTGGATATTGGGACAATGGGACATTGGGATATTGGAACTTTAGGACACTGGGAGACTGGGACATTGGGGCACTGGGATATTAGGATATAGGGACATAATTATGACTTTGGGACAATCGGACATTGGGAAACTGGAACATAGGAACATTGGGCCACTGAGACATCGGGATATTGTGACATTGGGACATGATGATATTGGGGCACTGGGATATTAGGACATTTGGACCTTAGCACATTAGGACTTTCGGATATTGGGATTAAAGGACATGTGGACAATAGGGTCATTAGGACATTGGGATATTAGGACATCAACACATTAGGACATTGGGACATTAGGTACACTGGCGAAACTGGGACGTGGAAACATTGGGCCACTAGGACATCAGGATATTGGGACATTGGGATGTTAGAACCTTGGGACATTGGGATGTAGGCACATTGGGATATTGGAACATTGGGATACTGGGACATTAGGACACTGAGATACATGGACATGGGGGCACTGGGATATAAGGAAATTGGGACATGATGACCTTGGGATAATATGACAATCGGAGATTGGGACACTGGCACTGAATAAGATGTTAAAGCTCCCACCAAATTACTTTAAGAAGTAGTCCTGTACATTTAAACTTCTCCAGCATTTACACTTAAAACTAAATTACATATGAGCAGCGCATTAGAGGGATATGTATTCTTTTTGCGGCAGATGATTTTTTCTTTGGCGGGGTAACTTTTACAACTTTGTTGTTTTTGGTCAGATATTAAATCCGTAACAATGTTCGACAAGATTGGATAAGATGATTTCGAATAAGGGTGAATACGTCTGTAAAGCATAAGGCGTCCGATCTAATAATTACAGCTAAGAACCATGATGTATATCACTTGCCTTTTCCATGATTTTGTTTTAGAGCGAGTCTCGGAAAAAAATGGGAAAAATTCGCTTGTAGTATCAGGGGCCACTGATGCAAGCGGCAAGCTCCCGTGGCAATATTACACTGAATTTAAGCATTTGACGTAGTTTATGGTTTGTATAGTCGGAGGTGCTTCCTTATGTGCGATGCAAAATTCATAACAATGCATAAATGAGTTTTAATGCAAACTCATAGGAAGCGTGCAAACAAAAATAAGTACCGAGACCCAACCTGAAAAATTGTATGTTCCAAAAAAAATATTTCCCTTGAAATCCCAATTCTTCCATGCGATTCAAAAGTTCCGGAATTATCCGAAGAGTCGAGTTGTTATCTTAACAATTTAAAATTCTTCAATTTTTTCTGGAGAAATGATTCTTCTCAGCAGAATCGCAGCATTTGAAATTAACATCCGAAAACTGATGACCTGAACATGAAATTCAATCATCGATCTCAAGTTTCAAATCCTATTTTCCAAAATTATTTCAATATTATTTTCCCACCACAACAATAATTATTAGCATATGTACCTAATATTCAAAAATCTATTTCATCAAAAAAAAACGTCAAACAATACAAATTTCCAATTTCTGACTACTATACATTTCCGGTCTACACTCAGTGTCGCTTATATTTCTCATTGTGTCAAAGGATCCGCCTTTTCCAATCAACTTCAGGTATGTACAATGTTGCGCTCAACATACAACATTCTTGTCCAACAGGTAAATACGAGTACATTTCCGCCTTTTCTCATGAAAATTAAGATTTTCGCTTACAAGCCTGCGGAGTTGTATTTTTTTCTCAAAATTCATGATCTCTGACATAAACATGAAATGACAGGATAGCGATGTGGTTTCATCTGAGGGGTGCAAAATTTCGTCATCCCCTTTTTGACAGCTTTGCGTCATGCAATTTAACCAAAGTGAATGGGAATTCAATCAGAGCATGAACCCAAATCAAACAGACGACCCACGATAACAATAATGAAGAAGAAGCCAGTTGTCGGCCAAAAAGAAAGTGGAAAAATACAAAAAGAAAATCATGAACGTAGGGTAAGAAGAAGTGCATCGTCATACGACGATCCTTCCTTACCTTAAATGAAGACTATCAGGATAGAATCAACCCTCCGTTGCTGATACGAATTAATTATTTGTATCAATAACAGTTTGTTCCGGCTATTGTAATAAATTCTCCAATCGTATACGGGGTAGATCCTGGAAGGCAAGCGACGACAGCAAGCCGTCTTGTAGGTCGTGGCGGGACATCGTATACCTTTTTATATGGCTAATCCCAAATGTAGGGATCACACCTTTCTTCCGGCCGTGACATAAATTGTCCATAAGCAGATCAAGTCAAATGTTTTAAGTCGTCCTTTTCGTATAGCGCGATGAGTCCCTTCGTGTTTTTTGTCAGTTATATCAAAACATTTGTCCGTTGATCGGCTTGAGCCTTTTTGTTGCCATTATTGTCAGTACTGTGTGTCAATATGCAATATCCTTTCTTCAAAATGCGTACGGCACAAACGGATTAGGGTGGATTCCGACGCATCACAACCCTCCAGGAGTCCAATTAAAATGAAATTTCCAACCAACGGCTAATTGTAGTGTAACGATCGGTTTGATGTTAATATGTAATATTTTGAGGCCATGTTTTATATGTCGTGTCCATATCGGGCGCGCGGTGACATTATTGTCGTGTACACATAAATATTCGGACACCTCATTAAAATTAACGCTCCGATAGATAGGGTAGATATGGAAGACTCTCCCCCAGCAGCGTCATTGAAAGTGTTAAGCTGTTAACTATGTTTTCATTGCTCCTTCTGCTGCAAGCATATTTCCATGACTTATTGGTGAATTGTTGTATGTACAGTAATAGCATCCATGTATGTACATATGTTAAAAAGATTTTTGTATTTGCTGTTAATCCTCGATGTTTTTCAAGCATTCGTATATGCCTATCTTTTGGTTTTTTCTTTATCGTAGCGAGCACTGTGCTCGTTCGCTCAGTTGGCGTCTTTTGAAATTTCATGAATGAATTATGGAGTTTCGAGCCAAGGACACGCGTTGCATAGCAATGCATTTTTAATATGCACGTCATGATGATGAAAGGTTTTTTAATTGAAATAAAACCACGGCGTGAAATCGAAACTTGTGGGAAAACGACATGAAATGATGCAAAACAGAAGAGACGGCAGAACAGTCAGTCGCTACACGTAGACCGCGACCGGACTGAAGAAGTGCATCACACCATACCGAGGAGTACCACCGACCGGATGAGAATAATATGCAACAGCCATTCCATATACACAATCTGGATGCAGTTGTCTGGATATTTTTATTAGGTACTGATTTTTATTGCAATGACATTATAAAAGAAGTATTGTAATGGTTTCTTATGCAAAATATGAGTTGAATGCATCAGTAATGTGGAGGGCGTGACTGGATTTTTTGGAGGTCTGACAGGACATTAGTCCTGTTTATATCTTTGTATGTACCAAACAAATTTTTAAGACCGTATCTGAATACGTTTACGAGTGCTGAGAATAATAATCGTTAAACAATTGCTTCCACACAAACTAGGGAAAAAATATCGAGGAATGAAAAAGAAAGGCACAGTATACACATTGACAATTTTGTATTCGTCAATTTATTATAATTTCATATCATCCGGATGTATTTACATTAGATGGCATCTTTCATGTTATACAATTAAAAATAAATTAATCAAATTCATGAAATGAAACTAGTTTCATTCAAATTTATTAGATTATAGAAAAAAGTCGGACCTTTCATTCACATTTTCGCTGCTCCACCTTTCCTCAAAAAGTTTCATTGACAGTTTTGCTTGCTGTTTTACATTTCGCCCAAGACTGTGATCATTCAGTTGATGATGAGATGATTTATTATCTACTAGATTAAGCTGACCAGACGTACAGGATTTTGCTGTACGCAGGGACGTAGCCAGGGGAGGGGTCCATGGGGTCCGGACCCCTCCCGAAATGTTTTCAATGGGCTCTGAAATTTTAGTGATGATAACACAAAAACTGTTATAATTATTATTATTATTATCAATCAACGTGTGTTATAAACTAGGAATGAGTTTATTTGAGTCACCGCGCAGTTAACATTAGATTTTCTTGTCCTAATTGGCTCTATCAATAAGTAACCTCGGAAAGTAACCTCTTCTCTCAATTCTCTTACAGCTAATTTAACATTGAATCCGATTTTGCTGAAAGTATTGGTTTTCAAGAACGGCTTCATGTTTTATCACTCAAGGTGTTTGATCGACCGCTGTTCTTTCTAACCAACTGAAATGAAAACGTTATGTATGTTAATGTTTTGCTGATATAATTTTCCTCCAATTTGTTTGGTTCTCAAGTCTCCAAGTTTTTCCCCTCTGATTAATTGAAAAAAGACCAAGATTCTAAAAAAATATATAAAATAATTTGACATTTTTAATGATGATTTTTCTCCGATTTGTTTAAATAAATTTGCGCAGAAAAAAAATAAGGTATCCACTTTCATTGCTTATTTAACCAATCACTCTATTCTCAACACTGGAATTTAAGCTATGTCTTGCCTCGTGCCAACACTTAAAAATGGCGACAAAGCTGAGACTGAAAATTATCTACGAACTAGCAATCCTTCAATTATTTGAACTGGAGGATGACCAGGGTTACATCATTTACACCTCTAGTTCGACCACTAATAATTTTGATTTTTCAGAGGTAAATCTACTACTACAAATCTTATATTAAAATTACACATTAAAGTCTCTCAAAAATTGGTCCCACTTTACCAAACCGATTCATAAATCTAAATCTAACCTTTTACTATAGTTTAACTAAAAAACGTTCACTTCGGTGGTCCCTCATTAACAGAATAACCAGACAATACCGTTCCGTGACTGTAACCATAACTTTAACTAATTCAAATCAATTTCCACCAACATCAGGCATTCCTCGGGGATCATATACGTTGATCCACTTTTGTTTTCAAGCGGATGAATTCAATCGGTATACATCGAATAAAAAGGCATGAATGTCAACAATTTTTTTTAGTAATGTATTTCTTTCTGTATCATCAAAAACACAGTAAAACAGTTCTTCACTAGCAACACAAAAAAAATTGATTTAGAATTAAATTTCTGAAATCGAAATTTGGTCCCCTCCCGAAACAAATTCCTGGCTACGTCCCTGACTGTACAGTACAGCATTTTAACTTGTCGTACAGCATTGGGAAGTGTACAGCAAAATGTCTAGCATTCTTCAAGCAACACAATTAAATCTGATTCACTACATAATAAGTTCATTTCGATAGCTCTGGAACACTTCCCGATCATTCTGAAATTTGGCACACTTACAGAACTACTTGGCGCTGACATTACCTCCAAATTACATGGTCCTAACCGTCCTAACCTATCCGCGTTTGGAAGTTACAGCTGCCCAAATTGCAATTTTGAGTTTTCTAATTGAAAATTGTCCATCACTCGCAAATTCGTAAGCGAAAATTTTGAAATTTAAAAATCTTGTAGAGCACTGTATTGTCCCCATTTGGTGAAAATTTAAAGGCTAAAGCTATCGCAAGATTCAGAAGTTATAGTCGTCGAAATTTGCGATTCAAATTGTAAAGTTTAACCCATGGGCGATCGATATTATTATTATATGTTTGCCAATCGTTAATTTCCGATAACTCGGAAACCGATCGAAATTTCTGAAATTTGGCACACTTGAAGACCTACTTGGAGCACATTTCCTCCAAGTTTGAAGGTTCTACCTATCCGCGTTCCGAAGTTACAGCTGCCCGATCTGACTTTTGTGTTTTCTAATTGCCAAATTTCCAAAACTTGGAAATTATTGAGCGAAATTTTGAAATTTGGTAGAGTATTGCACTGTCCATATTTGGGGAACAATTCAATGCTCTCGTTACCAAGGTTCTAAAAATACAGCCGTCGAAAGATGCGATTTTTATTTATTTTTCCTCCGTAGTGATAATTAATTTGAAATGCTTTTTTTTACAACTAAAGCTAGCGAGTAAGGGTGTACCATCATGGTTTAACGCATCGTTTAGTTAACTGTAGTTTAATTATACCCTTCGCTCATAGAGTGAAAGGGTATATTAACTTTGTCATGAAGTTAGTAACGCATTGAAGGAAGCATCTCCGACCATTTAAAAAGTATACAAATACGATCAGCATGACTTGGGGAGTCGATTGGGCGATGTCCATCTGTCTGTCTGTCCGTATGTCCGCCTGTTCGTCTGTCCGTCTGTTGCGACTCGTTTTACTCGGCATTTCACTTCGGAAAAATTAGGGGAAAGCTGGATTTTTGCATGAGCTTTCGCGGTGCTAAACAAGACAAAAAAAGTCCCAGTCGGTACAACTGCCGCTAGAGATTCTACAGAGTGTCAAAGACCCTCAAAAACAGTTTTTTTTTTTTCGAATATCTCGATAACGGCAATATGTGCTGAAAAGTGGTGTATGGCGAATTTGTTGCTCTTATGTGGTTTCAGAATAACATGTCAAAAGTTAATTTTGATTCGAGCATTCCTAACGTGGAGGTCTAACGGTATTTTAACACGGGAATCTCTATAACGGTAACTCTGGCTAAAAGAAGTTGTATGGGTAATTCGTCGCAAATACGGTCCGGAAAAAAAGTGGCCAAATTTCTCATCAATATGTACACCCTTGAGGGTGCTATGGGGGTTGACACCTTAGAAAAACGAGAATTTTTGGGTTTTTCGTGAATACCTCTGTAGTGGTGTGGTGTCTGCTGTAAAGACATCCATGACATATTTGTAGCTTCTATGGCTGCAAATAAAATGCCAAAAGTCCCCATAACAGATGGGAACCCAAGGAAGTTATAAGGGGCCAAAATTCAAAATTTACCGTTTTTGGGGAATATCTCTATAATGGTAATTTGGATTAATTTTTATATGACGAATTTGTAGCTTGTACAACCTTATACCAAAATTTTCAGATCGATACGTAGAATGGTAAGGGCGCTATGAGGGTTCAACCCATACAAAAACGCATTTTTTTGTTAATTTCATGAATATCTTAGTAACGGTAAATTGTTCTATCTATAAGGGTAGCATGTACTCGTACCGTCCGGAAACTATCGCATAATCGCACCGAAAAATTATTCCTCATGCGATTTCCAGCAAAAAAAAAATGTATCGGACACATCCCAATTCTAAACAATAACGATAAAAAGATATGAGCAAATTCTAATCGTAAGATTATGCGGAAATTTTTAGAACAATCGTACGAGCAACTCACCTTGGCAGAAGTTGGAGAAAATTGAGGAGCAAAAATAATTTGATTTTGGGTTAAATCACAAAAATTTGATTTTAAAGCTCAGTACCTGTCGGCTGGTTAGTCTTATCGCATAAAGAAGACACACTCAATATTCAGAAAGCTTTTCCATTGTATTGAATGGAATTTTTGTTTATTTTGCATAGCTACGCCATATTTTGCTTGGTGACGCCATCATCTTAGATTGAAAAAATCATTGCGCACTTTCATACAACAGCGTAAATAAGCAAAAGATAACATAACTGTGCAAAATTAACAAAAATTCAATTCAATATATGTAATGGAAAAGCTTTCTGAAAATTGTGTTTATCTTCTCTATTCTTCGATAAGACTAACCATTCTATAAGAGTTTTGAGAGAATGGGCTATTAAGGTTTAAGTTGTGTAAGAAAATTAATTTTTCAAGAATATTCAGGCGATCCTCAGATGTTTCGCCACCCATAACTTCCCTAGGTGCCTACCAGTCCATGGGGACTTTTGGCTATTTGTTTACAGCCCCCAGGAGCTTTAAACTCGTCATAGACCATTTTACAGCATACTCCCCCGTTACAGAGATATTCACGAAAAGATCCAAAAAATCACGTTTTTCGAAGTTTTGAGGCCCCGTAGCACTCTTGAGGGTATACGTATTGATAACCACACTTTCTTGCAAACCGTATGGGCTACAAATTCGGCATATAATGTTTATCAGTATAAATATTTTCCTGAAACTTTGTAAAAAATACCGTTAGATCCCCTGGCACCATTAGGAGTAGTCGAATCAAAATCTACCTTTTTATTCGCAAACCACAAGAGCTATAAATTTTCCGTAGACTACTTTTTAGTACATATTACCGTTATCGAGATATTTAAAAAAAAACTGTTTTTGAGGGTCTTCGACCCTCTGTACAACCGCTAGCGGTACTCGTGCAGACGGGGACTTCTGGGGTCTTGTGTAGCACCTCGAAAAGAAGGCTCAATGAATTCAGCTTTCCCCTGATTTTTCCGTACTTTGCCCAAATTTTTGTTCAAATTTCCTGGGGTACTGGGGCCCACGAAATTCATTTATCGTGTGACATCGCTTAAAGTAATATTTTGATCCGATAAAACATCCTTAAAGTATTTTCCGGAAAGCTTCTGTCATCATTATGGAATAAATTTAAAGATGGTGTTATAAAACTTCGATAAAACTGTCTCTAAACGTTAACCTAAAAAGATACTCCTTTAAATACTCCACTCTTGTGTTTATTGGATGACACAGTACACACATGCAATAGTTTCTCTAAGTTAACTCACACACATGCATATATTCTTCTATAGCACAGTCGGTGTCATTTTTATAGTGTGACATTCGTATGGTCATCCAATAAATTGTACACCGTAGTTTTATAGAAGGATGGACTTTGGGATGTTTTAATAAATTGACACTTGTGCTCTGAAATACATAATTTCTACATTGGAAATCTTGCATGAAACCCACACGTACGCACTCATTGTTATCTTCGAAACCAATTAGGGTGATCTCTGTGCAGAAATTGACTTTATTTTATTGATAAATGTACAGATTTAGGGTGCATTGCAGAAGATTCGATAAAGAAGCATTTCTTTAGAAGCAACTATCCATTTGTAGTGTTTACGAGCAATGCTGAGGTTGGCTGAGTGGTAGCGTGTAGGACGAGCAATCAACAGACACGGGTTCGATGCTAGCTGCGGAATTTTTTTTCAATTTTTTTTGCAAATTCGTTCAATGACAGAAAATTATGATATAAAGCAAATGACGTGCGCCTTTTTTGAAGCACATTAGTGCTACAATAAGGTTCTATTGGATTAAAAAACGGCGACAAATGCCATTAATTGAATGTTGTTCAGTGGTTAAACCCTGTAAAGTGCCCCTATTAATGTTAGAAGAGAATATTTTACGAAGTATTATAGGGATGAAATTGTTACTTGGGCAGTTATAAAAATATTATAAAGAAAACTGTCTAACAGGGCCGGATTTCCCATATGGGCAACCTGGGCTACTGCCCGGGGCGGCAGAATCTGGGAGGCGGCAAATTCTGAAATTTTTTCAATTGTCTAAAATTATGGGAAAGATGGATTTTGAAAACTTAAAAATAATTGTAGAAAATAATTCACTTTTCTTAATTTATTCTAGTTAGATGTATATATTCGTCTTAATCCAACGCACCTAATCGCAACCTCAACTCAAATTTTAATGTGACTACGCAAATTTTTGCTTGAAGCATACTCTCATTCATTCTGAATGGCGTTGCGGCCTTTAGCTCAATTAGAGTAGGAGTATAAATCATCTTTGGCTTCACTTTAAACATTATCACATTCTTTTTCTCTGTACCGTAACCCCTTCTGGGGCGTTCACTCAGCCGTTTATAGACTACTTCGAGTCAACGTTAGTTTCGGAGTGTATATAATGTTGCAAGCGCTATATATTTTCAGGACCACGCCGAGATTCGATCTCCGGACCTCTAGATTACTAGCATGGTACGATTTATCCAAGTGAGCCACAGAGCGTGATTAAGCCACATTAAATGATATAAATACGCGAGTACTTGGCTGCCAGCTCCTGTTTTCAAGCCTCTAAAATTGCCCCAGAGTCTTAACCTTCGGGCGGGCGCTATGCATCTGACAGATTAAGTGACCCGTTTTCCTGCGCCAATCAGCGATATGAAAAGGGAGTGAACTGAAACTCACAGTAGCTCAATCTTTATCGGTCAACTACCCAAAGCACTTTTCAGTTTCTATCTACCCCTTATCTGAGATGCGCGAGGGATGAAATAATTTCTCAGCTTAATTGCGCCCGATTGTTATTTCCTCTTTTTTTATGAAAATTTTCACTTTTTATACTCGTCACATTGCATTATAACGTTGTGTTGAACTTGTAGGCTAAGGAATCCATCAATAGTGTGTTTTTAGTAAACAAGCTCACATTTTTTATGCTGTCGAGTTGTTGATGGTTTTTGAAATATTGAAGCGATTAAAATCGGAATATTCTGAAAAAATTGAAAATGTGTAGGGTATAGCCAGTTTTTGTTTCTACAATTTCATAGGACTTTTTCAAAAAACAATTCAACAGTAAATAAGAGTGTAAAATGTACAAAAATTCAGTTTCATAAATTTTTCTGCACTTAATCTGTCAGATACATTGCGACCGATCGTGTTAGGTTTAGTATTGCGCCCGCCGGAAGGTTAAATTTGTCCCCACATCAAATTCGCTAGGAAGCGAGGATTTGGTTTCGGGAGAGGTCCAAGTCGCGATCTTAGATATGCGGCATTGGCTATAACATTTTTGAGTTTCTATCGAGTGAAAAGATTTACCTAAATTTTTACCCTTAAATTTTCAAATTTGCAATTTTTTCATCAGAGGAAAACGGGAAATTCCACCGAAAATTAAAATAATTTAAAATGGTTGAAATCAGGAAAATCTAGAACTTTTTAGGCACCGAATGACTTTTGCTGAATAACATCAGTAAGTATGCTTTCCCAATTCGTTTTCGTTATCTTTCCCACCGAAAACAAATAAGGTCAAGGTGTGTTCAAAATTTACGGTAAGCTTTCTTAAAATTGGGTTTTTTTTCGGTATAACGTTTTCTGGTCATATATGAAGCTAATATAGGAAATTTTATTTGTTGGGGTAATTCGCAAATTATTTCCAAAACGATCTAAAGAAAAATTTACAAAACATGAATGCATTCTAAAGAAAGTGAAAAGCCGAATGTAATAAGAATTGCACAGTTTTCTATGTTACCACTGGATTTTCAATCATTCCTAAAACAATTTTGGGAGGAGCACGGAACACAGATTCCTCCTTTGGGAAGCAACATAAAAAATTTTCAAGCAAACAAAATACGCTTACTGGTAGAAAATATGAAATTTTCAATTTTTCACAAATGCCCGCTAACGTTTTGCCTTCATTTCCTTTGTGAGGTGACAACTGTTACCTTCAAGCTTATCTAGTGGCGGAGGACGGCAAATTCGTTACTGCACAGGGACACCATAGAGGCTAAATCCGGCTCTGCTGTCTAAAGTATGTACATGTACTTATACATCATAATGGAACCATTATATCGACCGAAGTAATGTTTATGAACCCTAAAATGTTCCCGCTGAGATGTTCCAAAAATAGAATATTGTGTGAATATTAGTAAAAGCTCAACGATTTTTCGCTTCTTCTATAATGGCGGTTACTATTAATTTTTTTTTTGCAATTCTTCTATCGAATCGAAATGACTCGTGAAATTTTCAAATACAATTTATCATAAGTTACATGTATGAGAAATTGACTCAATTTCGCATATATGAATGCCCAACAAAAAAAAAACGGCTTCTCTTCATTTTTTCCGAACAATCGCAATATTGCTTGAAAAAAAAAAACGTATGTACAAAATCATTCAACACACTCAATTAGATTCGATGATAATGGATATAAGCCTTCCAAGGCAGTTAATAATATTTGCTGTCTATATGAAATGAATATCTATGAAATTCTCATACATAAATACAAAAACTCATGGTGGCGATAAAAAGAAAAACCTAAAACGGATATAATTATTATTATTATGTACCTATTGTTATTATAAAGGTTCCGAACGTGGTGAGTATTGATAGTAAGACGCATCGATAGTAAAAGATCCAAACGATTGGGTAATATGTGTGTACATCAAGTACTCGTACACATAGGAAAATATAGGATATTTTGTTCTTGGAAAAAAAAATTTAAGGGTAATCTTGACCATGAGTATTATACTCGTATGTATGTACTTCTTAAGCGCAGATTCATATAATCGACATTAAACCATTAAACGATGTAATAAAGTAGTTGGACGATGTAATGGAAGGAATAAGTGCAGAGTGATTGATTGTGTAACGATAATTGTGGGTATACGTATATGGTGCCCTCCACATGAAGGGAGTATTATCTATTTAGTCTAATTGTAATTGAACTTCATTATTTTTGTATTATGTATAGTGTCGATTTGAGAATTAACAATCAAATCGGTATAAATCGTAAGTAGTAGTACATACATGATACATACATCAATATGGTGTGAATTTCGGCTGGCGTTAATTGAGAGTATAGGATTTCTTTTTCTACGTTTCGGGAAACTGTTTTTGAAAATGTCCCATGTCAATAAAGCGTATAAGGTCGTTTTTCGGTAATACATACCTACTTAATTTATTGATGCTGAATTACATCACCTTATTTAATGCTCAGAAGATAAAAAAAAATACAATTTAAAATTCACTAAACAAATAAATAGTCTGGCTGGTCTAGCTAGTCTAGCGGTTAGTGCGCGCATCTTCGGTGCAAAGCAGTGGCGTAGATAAGGGGAGGATCAAGGGGATCAACCCCCCCTTCGGTCACACATTTTTCATCATTACTTTAGGTACGTAAAACAAAGCAAAAGTAAAGTTTCGCACAGGAAATCCCTACTGAAGTAATCTATAGAAGTGCTGCTAGAAAAAATTATTGTAAGCACTCATTGAAAAAATTTTGTCAGAAAATCTTAATGTTCGGTTCAAAAATTAAAAAATAATGTGGAACACCGAGTGCTCTTCCACAGAAGCGCACTTTCCAATGGGGACATATACAGTACATAATGTTATAAAGACTTCTTCAGGAGAGTGGAAAGCTAATGCGAATGAAGAATGAATGAAGAGAAAACGCTGAAAATATTACGGTTTTATCGTATATAGCAGGGCAAAGCAAGTATTCCTCTAGTTCTTCGCAATTTTATAGAATTTAATACGAAGAACTCTCATAGCTACAGCCAGGATTATTTTTTTTAACTAAATCTATATATATATAGAGTGTCCCAAAATTAACGCAAGATTTGAATTAAATAGAAAACATAGTTTTTAGTCTTTTGATTGTAATTTTTTTATTGATTCATAAAGTACATAGAATAGGGTTATTTATGGAATAACACATCCGCGGCTTTGCATGCACATACGTATTCGTTTGTCGAAATTTTTCATGACCTTTCTGCAACGTTGAATCTCCTCCTTTAATGCACGCGTGGTTGTGGGCTTGTTTGCGTAGACCTGTGATTTTAAATAACCCCATAAAAAGAAATCTAATGGTGTTAAATCACACGATCTAGGGGGCCAGTTCTGATCACCGAAACGAGAGACTACACTACCTGGAAATGTCTCATGCAGTAATTGAAGTGTTTCACGGGCTGTGTGGCATGTGGCACCGTCTTGTTGAAACCACATATTGGCCACATCAACATCATCCGATTTCGGCAAAAAGAACTATCTCATCATGTCGCGATATCGAGCACCAGTAACAGTCAGTTATTTTTAAAATATTGTTCAACAATGAAGACACATTTTTCTATTGCGTAGCGCTCCATTTTTACTAACCCTAAACTGTCAACTGCCGATTTATTTTGTGTTTAGGGTTGTCAACACTGTACTGCATAAATGGCGGCAAATTCAAATGTTGCTTTGATTTTGGGACACCCATTATAAAAGAAAGTCGTGTTAGTAACACCATTTATAATTCGAGAACGGCTGGACAGATTTTCATGATTTTGAGTTTGTAGGATTACGCTCTGGCCAGAATAGCATAATAAGTATTGAAACATGCGAAAAATTCACAATGAGCTGAAATTTACAATGGGTTCTTTTTCACTTATTTCTACGTGTATTTCTTGAACATATTTCAGTAAATTTCTTCTGTAGGATTGGTCTCTACCCAAAGTAACAGGGAAACCATCGATACATATGAAAAATTCACAATTGGGCACAATTATGAAGACAATTCTTTTTCTTATACTTCTTTCTGTGTTTCTTGAACGAATTGGTCTACACAAGGCTCCGACCGGAATAGCTATACTGCTATTGAAGTGAACAGAAAATTCACAACGAGCAACAATTCACAATGAGTTTTTTTTTACATATATTTTTTTTTTGTAGATTTGTTGAACTTCTTAGCGGGTTTTTGGAAGATTTTCCTGCCAAATTGGCCCTTTCCCTGAATATCAAAATAATATTGAAACATCTCCCGTGAATGGTTTCCAACCATAGCAATAAGAATAACTCTTGACGCCAGCCACCAAATTATGCAGTCACTTCTTAAAAGGATTTTCGTATGCTGAAAGGTATTGAACTATTATTATTTACGATATTTGAATTTGTATGAAATTTAGGAAAGGTAAGTTTTTGCTTGTTTGAATTTTTAATCAAAAATGTATTTAATGAAACAAGAAAAATGTATTTGCTCGAATTCAATCATATTATTCATTATTTTTATGGTAATTTTTTTAAAAATGTTTTTAAATTTGATGCCTGCAAAGTTGAAACAGATGCAATACCTTCAAAATGCATTATCTAGAATATGACAAGGTCCCAAATAAATGATATTTTATGTGTTAATTAAGTTTTGAAATTTCGGGCTTCCATTGAGTGGTGAGTCACGCCTAGGCCTGTTCCAAAAACCGGGATCCCGGTAGAAAACCGGTGTTCACTTGGTACCGGACCCGATATTCTAAAGTACCGATATCCCGGTTTTTTTGGTACCGAGTTTAAAAAACCGACCGACAAGTCGGTTTTTTGGTACCAAGTTAAAAAGAACGATTCATTTCAACCATGAGCCGGTTTTTTCAGGTTTTTTGGTACCGGTTTATAACCCGGTACTCAAAAAACCGGCTTATCGTTAAAAAAACCGTCGGTACTGAAAAAAACTTGAGTCAGGGAAACCGCTCGTGGTACCGGGTATTGAAAAAAACCGAAACCCGGAACTGAAATCTCGGTGCCGAACAGGCCTAGTCACGCCTCTCCACTGCAAGCAGTAATTCGAAAACAAATTAACAAACAAACGGAGTTCCGCGATACCCTAGGGTTCTATGAAGATCTCTCAGGGGTTTCGCGAAGCTTTTGATAACGAAATGCAAACAATCCATACGAAAAAATGTTTGTAAGTCTAAAAATTCCGCTACACTGTACCAGAAATCAACTCCTTCTTCTTCCTTGCCTCGTTCTTTATACCGCTCCATGGTTTCGCGTTGCTCGACCTGCAGTGTGGGCACATCGCCCGTTTTGGCGATAATATCTCAGCATATTTCTACAGGCAGCTCTATCTTGGATAGTGTCATTGCCGAGACCAATGCGTTGTTGTTGCTTTTTCATTTGACACATCCAGGTGTTCTTCGGTCTGCCTCTGGCCTTGGGTCCATCAAGTGGAGGAAATCAACTTAACTGTAAAATATTTGACTATGATCAGAGACTCGACCGATTTTCTTTTACAACTTTCTACTACCAATATGAAATGGAAAAGGAAGTAGCGTGTACCAGAAAAAAAAACATGTGCACAGTCTTGTTGATCGGTTTCACCGCTTCGGATTTAAGTTAAGGCGCAAATAAATAAATTAGAGGTTTAAATTTGTGTTAATCACAACGTTTTTATGATTTTTTAACGAATATTTAACAGTCCGAATTTTGAGTTCTACTCGTGCTCTGTGGCCATGATCGTTCGGTCGCCACTTTGTGATATAGAAATTTATAGAGAAATAAGTTTCCAAACTCGGCATGACCCGCCGCAAGTTTATTATTCAGAAGAAGATATCAAAAATTCCTATCGTAGAATAATAAAGTAACAATGCGGCTAGGAAGTGGTATGGCTGACAACCGTATGATACTCCGAATTCAGTTGTCTTTGAATCGTTGTCGACTACATACGGTAATCGTCAATGCACCACGCTCCGCTAGGAGTAAGGGTAAAACAAGAGATTCACATGTTTGGTATCCTTTTCAAACAGTTTGCTATTAGTTAGGGCCTCGAAATTTCTAGCGAATATATATAGCTGTTACGGTGTCTTACAAGTTTGAAAATTTTAAAAATGTCTACTCACGAATTTCTGAGTTATCGGAAAATTTCCATTTAAAAACACAAAAGCTGTACTTTATCCACATATACTGGGCATTCCTGACGAGATCTCGTCTTCAAAATTTCCCTTTTCTGGACATATAACTATAGAATTTATTCGAATCCCTGTTTTGAGATGTTGCGACCAGAAAAGCGGCGAGGCGATGTGTTCCGTAACTCTGAAAAGTTTGGCTAATCTAACTCTGATACTCTAATCACAGTAGCGAAACTTTGTACGAAAATTGGAATACTGTGGATTTACTCACCACAGTAAAAAAGCCAAAATTATCGATGCAATATTTTTAGGGTTCAGTTTTTATTCGTATGGCGAAATTACTATCTATTTTGCCTCAAAATTTGCTCAAAAATCTGCTAATTTGAAGTGTAATAAATACAGCCTCTCCGAAAAGCTATCTACGCCACTGGTGCAAAGGGTCATGAGTTCGAATCTCACCGTGGATCATGGTATTTTTCGAACTCACGAGCTTGTGACTCATAGTCCGTCACAAGCTCGTGAGCTCACTCAGATGTTAAGCAAGTACACATTTATAGGGATAAATAACACTGCTGAGCGTTATGCTGATCTCATTACCTCAACAAAAAGCAGATAAGATCTTGGAAATAGGATGTCACTAACACATCCTGCGGCCTGAGTCCAATGTTGGATTGTCGCGCCTGTTATTTATTAAAAAAATAAATAGTATAACGCGAACTTGTTACTCACATCTAATGTCATAACCTCATAACTTCTTCTTCTTCTCAGTACCGTATAGCCCCATGAGGGGCCATGGTGCGTTAACTCAGCCGTTTATAGGCAATTTCGAGTCAACGTTACATTACATATTATTTCGGAGTGTATATAATGTTGCAAGCACTATATATTTCCTATCCGCACATGTACGGAAATTTTGGACCACGCCAAGATTCGATCTCCGGATCTCTAGATTACTAGCATCGTAGAGTGCGACTCAACCAAGTGAGGCACAGAGCGTGATAACCTCATAACTGCTGTTTTGTAAAGTTATTGAGATCAACAGCACGCTCTGTAGCGTAATTTATCGTTATTCATTGTTAACATCTGAGTGAGATTATAGTCCGTCACATGAGTCATGACATGAATTCGCTTATACAGATATAGAAAGAAACAAATCTATGACCCTGTACTCCGAGGGCGAATGCAGTAGGCACTACACCAGACTATACAACACAAATTGATTTAATGCAATACTGGTCGACTTGACATACGACCAGTCCAGTGGCCGACAAACGTTTTAGCCAGGAAAGCCAAATTTTAGAAATGTAACACGTCTAAGAAATTTACTAAAATTCTTCAAGAAGTCGGTGGCTTATGCGAGGTTAAATTATGTATTTTAGAAATCTTTTCCTCGGTTCTACAAACAATAATTTGCTAACGGTTATTTGAGGTACATTTGTTTAAGGCGGCATTTGTGTAGAAAAATATTAAACGCCTTCGTCAAATTGGATTCTTCTGAAATTCGGTTAAAAAAGAAGTCGTTGACTCTGCCTGATAGTTTTGTTGGCGGTTGCATTTTATTTAAATGCATTTATTTTAACAGAAGGCCAAGCTTTTAAAGACCCTGAAATTCGGTATTTGATGAGGAGATCACATGGATGTGAACTATCGTTCTTCTTCTTCCTTGCCTCGTTCTTTATACCGCTCCATGGTTTCGCGTTGCTCGACCTGCGGTGTAGGCACATCAGACACGTAGCCAAGGGAGGGGTCCAGAGGGTCTGGACCCCTCCCAAAATGTTTGCAGAAATAATCGGAGTCAGCGTTTTTGTAACATAATTTTGAAAAAGATTGACGTCTTCTTAACTCCGCTATTTTTTCAGACATCATTACTCATGCACCTAAATAGCAGTCGATTTCAGAGTTTAATCAATATTTTCAAATTGTTAGCTTAGTTGAAAGTGCCGCTAGCAGTAATGCGGCTGAACAAATAAATCCTGGCTACGTCCCTGAGGCACATCTCCCGCTGTGGCGGGCATATTTCTACAGGCTACTATCGTTAACATAACAATTTTTAGCATATTACCCGATTCTTTGCCTTTCAGCCTAATAAGCTTCACTAGTGCATGCCTTTGTTTCAGACGACATCACAACCAAATTTTTGTCCATATGTAACCTTTCTGTCCACACTTAATTTATGACAAGTCAACCTATAACAATTTTGGTTGCCCAGGTTGATTTGGATTATCTGGGCGTTTCAACATTTTGTGCGGCCATTGTATGAAATTCCATAATATTTTTTTCAATTTCAGATTATGGCGTAACCAAGGAAAATAACGAAACTGGCCTCCTAATATGTAGTAGAAGCCCGCTATCATTTAGATTCTTGGGAGCAATTCAGCCAAGTTCAGTAGGGCTTTGTTGTTTTGATTATTAAAAAATTGAAGCTCACTATTCATCAAGCGAGAGACATTATTGGGTGGGGTTACGAAATGGAACAGTTGCACATGTTTCGCAAACATGTTTGCCATTCTGATCCCCTAACAGCCATTTAGCGAATCAAAAATAATCTCCGGTTCTTTTCCTTTGTCTGCCTTTGTGGAATATATTAATGAAAACTACCGAAGATTATTTCTGATCCGCTAAATGGTAGTTAGGGGATATGGCAAACATATTTGCTGAACATGCGCAACTCTCCGTTTCATAACTCCACCCATTTTCACCTTCATAAAAAAAATACAGAAGCCACACGAAAAACTGCCAGCTTTAAAACCGACGTAGGACATTAAAAATTAATGCGAAAACATTTGTTCCCTGAAAACATTCAAAAGATTTTCGAAAATGCTACTCTAGAAAATGTTGTGCCAAAGAGTTGTGCTCCTTTTCATTACTTGCATTTCGGAGTAGTTTTTGATAACTGTCGTACACACTTCGCAGCAGGTAAACTTCAATAAGCCGGATATCTTCGCAGACGAATTTCCGAATGGTTTCAACGTCCGTGGCTTATTTTCATAAATGCGGAGAATCCTTAGAGAATAAAATCAAAACTAGTTAAATCGAGAAAACCTAGCCCAATTCCGATATTAGCATCTTTGCAGAAACAAATTAGGGAGCACTCTGCGGCGGAGAAATTCGGGAAGATATCCGGCGAATTGATGCGAAAAGTGGATGGAAGTTATCGAAAACGACTCCAAAAAAGTATAGTAATGAAAATGGTGCTCTTTAGGTATGAGTGCTTTTATATGCTGAGTGTTTATGCGATTCCTTATCTCATTTCATATAAATTTCTTCGGGGGTTCATTATTAATTGAGGCTAAACAACATCTTGGGACTTCATCTTTCGGAAATTAAATTGGGAAGTGTTTCTTTAGCTATAAAAACATGTTCCACCGTCTCTACAAAAATGTAAAATGATTTTTGTGTGCGTCAATTGGTTTTCTGTCTTCCGACATTTTATTTCACCGCTTTTTATTTCATTTGTATAGTTTCTATGGTTTCCTTTCCACTAAATCCATTTTTATATTGAATTTTTCTCTTCGGCTTTTTACAATTTTTCTTTTTGAGACGAGTGCTAGCCAAAAAGCCGCTCCTAAAATTTGGCGCACCGGGTGACCGCCCGGTTTGCCCCCCCTTAGAGCGGGCGCTTGGTGACGTAATTTCGCTGTTGCTGTTGAACAGCAAATTTGTTTGCACTTAAGCGTATTGCGCTTATCCGTGTTTTACTGTACACATAATTTTCTGTTAACTATCACGCACAAACTTAAAAGGCTTCCGACTCAGGATATAATTTTACGCAAAAATTGATAATTGCTCTATCACATTTAAAGGGCCCGGCACAAAAATCGAATATAAGAAAGTGAGTGAGGTCGCAATAATGTACAATACTTATACTCGTTAAAAACGCAAACTTACCTCGTTGCCGTGTCGAATAATTAGTGTAATTGGCAAGCAATTTGTGTACAAGTAACAAAACACAGTTTCAAGAAAACACCAAAAATTACCAAACCGTAACTGACTCAATTAGTTTGTAAACCCTTTTATTATAACGTAATCATCCGTTTACTCTAATTATCTTACAAATGTTTGCCGAATAGGTAAAGAGACTACGCGATGCCCGATATCGGGTCGGTGGGCTTACCCAGCATATTGTTCAGTATTCGCTAAAAAACCTCAAGAATAATGACTACACGAAAGTTTAGTACATACAACATACATAGTGTGGGTCCAATTAAGTCTACGTTTTCTACGCTCATGTTTTGTGCATATTGCTCGATGTTTTGGCCCACCCATTTAAAATTAAATGTTTGCTGGATTCACATACAAAATACATATTTTCTACACACAATGGTGGCCGGTAAACACAGTGCCCTCCTGAGAAAAAAAAATATGTTAGTTATATGCTTTAGCTATATATCTTACCGCGACGCGCAGTAATCCAGTAATACATAAGAAATTCAAATCCAAAATACAACCTGACGGCAGGCGCAGCAAACAAACGACAACAGCCAGAAACCAGAAAATTTCTCACACCATATTTAGTTCTGGTAGAATTGCTTTTACTTTCAACATTAGATTCGCGGCACGCAACACAGCGGAAAAAGGAACCAAAAAAAATAACGTCTGAAAATTAGGTTTCTTATACTCATACATGTACCAGTCAGGTGGTTTTTCTAGAGACCCCAGCGAGTACTATTTTATGCTAGAATACAATTTTGGGATGAATCTGGGATAATGATGCGGCTTGTGGCTTGTGTATAGAAGTGCCCACGCTGAGGTGACGACCAGTCCCCTTCTTTAGGTCATTGGACACTTTATGTTGCGGTTAGATAATAAAGAAGCATACACTTTCATAATACGGGCTTTTTGGGCACATTCTGTTGTATGATATACGACTACGACAGTAGCGGGGAAAGTGAGGTAGGCATTATTTGATATAAGGTAGCAGCAAGTTCAATTGCAAAGAGGTCAAGGTTTCAGTTTTTTTAGTTCAATTGATGGTTTGGTTACTATACAACATTGGATACAGATAGTAATTAGCTTTACACGAATACATCTTGTACTTTGGACAGATTCATTGTCTTCAACTGAAAATTCTCAGAAGCAGCATGTCTTTTAGATAAAGCAAAAGAGACACAGACAATACTTATTTTATTTGAATGTTTATTTAGATAAATTACACGCGATTTTTGGCCCCGTTTAGAAAGTCAAACAAAAGGATAACGAGTTTTAAGTAGTGGCATTTGTTGTGAATTTTTTTAATATGTCACGCAATGCTTGTGAAAATTAATTGTGGTTTTAAGCTTTTCAATAATGCTGGGAAAAAAAATGCAAAGCGAACGTGTAGAATGCGTATGCAACAAACAATGTTTTTCTTTAACAAATGCATCTTGTCATTCGCATCGATTTTCATTACTAGTGCGCAACGTATCTGTGACCTTATTTAATTTATGGGTCGGTAAGCCCTCTTTTGGACGTTATCATTCGAGAGTCCGCTATATAATATAAAATGTACGAAAGAAATCTTAGACGGATTTTGTTTTTTTAATTACCCTAACTAATACAAATGCGTATGATTCCCTGATCGAATTTCGAATAATGTCATATGAATAGTTTGTACGTTTAAAAAGGAGACCGTCATAAGAAAATCGCATCAAATGGTGGCCCGGCACCCGTCTGTAAGGCAAATTTCCCTAATGAAAATTCAAAGTTCAAAATTCAAAATTCAAAATTCAAAATTCAAAATTCAAAATTCAAAATTCAAAATTCAAAATTCAAAATTCAAAATTCAAAATTCAAAATTCAAAATTCAAAATTCAAAATTCAAAATTCAAAATTCAAAATTCAAAATTCAAAATTCAAAATTCAAAATTCAAAATTCAAAATTCAAAATTCAAAATTCAAAATTCAAAATTCAAAATTCAAAATTCAAAATTCAAAATTCAAAATTCAAAATTCAAAATTCAAAATTCAAAATTCAAAATTCAAAATTCAAAATTCAAAATTCAAAATTCAAAATTCAAAATTCAAAATTCAAAATTCAAAATTCAAAATTCAAAATTCAAAATTCAAAATTCAAAATTCAAAATTCATCATCCCGCCAGTCCTTCAAGATACAAAGTCTATATTACCCCCTCCCTACTTGCCGGACGCTATCGCGTTCTACTCGGTGGTTTCAATGCATATCATGAGCTATGGCACTCGATCCTGGACAACGATGCCAGAGGTAACACCATAGCTCTGTACAGCATTGATCACTCAAGAATCTGGTCACCTTATGTAGGCCCTTCAACCTTCACTGCCTGCGACGACGCAGGTAATCAGGAGGCAATTCTACGCTTACTTACGTAGTTATTTATTTTGCAAATATGCTTAAGTTGCACACCGTTGTATAAGAAAGGACAACAATAATTTCAACACCCCAACAGTTAGATTGGCTGAAAAAAAAATATATTCCTCGCCATAATAAAGAGAGTTGATAAATTTAAATTCATGCATACTAGATAGTTTGCTCCCCACTAAACATTAGATCGTGGAATAGCATTTACGTGAACTGAGGGCAGCAGTGTAGACTCTACAGCAGGAAAGGATGTCGCTATAAAATAAATTCGGTTATCCTGTGACTTTCCTCATATCTTCGAATAAAAGCTCATAAAAATTGATGTGAGTATCCATTTGCTCCACTGAGAGCATGAAACACCGTACGTTACGCCACTGTACAATGGAATAGAAATAGAAATTTTTTTGAGTCGTCCAGTGTTATAAAATTATTAAGGGTTTTAATTCACTGTGCAATATAAAAACCGAAAAAAACATACACCTAACTCAAGGCGTCCCAAAAACACGGTCAATAAAATTCATACCACTTCATCAAAATGATCTCAGTCTCCAAACTATTGCAAGAATTTTCATTATTATATTATCATCTAACTTAAATTAACTATTCCAGACAGAAACAATGTGTACGACAACTATTAATGGCCATTATTCGAATTGAATCGTTAATAGCAGTCGTTTCTTATGTATAAACATTTTGGAAGCTAGCTAGACATCTCAGACTCATGGTGTTGGGTCAGTCCAATAAAATGGCTATGGCGCTTTGCATGCCTATTTATGGATTTTAATGGTGACTTATTAGAAATGATGAATTGCTTTGTGGACAATCGATGTATGCTCCACTTTTATAAATTATGCACATTACCTATAGGTACAAAACTACGAGTACATGCAAGTTTAACTCACAAGAAAATCAATTCAAGTAATAAATAAGTTTTGTCAAGGATTCTCAACATGATTAGGTCATAGCTCCTAAACGTGTTAATTAATATTTATTATTATGCACGATTGCGATCGTGTGTATGTAATGCTTCAATATATACATAATACGAACTCGGGTAATTTATCGTCGTCATTTTGCCGTTTTATTTTAGTTTTTGTTCTTGTTGTATGTAATTCTTTTTTTTGCTATATGTGTTCGACTATAAATAGCAGGCTAGACGATGAAATAGAAAATGTTACGACCTTAGTCACTTTACCTATTCCACCACCCAGGGCCGGATTTCCCATATGAGCAACCTGGGCAGCTGCCCGGGGCGGCAAATTTTTTGAAGCTTTCTATAGGTTTTACATTCTAGGAAAGATGGATTTTGACTCAAGGAGCAGTTGACAAAATTAGGAAAATTTTTTAATTGCTTTCTAAGTTATTCTAGTTAGGTGACGTTTTAATCCAGGGCGCTAAATGTTATGATACTTAAAAAAATGCTGAGTAGGTAAAGGATCCTTATCCGGATGTGAAACGCAGCCCTACCTATCGATTTAAGCTCATGGGTAGCTCAGTGGCCATGGTATCCTCCCATCATGGTGTTGGACTCGAGTTGGGTGGAGGTTGTTTCCCTAGTCAACAAGCTGGAGTTGCGGTCCAGGATTGGGTTTCCGAGTTTGAGCGCACGCATCGAATGAAGAAATCACCATTTGACAATTAGATCCTGTCAATAAAATGCCGAAGGTCAAAACAGTCCGATGGACCGGGTGGTAAGAGCGTAATTGCTTAGCTACTCTCCTGGCGGAATGGTACCGTAGATGAATATCTATGTTCATTTTTATTGAAAACCTAGAGAATCTTTCGAGTGTAATAATCAATGAACTTTTAAACCTACATTGACGGCGAGATCCAGATTTCACTACAAGCGTCCTAAAATATTGCCTTCGGAGAGTGTAAATCGCCTCCAACAAAATAACTCATCGAATCACTCACTTTTTTTGTTTTTCTGTTCATCCCGTGAAAAAAAACATAGTTTTGACTAAACTATTTGATAGGGTCCAGTCATGATTATATAGCTGTTGGGTTTATAAGGAAAAGTTGTATTTCTCCATCCGGCATAAAAATTCACAACTTTTTACATTTTTAAACCCGTCAGCTATCTAGAAAAGTAACACGTCCATTCAGTTTTTCCCCGCATTTGGATGAGAAGCAACAGTGACGAGGGCACGATTTGGTTTCGGGAAGGTTCCAAATCTCTCTGCATTGTCTATATTTTTTAAGTATCATGTTTCCATCGTGTGAATCGGTAATTTTTCACAACTTTTAAATTTAAATTGTCACATTTTTTGGTGTTGAAAAATTCCACTGGAAAAAATCGTTTAAGGCTTGTGTTCGTAGAGACGACTCATGAGATGATCGCTCTGCGATCGCACTTAAACTATCGGTTCTTAGTATTTTATGCGTATATTTTCTATACCGATATGTTTCTTTAGGCCATAGTTGATACAAGGGATACTACGATACGAACTACGATCGCTGAGCGATCATCCCATGAGTCGTCTCTACGAACACAAACCTTAAAGATGACAAAAAATCAGCAAAGCGTATAAGCGGTGCCTAATGAATTTGCGGAATAACATTGAGAAGAACATTTTCGAAATTTTTGTTAAATTTATTCTCTAGCCGAAATCGCGAAATCGGAACTTAGATTATTACATCAGACAAAGGACATCTCAAAAATACTACGATATGTGACAATGAGAAAACAGTGAACATCAGGAATTAAGTAGGTAATTTGAAAACATTCTGAACGCAATTTAAAGGACCTTTTTTTTTAATAATTTCTGAAATGACCGCTGGTTACGTCCGTATGGAAAGCAGGATATTTTCAAGCAATCGAACATTACTTACTGGAAAAAAATGACATGTACATATCAGATACGTCCGTTAACGTCACCATATGTGTGTGTGCGACTCCTACTACTTTCAAGCTAAACTACTGGCGGAGGGCGGCCATTTGCCTACTGCCCAGGGGCGACATACAGGTTAAATCCGGCCCTGCCACCACCCTCTTTAATACTGGGCGCCATTTCACATGCAATTGTGTGTGTGTGGTTTGTAATAGTTTTGCAGTAGTAAGAGAATAGCGCAGAGCTGAGTAATAGAGTAAGCGCCATCATCATCATCCTACATCACCACAATCATCCATTTTGTCCGCATGATTAATTGCACGTTAGATACAATATATAGTGTGCTAATTGGTCTTATCGTATAACACACTATTATTGTATAGGCAGGTATGTAAGCACTGTATATGGTCATGATTTTCAACAAATGTCAGTGTGGTATTTTTGCATGTTGACATGTTGAAAGAAAAAATATTGATTATGTTCAATGAGTTATTATCTTTAAAAAAAAGAATTAATAATTTTTTCGCGAAGGACGAGCTTAATTTTTGATAGACAAAAACAAAATTACAGAGATTTAATGGGATAATTTAATTATAATTAAATTGTAGTTCTTGTACATGTAACAACAGTTATGTATATTGAAGTATGAAATTTATTCTTTGTATAAACATTTTACTGTGCGTTTGTTCGTAATGCATCTCCTCCGATTTCGCTGAAATTTGGTATGTCGAATCACACACTCATGGGCGGCGCATGAGGGCTGGGCGGGTGTACCCACGAGACTAAGAGGTCCAAAAGTAAGAAGAAGCATTTCTCGAAAAATAATCAAAATCCCGTCAAAGAAAATAGAAAAAAAAAATGTTAAACATAATATTTTTTTTTTTAGACCCGGAACGGATACACTTTCTGAAGTCACAAATTAATGATTAATTTATTCTCCCTCTATGACCATATTCTCCCTGGCTTAGCCTGTAAGTTTAGAGATTTTCATGTTGCCCTCTTAGAACTTTTGAAAGTTTTCAGACAAATCGCAAGACGCCCAAAATTTCACGTTAACCCTTTCATTCCCAATGGAAACTGTAGTTTACAGCAACTTTAAAACGCTATTTTCATGTTTTGGTTTGCTTTAAGTGCAGTGAGTGATATAAAATGAAACGTACACAGAATCGCATTGGAATTGCAAACCTTTTATTAATGCGGATTGACATTTTTAGTGCATTTTAAATTAGGGTTCTATCAGGGTATGTTGTTCCCTTGTATCAAGTGGTGAAAATTTCCGGTCCTACATAATTCTAGGTGAAAAATCCACCCGGGAAAAAAATATAGTGTTATCGACCAATAACAAAAGATTAATTTGCCAGCGTATCCTATACAGTGGCGGAACAACTTCACTCGGGGCCCTCCCGCCGACTTCTTGAGTGGGCCCAAGTCGTAGTTTTTCTGCGATTTTAGAAGAGTGTCTTCACTGACATAAGATTGGTAAGTATACTATGCTGTATTAACATTGGCATGCCCTCTATTTCGTTTAAGACCTCAGTTTCATGAAATTTTTGTATAAACTACCACATCACGTTCGTGGGCCCGGCCAGTTCGATAATTTCTCCACGATACTAGTGGGTCTCATTACAGATGTTAGACGCCGTAGCACAGCCTGAAACCCCTCCAGTCAAAAAAAATGTGACCACAGCAGCATAGCCCAAGTAACAATTTCATCCCTATAATACTTCGTAGAAAATTTTCTTTAACGATAATAGGGGCACTTTACAGGGAATAAACACTGATCCAATAATGGCATTTGGCGCCGTTTTTTGCTCCAATGGAACCTTATTGTAGCACTTAATTACACTTTGAAAAAGACATACATCATGTGTTATGTCATCATTTTCTCGCGTTTGCAAAAAGAAAAAAAAATCCGCAGTTGAAGCTAATTAACTTCACACATTCATCAATAAAATGCAGCCAGTTTCTGCGCTGAGATTCTAGCGACGTTTTTTCGTATCGCGTGTAAGTCAGACTCGAAAAAAAAGATCGCGGGTAACATCCCGGTTAAGACCAAACAGCTGACATTTGACAGTTTTTGTGCATCTTTGACTCGCTTTCGTCGGCTTATTTTTTAGATGTGGTGGATTTTATCACAAAAGATGATTATTTCTTTGCAAAATCTTTTCTTGTGATTAGAAAAACTCTCACATTTGGTTTGAAAAAAACAAATTCCCTCATATTTCCCCTATGCGTCCGCCATCTACATTTGAGCTCTATCCCGTGTAGGGTAGTTGCACGGGTTAACTTTACCTGGGTAAGTGTCATTTTTTTTATATGAAGTTCTACCCAAACCTGCACGGGATAAACACAATAAAACGTCCCTTATCTTAATTGATTCAATGAGTGAGAAAATGTTGGTTTCATGCAATATTTCAATGAATTCAATTCAAGAAACGTGGTATTCTAGAGCACTTCATAATTGTCAATTCTTTAAAAAATCACAAAGTCCATCTTTCTATAAAACTACTCCGAACAATTTATTGGATGATCACACGAATGTCACACTATTAAAATGAAACCGACTGTGCTATAGAAGATTATATGCATGTGTGTGTGTTGATTCCAGTCATGTGTGTTGGAGCATCTTTTTAGGTTAACGTTTAGAGAAGTGTTATCGAAGTCTAATTGGATGTAGTCGTGAATTGGTTATATAAGAACTTTATAAACTTTTCGAAAAGTGTTTTAAGGAGTTTTTATCGAATCAAAATACTTCTATAAGCGATGTCACACGATAAACGGATATGGTGTTACTATATGATTGCTACAGGATGAAGTGTTTCTTTAAAGCATACGAATTGTTACTTGGGAGCCCTAAATGGCCATCTAGATTGATCGCCAAATGGTGTCACGTGCAACCAAATGGCTGTTGTCATTACATCCAAACTGATCGCCATTTGGGTGTGCGTCCAGTTTTGATATTCAATATGGCAACCCAAACAACCGCTTGCCAAATTCAAAGTGCATAGGATTATGAGTTCGAGGCTCACCGTCGCACGTGTTTTTTTTTAATTATTTATTGATGCATTGAATATATATGATACTTAACTATTACATAATGTTTAAGAATAACAATTTTATAATGATTATCCGTAATAAGGCGCAAATGCGTATATACATGAAATAGGGGGACATCGTCATATACTGCTTGTATGAAAACGTGATGAATGAATAAGCAATATGTGCTTACGCGTGTTGCATGAAATAATGATTACAAATGTGTTAAATGCTGGCTGGGTAATAGCTAAAGATTCTACCATTAAATTTGCTAAGAAGAAAAATGATCGAAAAGCTCTCAAAAAGGACATAAAAGGAAACTAATTACAATCCTTGATCGAACATGGGTATACGGGGTGTCATATCAAAGAGGACGTCGAGTACATTCCATATCCGGCGTTTATTACTTGTTTCAAGGACCCTTACAGGAGAAAATTGGGATCCAGTGAAAAATTTTCGTGTTTCTCGTATATGTATCTTTCCAAAGACGTAATTTTTTTTAAGCCGGAATTATTCCATTTAGTGTCCTTGAAACAGGAAACAAACACCGGATATGCAGGTTTGTAATTAGTGTCTTTTAAAGTCCTTTTTCAGAGCTTTCCGTTCATTTTTTTCTTAGCAAATTTAACGGTAGAATCTTTAGATATTATAGATGCGGAAAAGTGAGAAACGTAGTGACAACTTGAATTATTCTCATAGTTATGGCTTTGGAAAGATACATGGGAAACACAATAATTCTCCATTTAATCTCGATTTATTCCGTTGGGGGTCCTTGAAACATGAAACAGTGGCGTAACGTACGGTGTTCCATGTGTTCAGTAGCACACGGGCCCCCAACCATTAGGGGCCCCCTAACGTAGTGAAATGTTGGACTGTGATTTAAAAAAAAATATATTTTTGTTAGACTTTTAGGTCATTGCAACGTTGAAGCTAGATTAAAAGCGGGAGTGCTCTTGAGTGAAACGTTTTTCTTTGTTTCGATGTGGTTTGAAGCTAATATTTCAAGGAACTTTTTATTGTTGCGCTGAAGAGCTGCATTCCTGTTACCAGGGCCTCAACTTTTGCGAGGCCCATTCCTAATGCTCGCATCCGTCCTGTTTTTGACAAGACATGTCACCTGTTATCCTGTCATCCTGCTATTACCCCGAATATTTTGCTTTTATCCTGTTTTTGTACGTCAAGTAGGCATTTCACCAAATGTCAGACTACTTTGGGGAAAACTTCACTTGAATTCATACAATTTTACAAAGATGATTTATGAATAATATGAGAGCCCTCTTTCTGTAAGGCCTTAGACAAGAGAATCGTACTGACATTGCTGAATAGTGTTAAACATGGTTGATGATTGGCGTAGGTACAGGACATTGTAGTTAGTTCCCCTTGAAGGCATAAAGTACCGGTTTTCCGGTTAACCGAGTCTTTTCACTGATTTGCTTAGAATTTTAGTAAAGAAAATGCATACACACTCGTATTGCTGGTGTTCGTGTCGTATGCACAATCAAATCAAAGATACAAGGAGAGCTAACTAAGCGATGGTTCTACGAGTAATATAGCAAAAATGAGAGTGTTCGAAAATATTTTTGAGGGCTGAAATTTGAAAACCAAATTTTTCATAGGGGACAAGTAATAGAAATTGCAGACCGAAAAATCAAGAAAATGTAAAAAATTGTAGGAATTTTCAAAAAAAATAATTTTTTTTCCGGCTTTAACCAGTTGGACAAAGAACATTCCGGGTTAAAACCGGGAGTAGAAAAAAACCGAAAATAACACGGTTACCCGTTCTGAAAGTGCCGGTTTTCGAACTAACCGTCCGATTTGTGACATCCCTAATATACTGCCCTTCACTTGAGCGGGTTCCCATTTAGGACATACAGATACTGAAGTTTTGGATAGCGATTACCAAATACATATTAGAACGCATTAGCTTTGATGAATTGTTACAGATGGTGTCGAAGCTAAGAATGCATCACCATACATAGTAGGGATTACAAAACGCATGCCAAGGAGGGAGGACCGAAAATAAAATTGTCCTCTGATCACACTACAATGTTAGCTATTTAGTATGCAAAAAAGTTGTTATTCCTGAATCATGTGAAAGGTACGTAAATAGTATACAGTCAAAATGTTGCGTTATTTGCATTTTTGGTTATCCTTTTTCACGTCCTGATATTTTAATAGCGTTGTCTTGCCAACGATGATATTTGGAGCATTTGTCCTGCATTTTCAGCTAAAATTTACGAGCGTTACCCACACAAGAAACGTTTAAAGTAATTATTGTAGTTATTTTATGCCGTTAATTTTTAAGTTTTTCATTTGCACTAGGTCGCTTTCAAATGTATGATATGCCTTTAAATAGCTGCAGTAAAAACAGGATTCATCCATATTAACAAAATAAATTTCTTTTAACTGCTGTGATACTAGAAGAAAATTCCAATTAACACAAAAGATCCACCCGGTTCATAACGCGATTTCAACCAAAATCCCAAACTAAATCTATACGAAATCGTGGTAAAAATGTAGATAATGTCACTTTTACAGTAGCTCGTTATCAACCTAAGTGCAAATCATTGACGTAGATTTCCATAATGCCGCACACACACGGTCAATTCTATTTTTTTTGATACTCGTTCCGTCAAAATCATACATTTTCTTGAATTATAATTGAGCGAAAAAAAAATGTATTCGGAATCTTCGTGTGTGTGCGACATAAGTCAGTTCGTGTAAAAGTTGTGAAATAAATTAGGACGATCGTGTGAACAAGATCCGAGATTTCATAATAAACCTAAATTTCGTTGTCAAGTTTAAATCTCGTTTTACCAGAACCTGATAGCCGCCTACACACAAACAAACCCTGGATTTGAACTAAATAAACTCATTCCAAGCCGTTTACTCGTTTGAATCGTGGGGTTTTAGTATATCCTGTCGCAGGTGTAAATTTCCTATAAACATAGCCCTGGATTTACTTGTAATTTCAACATTTTTCCAAATCGGGCATAAAAGTGGTTTCAACGATTTTGTTTAATTATAAATTATTAGTTTGTGGGGGGCCCCATTTCGATATCGAACACAAGATATTTAAGAAACGTTACGCCACTGCATGAAACAAACACCGTATATGTAATGTACTTCACGTCCCCTTTGATTTGACACACCACGTGCCGACCTCCGGTCAAGGATTTGTCCTTTTTGGAACCTTTCCGATTAAATTTTTTTTTAGTAAAATTATTTTTAGATTCCAGGGAGCTCGATGATTCAAAACCCACAAAAAATAGCCTTACTCTATTTTTTCCTATATGGAGGCCTGAAATGGGATATTTTGACTGCACTACATCGCTTTTTTTCATGGTATGAAAAATGCTTCTTCTTTGTACCGCATAACCCCTTGTGGGGCATAGGTGCGTTCACTCAGCCGTTTATAGGGAATTTGCAATGTAAATATAAAAAGTGATATACCGTTGGAAAGCCAACATATTGAAGAACTTTTATCAACTTTGCAGAGTTGTACGTATAAAGCACCGTTATGAAATTACTGTTTAAATTTTCGACGAAAAATCTATTTTAAAATTTCTATTAAGTTTGAGTAACTGTATCATGGAAGTCGCGATAATGTTGGCAACTGGAAAAACTTCAGTTTTTGTGAAATTTTATGTAGTTTCTGAAACTGAAATCAAATCTTGGATTAAGTCATCAGGAAGGCTGCAAATTTTGCTTTTGCATGACAAGTCACGATTTTCGATGACTTTCACAAAAAGAGCGATAACAAGGTAACGGCAAAAAAATTTCCGATTGTATTGCTAATTTTCTTCCTGACACAAATTGCGCTATCAACCCTTACAGTATTGACCACAGAATGCGGGACACCCTGTATAATGTTGCAAGCACTATATATTTCCTATCCGCACATGTACGGAAATTTTGGACCACGCCGAGTTTCGATCTCCGGACCTCTAGAATACGAGCATCGTAGAGTGCGACTCAACCAAGTGAGCCTAAGAGCGTGATAAAAAATTACCGCACCGATAATTTGTGGCACAGGCTAGGCTGTGCGAACGAACGTGATGTGACATTTTCCAAAAATCGAAAAGATACTACACTGAGAAAAAAAATCCCATTAAACCAATAGGAATTGGCCATTTTATCCCATTCGATTTAGTCAATGGGAAAATCCCATTATTGGGTTAATAGGATACCATTAATTCAATGGGATGAAACATCATTAAAATAATAAGATCGAACTATTAAATCAATGTGATATTATACTATTAATGTTATACGATATCCTATTAATGCAATCATGTTATCCTATTGCCTCAATAAAAGGACATTCCATTAAATTAATATGATTTTCCCATTGAAATGATAGTTTATCCTATATTAATAATGGGGCATCCTATTAAAACAATAATTTTTTCTTATTGGGACAATAGTTATTTCCTATAAATTTTATAGGATGTCCCTTTGAAAATACCGTTACCTCAATAACAGGACATATTTTTTTCCATCACAGTACATATAAAATTGTATATAAATACACGGGAGTATGAATATGAAAATCATAATTAAGTCCCGAATTCGTATCTATTTCAAATTTACGAAATAGTTGTAAATTTCAGCGAAAATTGCTGTTTTAAAAAATAAATGCGAAATCCACCCATTTGTACTTTTTCCATGAAAAAGTTAATTTTCTTTCACAAAATCAGTTAAGACTGCTAAGAGAAAATAAATTCCATCTCAGATTGATTTTTGCATTATTTTTGCAAAATTTCCAATATTCAGACATTTTTTATGGGAAATTTCATTATTTTGCGAACTATCCGTACTTCTAATGATAATGCATAAACATACGTTTTAAAATATTGGCAACTAACAATGTAAATCTGAATCAATCTTATTAGATAATCGCATTAGTCTAAAATGTACGTCCTATAAGAAATTCAATGGTTTATAATCTCATTAAACTAATAGGATAAAACTATTAACTTGTCTAAAATAGCCGAGGCGAAAAGTTAATAGGAGTCCCATTAACAGGTTATGGGATGTTTTTCTCTGGGTGTATGACTTATGTTAGGGGCCCAGTGAAGAAGTTGGCGGGAAAGCCCCAATTCAAGTCGTTCCGCCACTGCACACACTTTTATGTTACGCATTATTTTAGATAATTATGTAAGAGCTATAAGAGCATTATAATCTGCTGCGACAAGATCCGGCTTAATGATTGATTTTTATGAATCCATATTAAGTTGTCAATGTTAATTTTAAATAAATTGATTATAATAGTCGCCATTGACCCATTCTTTGCCTAAAAGTTTTGATATTTTTGTTAGAAAATCCTTGAATGATTAAATAACGTTTTCTTAATGAATTGCATTTTTCTGCAATAAGTTGTACATCAAAATATTGAAAAAAAGTACTGTTTAAGCATTATCGTTTATCATTAATACACATACATTAATACTATACAAAACCCTAAATGTATCTTCAATTTTGCAAACAAAAATTTATGTTGACAATGCATGTATCCATTTTATTCAGTGCAGAGTTCAATATATCGATATAACGATATATTGATTAAGTAAACAAAATTTTAGTATAAGTAGACTAGCATTATGTATAATTAATAAGATTCAAGCAATAAAGGTTTACAGGTAAAAACGATATTCTTGGTTCTTCATACACTTGTCTTACGGACTTGTGCAATATCATAAAAGGTCTAAGCACCATACAATTGTCTTAAGGACTTTTGTTAAGCTGTAAATTTATGTTTATAGCCAACAAGTACAAAGACTTAGTTGCACTATTCCGTAAAAGAAAAAAAAGTTATATCCGCTTCAACGCATTTTTCGTCAAATTTATTATAAACGTCTCATTAATGTTTCACCATACATGTCTAAACATTATTACTTAACATAAATCATATAATGTCAAGAATTTTTACAATTTCCTGACATGTGTAAATTAAATATGTATAGTATAGGTAGAGAGTGACTTTAATCCAAACACGGTGCGAATTCGAAGACGAAAGTGGCTAGATCTATGAATTGCGAATATGTATAAGTCTATGTATGTATAGGTACATAATAGCAACTCAAGTTGAATTCTTAATGAATTTTTATTTCATTGTATTCTTTCTCAATGATTATATTATTATTTTATGTAGTTACTCGTTCATACAACGATACCTATAGTAATAGTACGCTATCTGAACACAGAAACTTAATTTGAATTAATTTTGCCAGATTTGTATTTATATTATGTATAATTTACATACAAATTTATTATTTTTGACGCTAATATGGTATAGAGAAGCCTAACTATAGACGTATTTCTATAGATGCGTGTACAGTACATTCATAAATGCGATGAAATTCATTCACAAAATTTTTGTATTGCGAATCAGAGTCATTGTGCTGCATAATTTTTATAAGCATGAAAAAAAAAATTAATAATGCCAGATGAATTAAAAATTACACAAGTATATGGTGTGCGAGTGTGTGTAGGAGATATAGATATTCTCATTAAGTGCAATTTAATGAATGATGAATCGCGGCGAGGTCAAGTATGGAAAGAAGACGAAATTAGATAAGACAATTAAACCAAATTTTTCACCGGATATAGCAGGTTGAATGGCCTGATTATGATAGATGACCGCAAATTTGATCATAATATGATTAGAGTGCGATTTGAAATAAGCTCTTGTCTAAACTAAACGGTTCGCTTAAGATACTCGTCGTATCCATTTCAAGAGTGTTGTGGATGCTTTGAAATTTAATTCATTTGTATGTACATTTTTGTACATACAAATAAATGTATTTGCTTTCATATGATTGACGCACAACATTATAGCAAACCTAATTTCTATCGTTCGAGAAATCAATTTGATTCGCATTGAAGGAACACTTCATTCTAAGAAGACCTTTGGAAGGGCTTACTTCACACTCTTTTTCCTAGTGGGTGGGTCTTCGGAAGTCTGGTCACCAAGCTATTCAGACATACTTGTCATGCCGAAGAATAGTTGAAATTATTAATACATAATCTTGTTTTTATTGTAATAATTATTGCACAGTTTTCAAACGAGTGAATATAGGATTATCGCCATAATAATAATAAATTGAAGAGGTGAAATTTGAACGGGTTGACTTAGAACAAGTCAATTTACTTAGGTATGAATCCTTTTTAAGCAGGGACGTACCGAGCACACATTTGTTAGAGGGGTGAAAAGTAAAATTTGCCGACTACATTTGAAAATTCACCAATTATAATTAGAGGTACGGAAATTTCGTTTTTACGAAATAACGAGATGCGAATGTCGGCATAAATTGCTCATTTATGTGAATTATGCCGATACATTTGATGCTACATGCTATCCTTCTTTAGCAGTCATTAATTTTTGCAATATCTTTCCTTAAAAAATTATCAGTAAACACGAATCAAATCTGAAAAACAACTGTACCACTTAAATTAAAGCCAAAACTCTGTGGAAGAAGAATTTAATTTTGATGCTTATGCTCTACGTATCAGCTTTATTGGAGTAAAGGGTACTTGTCATATTTGAAGTGTCCCATTAAATAGCCGCAAAAAATACAGCCTCAATGTTATTTGAAAAAATGGATGGCACACGAAAGTTAAACGATGTTCAAGAACTTAATTTTTTATTGTTGAATTTCCCGGAATCCTTTTGCTTTCGGAATACAAAAATTGTCAAAACTAATTTGCTCCATTGCTATGAAATTTGCATTGTTCTACTTTGAAAATATTAGTTTGTAGTCCTACAAAGTAAAGCTTCTCAACCCCTACTAAATGAAGCTTGTTTTTTCTCAAATCTATGAAAATGTAAATTCACTGTTGTTGTTGGCAAATTGAAAAAAATAAATTTCAAATTTTAAAAAAATCTCAAAAAAAAACCCGGTGTTTTCAAAACGGTTAACCGGTTTATTTTAGGTTTTTTCCTTCTCCGGTTTTAACCCGGACGGTTTTTTGTTCATCCGGTTGAAAGCGGAAAATAAAATTCTTTCAAATTCATTCAATTTTTCATATTTTCTTGATTTTTCAGTCAGCAATTCTATATCTATAATTTCAGCCCTTAAACATATTTTCGAACACTCTCCTTATGACTATAGGGGCGCCAGAGAAACTTACTTATTTGAAGGGTCAATAAAAACAAAAGTAGGTACTTCATACTTATTGTTTTAATGTTTATTGAAAATTACGTCGGTTAAATGGCGACCCCCTTTGTGCATACACTGATTAAGTCGATTTTTGAAGTTCGTCTCTACTCTTTGCAGCATATCAATCGGTATGTTAGTAATGGCGTCGCGAATGAAAGGTTTTTAGGTGAGCTAGTGATGGTCCATCGACATAGGCCAGGGATTTCAAATAACCACATAAAAAAAACCCCATGGAGCTTATCTCGAGAGCGTGCCAGTCATAGGAAATCGCCTCTCTGAGAGATGAGGTGGTCGAGGAAGAGTTGTCGCAACAAATTTATTCAGCCTCATGCAGTGTTTGCTATGGCTTCATTTGTGAGACCACACGTATTTAACGTTCGTTTAAAAAATCCGCGAGCGACCGTTAGAAAAGAAGCTCTCGACGGCGGAGGCCCGCTGCTCTCTACACCAGAGCATGATGGCGACTGACTAGAATGGGAAACAAACGTGGGTACTTCCCTCAAGATGCGCCACCCATCTACCCGCCCAACTCACCGCTCGAATTTTTTTTTTTTTCAAATAAGTAAGTTTCTCTGAACACCCTGTGCATGCATTTTGATTTGATTTTGCATACGATACGAACACCACCATTAAGAGTGTGCTTTTACTACAATTCTAAGCAAATCAATGAAAAGACTCGGTTAACCGGAAAACCGGTACTTTGAGTCCGGTTAAAACCGGACGGTCTAACCGGCTTTGCAAAAAACCGAGAAAACCCGAAAACCGGGTTATGATCTGGTTTTTGACATCCCTAGTTGAAGGTCGATCTACAGTCGATGCGATTCAGTGCATTCGTATTGCGATGGAAAAGTATAGAGCAGCACGAAAGGACTTGCACTTTGTGTTCATAGATTTGGAAAAGGCATTCGATAGAGTACCTCGTGATCTGATATGGTTGGCCTTGAGAGCACTTAATGTCCCTGAGGCATACGTCAGGATGATACAAGACATGTATGATGGAGCTACGACTAAGGTTAGATGCACAGCCGGTGAATCAAAAGAATTTCCGGGTTTCCGTTGCTCTTCAACATAATCATGTGCTACTTATTAACACGTATATCCGACGGACTAGAAATATCTCTTCTTTTTGCCGATGATATAGTCCTCAGTAGCCCAAACATCGTTGCCTTGCAAGCTGCACTTACAAAATGGTGTGACATTCTGGAGGAGCATGGACTGAAGGTAAGTATAACAAAGACTGAGTTCTTATGCTGCCCATTCTCAGACCCAGATGCACCGATACCAGATATGTACGTCAAAGGAGAGCAGCTTAAGTCTTGTACCAAGTTCAAGTACCTTGGCTCGATGATGAACAACGGAGCTACATGCGATGATGGCATCAAACATCGCACAAAGATTGGGTGGATGACGTGGCGAGAAAACTCAGAAGTTTTCTGCGATAAGAAAATGCCACTGAAGCTAAAGGGCAAGTTGTACAAAACGGTTGTACGTCCCGCCCTCATGTATGGATCAGAATGCTGGACCATGTATGAAGGTTACGCGAAACAAATGACAGCGACTGAAATGAAAATGTTACGCATGTCAGTTGGTGTAACGAAAAGGGACCACATCAAGAATAGCTACATCCGAGGCAGCTTGTTGTAACACTTATAGGATTTAGGCTTGGTCCCAAAATCCTTCGAAGACGGAGTGACCCTGCCGTGAAGGCCGGTCAGACACCTACGTGCCCAAACCTCCTCAGTCTAACCACGACGCGTGCCGGTGCCCTAGCTCAGCTACCGGGAGTATAGGGGGGGGTCCAAAAAGATGTGTGGTCAGACTGCCTCGCTGGTGTTGCCAAAAAAAAACTTAATCGCGTCATGTCCTGCACTGAAAAAGAAAAAAATCACAACCCGACGAACTGAGCACACCTGAAAAAGAAAGGGGGTTACCCCCGTTTAAACATATTACCACTGGACGAGGACGGGCCAAGGGATAGGAGAGGAAGCAAATAAACTAATGTTTAATCCATATTCATATTTATTGTTTTTTTTTTTTTTTTTGAGAAATTGTTGACGACTTAATCATAAAATTAGTATATAATATTTAATGTAGAACTCTTTGTTTTCAAAGCTCTCTTGTGAACAAAAATTCAGTTAGATTTTAAGAATGTCTTATCCATTTCATTCCGGTGTCGTTGCAATTCCGTTTTATTTTTCGCAAATCAATTCGTTTTTATATTCTTAACGATTCTTTCAAATCTTATTTTTATCTTAGAAAAATTTAATAGAAAAATTTAATAGAAACTCTTATGGACATCAGAAACATTCTATTTGCCTCTCTTATCTTAACAATCATCACTTATCGGAATTCACTGTAAGATAGCCTAATGTGCACATACCTTTTTTGTTGTTTATTATTTTTAATCATTCTTATAGTTTCCAAATATATATATATTTTATTTATTTCTTTTGTTTTATTTTCTATGTTCCCCTTTTTGGACTCACTTCACAACTAACACTATAATCTAATTTATTTTTTTTTTTCAGCGTTTCCAACATCGAGTAACATCTGACGGCTCATCATTGTTTGGACTATTTTTTTTTTTGTTTTTAGTGTAAAATTTGTATCTTTTAACAACCAAATTATAAAAATTCAAACCAAAAGAAAGCATGTATCGCGTTTTATTCCAACGTCGGCAGGGGCTTCGTTTCCGTGCTTTGGGGGGTATTATGGCTAGTTTGAGATCCCTCTCTCTCTCGGCACAGGTAAATACAATGGTGGTTGCGCACTTACCGTGTCATAGCGAGCCCGCTCAGGGGTTTTCTTAGTCTAACGCCTCGCACTAACACGCACCAAAAGAACCTAAATTCGCGCCAAACGTTCCAAATGGAACGTGCGGTTGCCAGAGGAGCAGAGCAATTCGCACCAATTCCGCTATACACGCGCGCCGAGGAAGCACTTTACCGCTATCACCGGCAGCAATGCAATAAAATTGCCGTTTATTTTCGCCGAATACGGTCACTGTTATCGATCGCAACACCTTAAAACCGTATATGGCCACAAAAGGGAAACTGGAAAATTCGGCTATCACCGGCAGCAATGCGATAAAAGACTGACTCTGGGGTTTGTCACTCCTTCACTGTACATATGTTAGTATTGATACCACACCAATCACTTTCAAAAGGGGACAGCGCGTGAGTTCACTGCATCGTCAACGTCTCGGACAGTACTCTACCGTAACGGAGGTGGGCAAATTCCTGGGTAAGGCACGCCACGCCACGCTTGAGAAGAATAAAAAGCGGCGACGACTCCGATGGTTACGCCGAAAATATAACGTATCACGCGAACCGTCCCGGAAGGGCACTTTACGCGTTCCCGGGGATAACAACGAAGATTCTTAGCGGGACGGGAGCGGATAACTCCTTTTTCCAGGTCCCGGCGGCTGGTCCTAACTCCCCTCGGTGGCTGGAAGACGTCTCTTCGCCAGAAGAATTTACTCCGGTCGCGGCTGGTGGAAAACTGAACTCTTTCCTGCATTTTGAGCCGCCTTATATAGCGGACGACCGTGCACTCTGCTGGTGTGTGTGTGTGTTCTGATCTTCGACCACGTCGTTAACATACAGACATTCGCGCATGGTTGTGTTAGTGCAAAGTACACTACACACACTCCACAAATGCGGGTATGTGAACGGCATGTTCAAAGATCATAGCGTATGCTTTGTGTGCGTGTGCGTGTTCGGGAAATCACTTCCACAACATGGAGGACGATTTCGTGTGCCTTCAGAAGCGTATTTCATTGTGTAGGTGTGTGTTCGATGAATGGTGGAGATTTAGTGCTCCGCGCTCGAGCGATTCGAATTTGATATCGAAAACGGTCTTTCTCATGACCAATATTTTACGTGTTCGAGCTCTTGGAATTTCTTATGAAAAACGGTCTTGCTCATGACCAATGTTCTACGAAGACACACTACGTAGTAAATACGCTTGCGAAGGCACACGAAAGTGTGCTTATGTTACATTGTCCATAGACCAACCAATCACCGAAAAGCTCGAAGACCGACAAATGGATTGGTATTGCCATGTTCAAAGGCGTCCGCCTGAGAGCCCCGCAAAGAAAGCGATATCAATGGAAGTTCCTCTTGATGGACCCAAGGCCAGAGGCAGACCGAAGAACACCTGGATGTGTCAAATGAAAAAGCAACAACAACGCATTGGTCTCGGCGATGACACGATCCAAGATAGAGCTGCCTGTAGAAATATGCTGAGATATTATCGCCAAAACGGGTGATGTGCCTACACCGCAGGTCGAGCAACGCGAGCCCATGGAGCGATATAAAGAACGAGGCAAGGAAGAAGAAGAAAGCCAGTATTGTATCCTGTCCATTGTTCACAATTATTTGACCAATCGACTTGAAAAAAAAACCTATTTCCTATACATACATGCATATTTATGGACCATGGACAAGTACAACTGAACATATATGTACATACCTACATAATGTATATTTGTATCATTATATATGACTGAAAGAGTCTATCTCTGTATAGCAAATCGCTTGCTATTAAAATTTTAATGAGGCGAGTTACACGTAACATTATTGCAAACCTCTTATCAATATTCAAAACGATTGTAACGATCTGCTTATTGACCATAAAACAATGAATATTACTCAGTTAGATAGTTACTCCACTCCGTGGTCTCTAACGTAAATGTATACTGACATATTTAGTGTGTAATACAAATCCATTAAAAAAATGATAATATAACTTCATCCCGATGTAATGAACTCGCATACAATAGAACTTTACGACTCATTGGCAATTTCAAGGTTTATTTTCTCTACAATTCCTTCACTCGGCCATTTTTCCAACAGGCATAAATTTTATCGTTAATAGTAAAACTATAGACGTAAAGTTGACATAATTTTTACAATGCATTTAATATGTATTGAATATTGTGCAGTGCAATATGTCAGTAGCGGGAGAAAATGCATTTTATGAATGTATAGTAGCCAAGAAACTCATGCCGTGCCGCCATGTCATAACGAATCGTTTACAACCGTTTGTATTTTTGTGGTTTATGTGAAGCGTGTCGCACTATAAGGAAATACACATGTATGAAAATATTCATAGTCGGTTGAAATGGCTCTTTTAAAAATTATATTCCATTTTGAAGGTTTTGTTTTGATTATATATGTTGTTAAACATTCAAGCCTAATGACTTTTAATAAACTGATGATAACACTAAACTGTTGCAAAAATACAGTACAAGTACGCGTGTTGTATGGTGCACGATTTTGTGTCAAATTAGTGACAGTTATATGCACTTCCTTGATTTTTTTTTTTTTTGTAAATAAGCTTTTATAGCTTTAACATATTTTCATTGTCGGTGAATAAGCTTCTAGGTGTCCAGTACTTCATGAATATTCAGAGGCGTGTAGTGGCGGCTTTGCCAATTTGCCGCAAGAGGGCTATTCACATGCCGGCTTTTACAAGTACGGTAAAGGGCCGCATACAATTCGATAAGCTTCTAAGCTTACCTTCAAATCGAGTTGTCGCTGTGTGTCATACACTGAACAAATTTCCTTTTGTTTTTCTTCCAATCTACATTTCTACGCACGAATGAGCTTCGTGGCTTCTGGCGGTTCTTCAATCTTCATCACGGAGCGAAATTTGAAGCAAGGGGTATCTTACTGCAGTACATAATAACTAGCACACAACCAGACCGTTATATTAATATAGGTTAGAAACCCGCAAGTTGATTTTTTTTATTTGCGGGTGTAAAAAAACTCCGTCTACACCCCCACTGCTAATATTTTTATCAAATGTCAAGTAACAAAAAAAAATTCCATACATAATTACCACATAACCAGACTGTTACAAAAACATAGGTCCGAAAAGCGTAAATTGATTTTTTCTGTTTGGGTTACTCCTCCCATTTAAATTACTAATATTCGTCAAAGTTGACGCCCGAGGGCGTCAATTGAACCTGTACGCACCGCAATTAAGTACGACGAATTTGCAGATTTTCCGAGTTTTCGCGACGTGATTTTACTATTCTCTTCCCATGTAAGAAGTACATTCAACTTGACTTGAGCGAGCGATAATTTTCCATTTACGCTCGATATACTCAGTTGAAGGTCTTTGAAACATAAAAAATCATCGGATATATAATGTACTCGACCTACCCTTTGCGCTGATACCCCGCACGCCGACCTCCGGAGAAGTATTAAATATAATCCTTTTTCGTCCTTTTGGGACCTTGCCCATCAATTTTTTTTTGGTAAAATGAGCTTTAGATTCCTGGAAGCTAACTGATTTAAAAACAACAAAAACGAGCCGTCACCTATTTTTTTCAATTCAGAGCCCTAATTTGACTGGACTAAACACGCCATTTTCAATTGCGAATATCTTCTAAAGCTGACTAGCACAAAATGTTTAATTTAACATAACTCAACAATTACGAAAATATAGATTTGAAGCCCGTAAGTTGATTTTTTCTGTTTGTGGGGGGGGGGGGGGGGTGTAGAAGAACGTTATTCTACACCCCCCCCCCCATTTCAATTGCTAATATCTTCTAAAGTTGACTAGCACAAAATGTTACATTTCGGTACATTACTATTGGGGAGAATGTTTTATGAAGTCTGGTTGGTTGTGGTTGGTTAAAGTAGTGGCTAAAGGTGAGACATGCCAAGAGCCCATTTAAGACGAAAAGCGCTGTTTTGAGTCCACAGAACTCCGTTAACCTACTTAAAGGATGGAGCTCACAGGAGATATAATTTTGAGTGTGGAGACGCACCTAGAGCCGTTTAGAGAGATTTAGGAAGTGAAGCAACTCCCCTATTTTCACCTCGGACGCATGGGGAATCCGCAGCATGTCCAGTAATTACCGCTGTAAGTCTAGCAATATCTTTATACGCGGTCTGGTCAGAATCTCAGACGTTTTTTTCCGGTCATATGATGGCCATAGCTTCCTTGATATTAGAAAGTTTTAGGGTTCCGCTAATAACGATTATCACTTGCGAGATAATGAGAGGATATTTTTCTTCCTACAGGTGCCAACGGAATGTCCACGCGCTTCGCATGAAAGCTGTACAGAGTTTCCCCCAGTTTGGCCAACTCATCTGCAAACTCATTTCCCTGTATGTTCCTGTGGCCCGGCACCCAAAGTAGGGTGACTGTGTGCCTTCCTCCAATGTTTTTCAGTGTTTCTCTACAGGGTTTTACAAACTTGGAGGATATTCCTTCGGATCTCAGTGCCATGATAGCAGCCTGACTATCTGAATAGATGGCTATGTTTTTTTTGTCTTATATGTTCCCGAGTCCGAGACATATGCTTTCATGATTGCAAACAATACAGCCTAAAAAATGCTGGCATGATCAGGGAGACGGTAAGATTCAGAGATATTGAGTGTGCCACAGAAGACTCCTGCACCCACACCCCATACCATTTTGGATCCATCTGTGAAAAGGGAGAGATCGTATTCCCTTGTTAGCTCACTCACTCCCCATTCATTGGCTCGTGGTGGGAAATCTGACATCGAAGTTATTCCCGAAAAGTATACTCACGGCATAATCCGTTGTAGCTTCGATCGTATCTTGTGGCAGTTGGTTGAGAATATCAGATCGGCTTGGCAATCCAGCGACCCGACTCTTTAAGTCTGATCGAACTAGTTCGCTAGTTCTTTGATAAAAAGGTTGATCGGCAGAAGATGTAGGAAGTCTTAAAGTGTAAAAATTGTTAGTTGGGTTTGGTAGTATAGTTTTCCTTTTCCTATCTTTCTCAGGATTTTTGCAACTTTCTTTTTTAAATGAAACGTTGCAGCGCAATAATTGTTTTAGTAGATTGCATTGCATGGTAGTCTGGCTAGTCTAGCGGTTAGTGCGCGCACCTTCGGTGCAAGGGTCATGAGTTCGAATCTCATCGTGAACCGTTGTGCTTTTCGAACTCACGAGCTTGTGACGGACTATGATCTTACTCAGATGTTAAACGAGTACCCATTTATGGGGATAAATAACACTACTGAGCGTGATTCTGATCCGATTTGCTAATGATCTCATGAGTTAAAGAGAGGAAACCGTACGGTCGCGTCTACGGGTTATACGATTGGTTGTCATTCAAAATGCATTTTTATGCTTACCTTTCAATTAAAAGGTCTATCCCATTAATGAAATAGGAAACCATATGAAACAGTCTACTTTACTAATTGTTAAAATCTTAAATCTAAGCCCTATTAAATTTAGAACACGGAAATTTTTAGCTTTTTAGCTAATTTAATAAATGATAGAAATTTGTCATTTAGTTTCATACAAAATATATCAATAGGATTCGTTCAGTTATAACAATCATTGCATCCGTTCTGGTGGAGAGAAGAGTGATTAAATTTTCAAATGAAATACGGAATTGGCACATTATTCTGCAATGAGTTTCTTTTTTAAAGAAAATCTTAGTTAGCACATTAATGATCGAATTGTTAAATTTCGGTAAAATGACCAACTTTTACTAAGCATTTTAGGATTCTATTACTTTAATAATCCCAGGGAATGGCGTGCTTCCTTACCTAAAAAATTACCCCGCCGCCTCTACAAAAAACGGTCACAATTGTTGTAAAACGCTTTTTGTGGGTGTATTTTCTTATATGTACATTTAACGGCTATTGTTTGAATCTGTATACAATATGATTGAATATCGAAAAAAGTATCAAAAGAGTTAAATTATATTACCATAATTAAAACAAATAACTATTTTTAGACAAAATAAATACCAAACAAAGATTCATTTTTAAATGTTTAATTTTAAAGAACATTAGACTAGTCTAATCTGTCTTTAATATCTGACTCCTGTACAATATTTATCAGAGCAGCTTAACTGCGTGGTCTTTCCAATAAGAAACTCGAGGCGACGCACACCTGGCCACCAATTTATTACCTTCTAAAAATAAATCTTGCATATTTTCTCTTTAATATCCTGCATAAAACACCCGGTTTTTTATTTTTATATAAAAGGAAGAAATAATTGCCCGCCCCGCACATTCTAGCTTTATGTGTATAATATTAATACACACCTCGTTTATTATTTATATTTTGTCGAAACCAAAAAATAAAAAAAACTTTCGAAATTTTCGTGCATATACCATACCATATACCTATGTATGTATATAATAAACTGAACCAAATACTCACCGATAAATTAAATAAGAAAAGAAAAAAATCAAAAACAAAACCAACTTGAATGATACGGTCAGAAGAGTCTTCTTCTCATTTTACCCTCACCTCTGCTCCGGAGGCACTTATTAATCAGCCAAGAGAAAAAAAATGTATCAAATTTACTAGCTACTAAAATATGATACGAAAATGAACATAAAAAAAATGAAAATGAGCATAGAGAGATGCTTGCTTGTATTCTTCTTCATTCACCTCAACGTGAACTTCTTGGTCTGTTGCGTATGTCCATCCAATAAAATGCTAATTAGTCCAATTCACTTATTTTATATCTATAGGATGGAAGTAAACATAAGATTAGCATATAAGATAAAAAGATTAACGTTTATTTTTATCATTTTTTCGGTTATGGAAAATTTTTGAATTTTTGAATTTGGAGATGGGCATTACGTCGAGATTATGGATAGAACAAGTTGTTTTTTTTTTCTGCATGTCCTTCCTGAAATGTTGATTGAATTGGAGTTCTGTATTCAAAGCAATATACTAAAAACGACCCAGCCATCGAAAACAATTTGTCGAAACAATATTGGTAAGTGATTGACGTAAGGTTCTTTTGTTCTGTGTCAAATCCCTGAGAAGTTCTTCATTCGGAGACATCTATTTGAATTATCTCACGGGAAAAAAAAACTAGACAAATGCGAAATTTTACAATTTTCTTTTGTTAATTAAGAATTTAAAAAAAACGTCACCAAAGGCCGACTATAATGCCCAAACCTGAAAACCTGCCCGTAAGGGGGAAGATAAAGGTTGAAAGGCTTCGGCTAATTCCTATATCTTCTTCAGTTGTGGCATAACTGCGGACCCTTAGCTATGCAGGAGGAGTTTCATAGGAAAAGGACTTCGGCCAATTCCTATGTCTCTCTACGGGGCGTTACTTTCCCGCATTATCCGAGTAACCGCTGCGCCTGAGTGCTGCATTAACATCTGCAGCGTCTCAGGTTACTTAACGTGATAGGTGACAGAAAACACTTAAGTCAACCACTAAAGCAGCATCTTCGAGGCATGCCCATGATGGCCTTTACTCAACGATTAAACCCTATCATGGTTTAGCGATGTGCCGACAACTCATCCTAAGAAAAACTTCAAGTCAAGAAACCTGAAACAAAAGCCTCGGATTGGACGGATACAAAACAACGACGACCCCGCAAACGAACAACTGATTACTCTTTCGGATCCTGGAATGTACGCTCCCTGAATAGACCGGGGGCCTTAAGGGCCCTCCTGGATCAGGTAGAACAATACAAGCTGAGCATAGTTGCAATCCAGGAAACTAAATGGCTCAAAAGCGAGATTAACGACCTCAATTCGCACACTATTTTTACGAGTGGTAAAGAGGAGGGCAACAAGGAGTTTGGAGTAGCTTTCATCGTGAATAAGCAGCTCAAGGACCACGTTATCGGCTTCAAACCCATCAACGAGCGGCTATGTGCGATCCGCATTAAGACCCGTTTCGCTAATCTCTGGCTCATTAATGCGCATGCCCCTACAGAAGTAAAAGAAGACGCGATTAAGGACGAGTTCTACAACGACCTAGAAACACTCTTCGACTCACTTCCATCAAACGACGTCAAGCTGCTGCTAGGAGACTTTAACGCCAAAGTCGGAAATGAAAGCTGGCATAGGGGAACTACTGGAGGTCATAGCCTCCACGACGAAAACAACAACAACGGTCAGCGACTTATCGACTTCGCGAGCGGCAGAAACCTGGTAATAAGCTCTACATGCTTCCCTCATCGACGAATCCACAAGCAGACCTGGAAGTCTCCAGATGAATACACCGTGAACCAGATCGACCACGTACTGACCAGCAAGAGATGGGCTTCTAATGTCCTAGATGTTCGATCCTATCGAGGAGCCAACTGCGACACCGATCACTATTTGGTGAAGACGACCTACAGGTGCAGAATCTCTTCGGTGCACCTAACGAGAATCAACCCTGCCAAGATCTTCGAGGTTGACAATTTGATTGATGATGCCACGGCGGCTGCGTATACAACAGCACTAGAGGAAAAACTGTCGCCCATGCTTCATGACATCAACAATTTAGGCATCCATGAGTTCTGGGAGGAGCTCAAAGACAGCATCAAGGGGGTCGCAGAAGAGGTCGTGGGCTATAAAGGCCGGCGCAGACGAGCAGACTGGTTCGACGAAGAATGCAGGGCCTCGATTGAGGCGAAAAATGAAGCCTATCGCCAATACACACAACGCGCATCCCGAGCCAAGAAAGAAAGATATAACGAGCTTCGGCGAGTATCTAATAAGTTAATTAGACGTAAGAAACGCAAACATTTTGACGAGCAGTTACAGCAAATAAACCAAAGATTAGCCAGTAAGAACATTAGACAGGCGTACAAACTTATAAATAATGTTAAGAACGGATATCAACCCAGGACAAGCCTATGTAAGGACAAGGATGGTAACATCATCAGCGACATCGAAAGCGTAAACAAACGATGGGCCTCGCATTTTGAAGAGCTCCTCAATGCACCATCAACATCCCCCGCGGAGCCAGCTCTTGAGCAGTTAGCCGAACCAGGCCCTCCCGTTCTACCCCCAACAGTAGAGGAGGTGAGTCTTGCCATACAGTCGCTTCAAAATAATAAAGCGCCCGGCGCTGACGAGATCCCAGCAGAACTGCTGAAGCATGGTGGAACGTGTCTGACCAACGCAATACATGTGCTACTGCTGAAAATATGGAACGACGAGGAAATCCCCGAAGATTGGCGCAAAAGCATAATCTGCCCATTCCACAAAAAGGGTGACAAGCTGATGTGTGAGAATTACAGGGGCATATCATTAGTTTGTACGGCCTATAAGATATTATCTAAAATTCTTGAAAAGAGAATTAATCCGTACGCAGAACGAATCATTGGCGAGTATCAAGGCGGCTTCAGACCTGGTCGATCAACGACCGATCAGCTTTTCACAGTGAAGCTACTACTCCAAAAGTGCTGGGAATATAACATCGACGTATACCAAATCTTTGTCGACTTCAAGCAGGCATACGACAGTATCGATCGAAGTGTACTGTACAACATTATGCTGAATTTTGGTATACCGGCAAAGTTAGTGCGACTCACAAGGATGACGATGACTAATACCGTCTCGCAGGTCAAAGTGCAGAACCGACTCACTGACCTATTTGAAACTCGTACTGGACTCAAGCAGGGCGACGGGCTGGCGCCGACGCTCTTCAACCTGGCTTTGGAGTATGTAATTCGAGCCATGAACATGGACAGCAGCGGAACGTTACTCATCAAGTCGACTCAATTAGTAGCGTACGCCGACGATATCAACATCATGTCTCGAAGGTTGGGTGATGCAGAAAGCCTTCTGCATAACCTCAATAACGCCGCAAAGGAAGTTGGACTACATATCAACGAAAGCAAAACAAAGGCCATGATGCAATCGAAAACAAGGACGCCAGCAAATTCAAGCATCACAGTGGGGGACCTTAATATCGAGTATGTAGACAACTTCAACTATCTGGGTTGTAACTTATCAAAGGACGCCAACGAAACCGACGAAATTAAGCGACGGATACAACTAGCCAATAAGACATATTTCTCGGTCCTCCCTATAATTAATTCGAAACTTGCGCACAGGAACACGAAGCTCCGCGTGTACAAAACGATCATCCGACCCGTGCTATGTTATGGCTGCGAAACATGGACCCTCACCCAAGCCTCCGAAATTTTGCTAGACCGATTCGAACGAAAGGTCCTTCGGCGAATTTTCGGGGCCGTTCGCGAGCGAGACCAATGGCGTATCCGGTACAACCATGAGTTGTATCAATTGTACGATGAGCTGGAAGTATCGAAAATCGTGAAGCTTCAACGTTTGCAATGGGCGGGGCATGTACAACGGATGGACGATAATCGCATGCCAAAGAAAGTGATGAACGCACAACGAATTGACGGAGCGAGGTTGCGTGGACGACCGAGAGCTCGCTGGGAGAACTCCGTAGGTGAAGACGCCCAACAGCTGCTGGGCTTCCGAAACTGGAGGACGAGGTCACGTAACCGCGACAATTGGAGGTCAACGATTCAGGCGGCCAAGGCCCGACGTCGGGCTATCGTGCCACATTGATGATGATGATGATGATGAAAACCTGGGAAAATTTAGAGAATTTGAGCAAGACGAAGAAACTTTCATAGTCAATATTTCAAAGTTTTGAAGAAGTAAGGGCTATCAGCTAGTAACTAGCGTCGTGGAAATCGAATCACGGCTAAAAGTCCTATCCAGCTTCGCTTCTCAACACAAAGAACAAAGTCTTTGCTTATAGAAAGTACGAATGGCCAAACTACTTCTAGCAAACCGCATTAAATTTTCGGTTTTGGTTTGCAATAGAAAACTATTGGTACGAATATATTATCATGTATGTTTGAAAATCTCAAGACGCCAAAAAAATATCAAACTTATTCATTTATCTTTAATAAAACTTCCGGGACAAACAAGCGGCTAGCTTACAATGATATTGACTTAAGCTATGTAAGTGTTGCGCTACAACAAAAAAAAAATAGTCAAAAGAAGAACACGACAGAACTTAGGTCACGTGGATATAAATTTACAGGAAATTGATTTTGATTATTATATTTGAACTACATTCGATCATGAATCAACCCTCCCCTACGTCAAATAGTTTCAATTACATAATACATATGTGTACATCAAACGTCTTCAATGTCCACTTACAGGGTGCAAACATTGACAGATGTTCACGCCGTAAATACATATGGATAAGTCATTGACGCAACCACGATCGACGCCACTGTCGGCGGCATGTTCTATTCATTTTTTGATTATACATACCTACATACATACTCTCTTTTTTGTGCAAAACCAGGAAATTCGAATAGAGAGGGTTGATATTTTGCTATTTTTTTGAGGATTTACCAAATGAAATGGCATCTAATCAGAAATCTTTTTTTTTTTCAGAGTTCCGGATCACATGCTTATCGGTTTTATTACCAACGGACTGACATTGACGAGTTTTGTACACATATACGTTTGATAAAGGATTCGGATTTGTTTGTTGGGATGTCTGGGGTGGGATACTAAACGTTTATTCAACTGATACTATAACTCGTTCGTTAATGATCTAATAATAAAGTGACTTTTATGACTTTCCCAGAAATTGAATGTATTGTATTGTAAATATGTAGTAATAAAAAATGTGCATAGATCCTTGCATGTCGAATTAAGGGACTGTAGGATTCATCTGTCGTCGGTTTCAACTCAATCAAATGAGACAAAAGCTAATTTTATAAATTCAAAAAACAATAATAATATTAATTTCTCTTTGTCTCTCTCTCTCTCTCTGGTTCCTTTTAACCCCTAGTGGGGTATAGGGCATTGACCTCGCCTCTTTTCCACCTCTGCCTATTAGCAGCCATCGCCTTTAGCTGGTCCCACGATTTGCCAATAGATTTTCCATCTGCCTCAACAGATTTTCTCCATGTATTTTTGGGTCTTCCCACACGACGCCTGGCATCGGTTCCCTGAGGACTCCAATCTAGAGCCTGTCTTGCAATGTTTTTTGGCTCTTTTCAAAGTGTGTGACCTATCCACTGCCACTTTTGATGTGGATGCCTATCCTATTTTGGCCAGTAATTTGGAGGAGGTCGTCGGTAGAGATTAACCTCAGGCCAGCGAATTTGTAGGATGCGTCGAAGGCACTGATTCACGAAAGTTTGCAGTTTGATTGTAATATCACCTTCCAAGTAGAACACCAATATAAAAGCACGGAATTTACATTGCTTTCGAAGATCCGGAGTTTGATATTTCTGGAGATGTTTTTGTTTTGCTAGAGAGGAGTCAAACTGAAAAATACTGCTCGAGCTTTATTTATGCGCGACTCTACATCAGCATTAGTCCCACTATCCGCTGCTACTACGCTCCCAAGGTAAGTAAAGTTCTATCGGCTGTCCAGAGATAGAAATGTTTCTTTGTCTTTCTGATGTCAAGCTCAGGTATTTCGTCTTAGCGGCATTAATTTTTAAAGCAGCGCTTCGACTTTCACGATGCAAAGCATATCCGCCATTTGAGACATGTATTTGAAAGAAGGCAAATGTTGTCGGCATAGTTCAGGTGCTGAAGGTAATCAAATAATTTCCACCTGATATCCTTACTGTTATGGTCGCCTAAAGCGTCATAGATTACGTCGTCGATGGTAATAAGGAATAGTATTGGCGATAAAATACAGCCTTGTCTAACTCCATTATTCACCACAAAAGGACTAGACAATTCGCCCTTGGGCAAGACGTGACATTGGGCTCCGTTATAGGACTCCTTTATGATGCCAATAAGTTTTTCTGGTATGCCTCTCCTACGTAAGGCTGTCCATTTAGCGGATTGTTCAATTATAATTCGGAGGGTGTTGATATGATCGCTACATGAAAAACCAGCTTGTTCATTGTTCAAAATGCGGTCGATCGTTTTCTTGATCCGGTCCAAGATTATTTTGGCCATCATTTTAGAGACTCCAGGGAGGAGTCAGATTCCACGCCAATTATTGCAATCCTTGAGACTTACTTTTTGGGGCATTTTAATAATGACGCCCTTTCTTCCATTCTTCAGGGAGAGTCTCGGCTGTCCAACACTCTTGGATCAGGGAAGAAGAATATCCGCTGTAGCGTTGATGTCCGCTTTCAAAAATTCCATCGGGATACCGTCTGCCCCCGGGGCCTTACCTGCTTCCAATTATTGAAGGGCCTTAGTTATATCCAGATTGGTACGGTGCAAATGGCCAGCCATTTGCGGTAGACTTACTGCCTCCGGTGGAGATGGGCTTGAAGTGTTGAAGTTGTTGTTAAGAACCTCCATGCTCTCTCCATCCATAAATATTTGCCAAAAAAGAAAGTATTTTTTTGTGATGCCTGCTATGTAGTTGTGTTCTGATTTGTTGTGTGCAGCTCGATGAGAAGCAGCCATCATCTGGCTAATGTTTTTTAGACAAAATTTTATTCATCGAGTTACTCGCTCAAGTCTTTTGTTACATCGCCCTAACTCCGTGGTCATTTTTCCACCAAAAGAGCCAAATTTTTATCAATGTGCAACATTTCATTTTTTCGAGAGCCAAATTTTTTTTAATTTCATTAACCCTTTCCCGGACAGAACGTCTATAGACGTCCAATTTTGAGCATTTGACATACAAATCATGTCAAATTTTGGCGTTGTGTCCGGCAATGAGTTAAGAATAATTTAATTGTCAAATATCTTTAAGGACATTTAGGTGGGGATATGAGCCTCCGGGTCTTTTTGAAAAGAAAGTAACTTTTCGAAAAAAAGTTAAACTTAAATATTTTGGAAACAGAAGGATAACGGTAAATTCAATGTAACATTTCGAGGAGCCACCTGACAGTGCGTAACCATTTACCGATTTTAATTAAACATCGTCAATGGCCTCAAATGTTTGACTGTACGTTACACTTTAGTTTGGTCAAATATATCCATCAAGGCACTTGGCGCTTTGCTGTTGAGGACAATAGTGGTAGATACAAAGGCTATTTACGCTTTGAACTCTCGCGATAGTAGCTCCATTTGTGGATGATGCCGCGGCTAAGTGAAAATCCACACCTTCCGTGTCAGCTGATTCTCGACCATGGACTGATACCGTGATGACGCTCTTGTATGAACTCATTTTAACAGAAGATTAATCGTCTTTTACGTCAAAGTCCCATGGATGCGATAATATCACCCAAGATACAAACCAATGTACCGAATATGGCCGCCAGGTGGCGCTTGTATCGTTAGGGAGAAAATTCGCTCGATAGCTGATATAGGAAAGTTCCTGCGTTTCATCTGAATTTCTCAATTGTGATGAGTGTTTGGTGAAACCAAAAATTCAAGTACATATATGAATTTTCAATTTTTACGACGCTTTAAAATTCGTCAGAGTACCGTGTTTCACCCTGTAAAAAAACTCCCAAAAGTTTTACCTTGGGAGAAAAATCATAGATTATGTAGGTACACGTCTACATTATCACATTCAAGTTTCAATTTGGAACATTTCATCAAAATTTCCTGCTTCGATAAGAAATGATTGTGAAATTAGTGTCATTCCAAACGCAGTATTCTACATACATTTGAAATTTCATTTTATATTTTGCGCCGTGCAAAATACATTTTATGTAGTTGTTATACGGCTCGCTTCGCTTACTCTAATATTATGGTTTTCTTCCCTCGATCTTTTCCATGCAATTGTTTAAAATTGATTTATTTACATCTATCGTAAAACTGAAATTCAATATATCTACGAATATACTAATTTGACTTGTCCAAGAAAGTTTATCATACGCAAACACATTGATATCTGGACTCCTTAAATTGATTTATCGGAACATTGATAACCTCATTGACTTAGTTGGACCTTTGTGAATGGTGCACCCTTTTAAATAGCGCTATATAATCTTTTGATAAAAGTGTAGTTTGCCAACGAGTTATAAAGAGAATCCTTTTCTAAAGATTTGTCCATCTCAAATTAACTTGTTTTCGAATCATATTAACACTTACCATGTACAGTGCGCCATATTTATGGTCATGTTAGTATTCTGTAAATGATCTGTTCATGCCATATCATGTCGTATGAAATTTTACTTAACGGTTGCTTTGTTGAGGTTTTGCTAACATTATTGCTATGATAAAGGTATATTTACGTTACGCTAATGATCTGTTGTTGTGGTCTGGCTGGTCTAGCGGTTAGTGCGCGCACCTTCGGTGCACAGGATCATGAGTTCGAATCTCACCGTGGATCATGGTGTTTTTCGAACTCACGAGCTTGACGGACTATGATCTCACTCAGATGTTAAACGAGTACCCATTTATGGGGATAAATAACACTGCTGAGCGTGATGCTGATCTCATTACCTCAACAAAAAGCAGATAAGATCTTGGAAATAGGATGTCACTAACACATCCTGCGGCCTTAGTCCAATGCAGGATTGTCGCGCCTGTTATTTATTTATTTATTTAATGATCTGTTAATGGTACGTTAATGCTCTGTTAACATTAGGTAAAGGTCTGTTAACGCTCTGTCAATGCTCTGTAAACATTGTGTTAATCCTTTGTTAACGTTCCGTTAACGTTAATCGACTGAAACGATATGTTGACATTCTATTTATGCTTTATTATCCCTTTGTTACCGCTCTATAAATGGTTTGTTAAAACTCTGCTATTTTTCTTAACGTTCTGTTAACATTCTGTTAATGCTTTATTGACCTTCTGTTAACACTCTGTTAATTCTCTATTGGAGTTGTAATGTTTAACGGTCTGTTAATGCTTTGTTCACGCTCTGTGAACGCGCTCTCTTAATGGTATGTTAACTATACTACTTATGTTACCGCTATGTTAACATCATGTTATTGTTCTGCTAATTTTACGCTTTTATGTACGTTACAACGTTACGTTTGACATCTCATACCCTCCAGCCCCGACACTGGTTTTGTTTAACTAAAGCCAATAACGGTATTTTTTTTTTTATCAAAATTAAAGCATATCGACAGCAATAAATATGCTTAATATTTTTCCTGTCCTCTTTCGGACTCTCATCCTATAGAAAAAAGAAAAGATGAAGGCGTAATTCTGGTGTGCCATAAGTATTTTGACAACATTTAATTCATTGATTGCACCCATTTTTTCGCAAGAACTGATGCACAAAACATTTTTTTGTTAAATTTTGAGTTTCCCATATTAATTGTCAAATAAAAATATCACCAGTGGCTCGAAACATAAACAAAAATCAGAATTTAGAAGATTGGTTTGATCATCGATGGATGCAAGCCTTAGTCCTGGTTTACACATTGAATACGCTACTATTGAATTTTATTTTATACGGTAAACTGTTTATTACCAAACAAAAAAAAAATGTTTTAAAACAACATAAAAACAAAACTTGGCGCTCTCTGAAAGAAAGCGAATGTGAACCCCGAGTGGTGAGTGAGCCACGATGAAGAACTCTGAGAAAGAAGTGAAATTTAAACCAAATTGTGCCACAAAAAAAAAAACGAATATAACTTCCGTCGATTCATTGACGACCAAAAGAAGCTTTGGCCATGGAAACAGTGATTTGAACTTAAGCAGCCTAGGCCATTGTAAGCAAAATATCCCTGAATCATGAGAGAGCATCCACTGTGGTATTAATTTTGATAACCACGTATCCGTTTTTCCACATAAACTGGGCATTTTCTTTAAATATTGACTTTTTTTTTGTAAATGTAATAAAATAAAGAAAATTAACCGAAAAAGCTTTTTCCGAAAGTTGCAGTAGCTTGAACTTTTTCTTTAGTAACAGAGGTTTGCTTTTGGTATGGTTTTTAAATCTTTCTTTGGTTTCACTTTACCTGCGTATGCATGCAATTTGCCTTTTTTAGTTCTAGACTGAAGGTGGTCGTTATTATCTCTGCCTCCTATGGCACATTCTTCATATTCATAATATCCTTTGGTTCAATTAGGACATTTTCCATAAATATTTGGAAGATTTTTCGGTAATGTTTCGATATACACTTCCCATTTCTGTGATGCATGGAATAGTTTTCTATTTCTTTTCTCTTATTCAATTCTATTGTTTAATAATGAACAGTCTACCTTATGAAATTAAATTCAATTGAAGCGTCTCCAACCTTTAAACCAGGGTTGAAGTTTGCCTCTACGGAGGCTTAAACCAAACTTCGAATTTCAGATTTTTTTCCAATGTTTCAAGCCACTGGAGAAATTTTCTGCTTGGAATTCAAAATATAAACACAAATCATTAATAAAATTATGTTTTATCCATTTTTTTCCAGAGAAATTGGTGTACAATCAAAGATTTAAATATTGTCAAAATACTTATGTCGCATCAAAATTTCGCACCAATCTGTTCTCTCTTTATAGCAAGAGAGTGCGAAAATGGACAGGAAAAATATCGAGCATATTTATTGCTGTTGATATGAACTTTGAATTCCTTAAAAGAAATTTACCGTTATTCGCTCTAGTTAAATAAAATCAGTATCTTGGCTCGAGAGTACCAGATGTCAAAATACATATGCCGGCTAGTGTACATACATATGTGTCTTAAATACGAGTAATACTATACGACAAGCTAGAGAGAAACAACTCGAAACCTAAAAGAATCCATGGAATCTGCAAGAACCAAGTTCCTCGTGAAACGAAACGATCATACCATGCAATTTTTCATTATAACTTCACAGACTTATAGTGCGACACCAGACTACCATATTAGCCTTACAGGAGACTGAAAGTTTTAAAGGGATTTTTAAATTATCGAAACAAGTCTATAACTTCAATAGTGCATATAATAAATCTACTTCACATTCGAACATTTAATAATACTTATTTATACGAATTTATTAGGCGTGTTTTTTGCACTCCGGCGCAGGTTAGTTTAGTGTAACTACATGGTGTTATAATAACAACCTGACCCATACAGGACTAGAAAAAAAAACTATTATTTAGTTTTTATTTATACTCGCAAAGTTTTAATGTCTAGAAACCCCTTTATAACTATACCACCGCAAATTCAAGTAGGATGAATGCCTTTTCGGAAGAGTTATGTGCGAAATACAAAAAACTCGTTTCAGCCTAATATGAAGAAGATACCCGTTTTAGACGTTATACACAGACTCCTCAACACTTTAATATCTCATTGAACCAGCATTCCTGGCAAGGAGTGTCTTTTTGTTTGATTGTTGTGTCATGTACAGTTCTTGCCATTGGGCTTTTTTATTTGCCCATTCCCTTAGCATCAATTGACATTGGGAACAGTGGAGATATGCACTATAGTAAAAGGAACTCCACAGGGTTCTTTTCTATATCTATATACTCGTTCATAGGTACTGTTAACATATAGCGATCGCGACCAGACCATTCGCGGATGGGTTAGTGCCATTGCGTCTCCTATTCATCTGGTTCATTTCGTCTTCCTGTATTCTTTAGGATGGGAATTATCTTTTGTATGGCCATCTTTAAAACAAGCCTGTATTATACGTAGATATACACTTGTATAAATGTATGTACATTTTTTGAACAGAGAACATGAGTAGTAGGATAATGAAATTGAAATTGATCGTGCTGTATACTGAATGGAATGCGTATTGCTATTTTACCATTAAAGGAATGAAGAATTCAAGTGAATTTATGGCATGACATTCTGAAGTATAATTAACGCCCAGCAACTAGGTAGGTATGTTTCCACGAGAGAATACGACATAAAAATAAATTTAATTAATTTTTATTATACTAATTTAAAAATTTGAAATGTCCTTTTTCGAAGTTGTTTTTGAGATTTTTTAAATTTATAAATAATTTAATTTTTCACATTATCTCGCAATTGTAATTATTAGAATTAAATACTAATAAAATGATTTAAAATCAATGCCTATAAAAGATATCCTTTCACTACACGCGGTTGATAAAAAAGCAATTTACTTTCTTTAGTTTCTCGCAGTATGATGAACTTTCAAAATAGACATCGGCCATTACATAGATCCCTTCTGTCTAAATTAGGCTTTGAAAAAAAATGAGTTTTTAAACAAAATTCTTTGGCGATTTCCATGGGCACTTTGAATGTTTGACACAGATTCAAAACTGTTAAAAAAAAATTTTAGCTAATTTCGACAATGATAACCTCACAGTTTTAACATCTTTATAGCAGCGCCCGCTCTAGCACTTACGCCGCCCCGGGCGAAAGGACAAATTGGCGCCCTTTAGGTACTGTACCAGGCAGATTGATAGTAGATGTATGTGGTTGTTGTTGTCGAAGCACCTCAAGAGATTGTTTATTCTTGAATTGGATGATTTTGGTAGCTCTTAGTTGTTGTAACACATCGGTTTCAGGATGGCTGCCTTAGGATAATATATCAAAACAAAAATGCGTAGTCACAGTGGGATTTGAACCAACAACATAATAATTCAGAATAGAATGTCTACTTACTGAGAGGCCCAGATAGTATGTAAAGTAGACGCCTGTTCCGCCATCAATCATATTCTTAAGCCCAATTCACCGCAGTTCAGCAAGGCCTTATAGAGAATTTATTTGAAATTCAAAAATTCAAGTAAAGTAATGAATTCCCCCAGCCACATTTTATTTACCATTGTCAGGAAAAAAATTATACAAACGGCACACGGAAACCTGGCGGCTTTTAGAAAGACGTAAGAGATAGAAAATTAAAGCGAACAGTGGTTTTCAACTAAAACACTCAACACATTTTTGGAAAACTGGGCTCTCGAAAATGGTAAGCCAAAAAATGGTGCTCGTTTCTATTACTTATCTTCTGGAGTAGATTCCGATAACTTCCTTACATGCTGCGGAACTGATTAACTTCAATTATCCAGGTTTCTTCGTGGACGAGTTTCTTCAGTGGTTTTAACTTGGGTGGCTTATTTTTATAAATGCATGATCCATCCTGAATTGTTATAGATAATAAGGTCAGAGCTAGTCAAATCGGGGCAACCTATAGCCAAATCCCGATACGCATTATCATGTCTGGAAACAGATTAGAAAGGACTATGCTATTGCGGCTCTGAAATGTGTACTGTGGTTCCATTCCTCACCTTGCTGAAATCCAAACGAACTTGTTCGAAGTGTGCCCACTCAATGCTAGATACATCAATGAATCCATCCGCAAGCAGATCGATTGAAGTTAAATTTCTGCCAAATATGAATGGAAGTCTTCTAAAATGATTGAAAATATGTGGCGAGGATAGTGTCTTTGGGAAAAAAATTTCCGACACGAAATTTCAATTTTGTCATTTGTTCGGTATTCGGTCAACTGCCTGCAGTGTGATTAGAAGAATCCAAGGTGCAAATCTTACACCGATCTTTGAAACATTACGCTATTAGCCAGTGGCGTAACGTACGGTGTTCCATGTGTTCAGTGGCACACGGGCCCCCAAGCGAGAGGGGCCCCTAAATACTAAACATAAAAAGATTTTCTTTGATAGATCCTTGGGTGACTGTTCTTTTAAAAACATACATTTTTATAAATCTGAATCTTGAACTGGATGGTCCGAGAAAAAAACTATGTTCACAATGTTAACAAAGAGATAACTGTTGATCTAACAACGGTTACTAAGATCATTCAATAAGGCCTAAGTCAAGAAGTCGTTATTTTAACTAAGACTCAAGAAATCAGGAAACAGGACATGCAGGTCCTTGGCCAGAATCGTCAAAACTCTTCATGTGAGCTAGTTGATGTGATCCTTAGGACAATCACTTTTAGTCTAGGTTCAACGACTATTATTGGTTTCTTTATGCCTCCTTGGGGGCACAGGGGGCACGTGTCCCCCCCCCCCTGTGAGCACATGAAACCTTGTTTCACATCATACTAAAAATGCAGTACCAAATGTTCACTCTTTATGTTGAGCGTTTCCATTACAAAACTTTTGGAGTTCTTCTTCGAAACATTATCATCAGATCATCTTCTCAATTCGCCAGATCTTCTCGCTGATGGCCTCTTTCAGTTTTTCCAACGGGTTGAGTTTAATTTCATAGACGCGTGGTTTCAACCAGAACTCTCAGAGAATAAGTAGCAGCTATGGTTATGTCGGGGCAAAGAGGTGGTGATGAAACGTTGCCCAATCTCCACATGAATTTGTTCAGAAACAAGGACTGCTATTGAAACTCTGGTTATGTGTGAAGTGACGCCATCTTATTTTGATATTGGTTGAGAAGAATCAACCAACGTTTTTGTTTTGCCGGAATCGATGTCTTGTAAGCCGCTGAATTGATAAATATTTGAAACAATCGGTCTGATTTATCGGTCGGGGTTGTATATTTTAATTTGGCCGTAAATTCGCGTTGGGGCTGCTGTAAAGGTATTTAAACCAGATGCTAAAAGTTGAAGTGTTTTGATGGGAAAACATTTTTAGCATAAATTTTCGAATTCCTACGGTTAAAACAAAGGTTCGGTGCCTGTGGTGCCCTCTGTCTGCCTGGGGTACTTTCTTCAATGCATCAATTTTCACGAAGTAAACATCATCGTAGCGATCCCGATCCCTATCCCTTCTTTTCGCAAACATGTTGCTTCAGGTTACCATCTAGCACCCGTTTTAAACGGTATTGCAGATATACTACGCAGATTTGAAGCTAGTGTAGTAAATATGGAAATAACAAACAATCATACCTTTCTGCTTACTTTTTTTTTTGCTTCATTTTAATAAATCGATCACTTCCCGGCTCTATGCCACGGATAGTTCCTAGGATTCTGGATTGGACTTGTAAAGCAGTATTCAACACTTGTCACGATCTTACGGAATCTGTTACTTCTTCTTCTTTATGGCACGATAGCCCGACGTCGGGCCTTGGCCGCCTGGATTGAAAACCTCCAATTGTGGCGGTTACGCGACCTTGTCCTCCAGTTCCGAAAGCCTAGCATCTGGTGGGCGTCCACACATATAGAATGCTCCCATCGGGCTCTCGGTCGTCCACGCAATCTGGCTCCGTCCACTCGTTGCGCGTTCATCACCTTTTTGGGCATGCGATCGTCGTTCATCCTTTGTACATGTCCCGCCCATTGCAGTCGCTGCAATTTTACGATTTTCGACACCTGTAGCTCATCATACAACTGATACAACTCAAGGTTGTACCGGATGCGCCATTCACCTCGTTCACGAAAGGCCCCGAAGATTCTTCGGCGAACCTTTCGCTCGAATGTGTCCAACAGGTGTTCAGAGTTTTGGGTTAGGGTCCATGCCTCGCAGCCATAGCTTAGTACAGGTCGGATTATGGTTTTATACACGTGGAGCTTCGTGTTCCTGTGCACCAGCTTCGAATTCATAATTGGGAGGACCGAAAAATAACACTTATTAGCTAGTTGTATCCGTCGCTTTATCTCATCTGTTTCGTTGGCATCCTTTGACAAATTGCAGCCCAGGTAAGTGAAGTTGTCTACATACCCTATATTGAGGTCCCCCACTGTGATGCTTGAATTTACTGGCGTTCTAGTTTTTGATTGCATCATGACCTTGGTTTTAGATTCGTTGATATGTAGCCCAACTTCTGTGGCGGCGTTATTGAGATTATGCAGGAGGCTTTCTGCATCACCCAATCTTCGAGACATGATGTTGATGTCGTCGGCGTACGCTACTAGTTGAGTCGACTTAATGAGTAGCGTTCCGCTGCTGTCCAAATTCATGACTCGAATTATATGCTCCAGAGCCAGGTTGAAGAGCGTCGGCGCCAGCCCGTCGCCTTGCTTGAGTCCAGTACGAGTTTCAAATAGTTTCTGTTACTAGATTTTTGAAAAAAACATACAAAGGCCTCAGAAAATCCTAATTTTTCATTCAAATTCCCTTAAACTTTCCATGGAATTCAAGACCACAATATCAGCAAAAAATTGTTGTGTCAGGAGAACTTTTTGGCTGAAAATGGCAGAATTTTGGACGATATATGAAATTTCTCCTCCAGAGAAAAGTGATCCGTCTCGAATCCCTTATGTCATATGGAAACGGTCTCTATGGTCATTGCATTAATTCCATAGCCAATTAAGTATTTGTAAAATTTCCTTTTCGGCTTCAGGCTCCGTCGAACTACACTACGCAAACTTTTGTTAGTCCCTCCGTAATTTATTTTCAGGTACATCGTTATTAACAACCTACCATTTGTAGATCTGCTTAATTGCACTAATGCCTTCCTTCAATTTGAATTTTATCAGCCAGTGCAGTGCAAATGCTATCTGGTAGACTTAGTTGAACAAACTATAGCTCCTTGCTATATCCGTCAATCTTATAAATGTTTTTCCTATGTAGATGCTACCGGGTATCCCCACACCAAAACATTTTGTACCAAATTAGTCTCTGTACTCTGTACTCTGTGCCCCCCCCCCCCCCTTTGAGAATTTTCTAAATACGCCACTGCCCAGCCAGAATATACTAGTGTAGATTTTGGTAAAATTCTTGATGCAATTCTTCTCGCAAATTTTGTTGAAATTCGCATAAAACTTAATTTTTACATTTGTTGTTGTTTGGCACTCTGAAAAGTCGTGCTTCAATTTGAATTTCGGGTTTGGGGGTTCAAAAAACTGCATTGTATAAAACAAAGTTCATTAATCAAACGAACAAAAACTTTGATCTAATAAGCCATCGGGTCGGGAAATGCGTGTGTATGCATTACAGTGTATCGGTGTCGGTGATTTCCTGACCTGAGTCATCGCGTCGTAATTTATATTATGTATTTATTTATCTAAAACATCTTTCATTTTGTGTTAATATAGAAAAAAAATAATATTTCAGCTTATTTTGCTTTTATTCAATTGAATTTCACTTTACCTACTACCAGACATATTCGTCGTTCATTAGCACAAAAGCGTCGAGACCTTCCTTTTGTCCATATACCTACCGATCTTGAACGGGGTGAATTATAATAAAACTTCACGGTGCACAGACAAAAGACTTATTCGCGAAAAAATATCCTTTCAGACATATAGAAAAGGAGAACAACAAAAACGCCAAGACTTTGCATTTTCGTCTTTTCCCTATAAGTACCTATACGAAAATTCGGTCGCCCTAAGGACATAATGTTGTTGATTTCAGGTTTACACATGAGACTGTACCTCGACGATTTAGACTCTTCCATATAGTGAGTCAGTCAGCGAGCCAGCCAGGAAATGAGTTCGTCTACCTTTCAGGGATCGAGAATCGTTTCTCAAGGTCTCCTTTTTTTCGGGATGATCACATCATATAAATGAATAAATAATAAACAGAGAATACCTACAATACGACAAAAGTTTTGTGTGCTTTCGTGTTTTATATTATTTATTTATTTTTTATTGTGTAAGGACTCAGACTGGATTGTATATGTATTGTACATACATACCATATACGAGTACACTGTCATATATACGCACTTGAAGCATGCGGATCGCCGAATTGAAATTTCGTACAATCGCTTGTAGTCGAGTGAATATATTAAGATTTACTCGACATTGTACAGTTAGACAAGGTTTTGAATAAGGGTGGTGTGTATGAAAGGTGGTATCAAAACGACCCAGCCAGCATTGGCATCATATATCGTAAACATAGACCAAAATAATCTTTACTTCATGCATCACAAATCGACGTTCTGTATCGATAGACCACGCTGTTGAAGTGCAACACATGATGGCCAGCTGAAGGAATGCCCACGCATCAGCTATTCACTACAATGTATAGCTATTTTTTTTTTCTTTTCATTTGAAACCCACTATTTGGATATTGGATGGGCTTAGTTTTCGTGATTTCTTCCGTTCGTTGAGACTGCGTACCTAAGTTCGCAACAATCGGATGAAAAAACAAACTTTTTTTTTAAACGAAAGTGTTTAAAAAGTGTGTACGTCGCGATTGCAGTGAAGTAATTATTTATTTTGATGTACTTTTGCTCAGTTTTATTGTGTTTAAAATGTTTTTTTTTGTGAGTCTGAAATCAAAACGTTGCAAGTAAGTGATAGTTTATTTACCTAGTTCCAAAAGGACCATGGTCTCGGTTTCTTCAAAACTCAACAGATTTTTTTTATACACATTACTCTTGTACATAATCTAATGACTAAAAAAAAACTTTAGATAAAACAATTACTTACAATCCTTCTACATTCGGTAATCGTAAGCCAGGTGATTTATAGATAACGTTGAAATCACTAGAAATCACGCATAGTGTCCCATTGGTCTTCATTTTGATACCTCGCAAAAACTAATTTTTATACTCTTCGCTTAATAAGCGAAAAGGGTATATTAACTTTGTCATGAAGTTTGTAACGCATTGAAGGAAGCATCTCCGACCATATAAAATATGTATATATATGATCAGCGTGACAAGCTGAGTCGATTGGACGATGTCCGTCTGTCTGTCTGTTGCGACGCATTTTACTCGGCTATGTTTTTGTTAATTTACATATATACAGGGTGTCCGGAAACTGCCGCATAAACGCACCGGATTTTGATTCCTCATGTATTTTCCAGCAAAAAGTTGTATTGAACATACCCTCTTAGCTTAACCCTTTAGCTGGCACAGGCATTTGAAGATTTTTGCAAAATAATTTTCTTGTACGATTAAAACTTCAATATCTCAAAAGCTAGACTAGCTAGAATAGCAAAATAAGATGATAACTACAGCCAACAAATTTACCTAAAAAATAAAACTAACAACACTAAAATCTGATAAGAGGTTCGGTTTTTACAGAGCTTCAAAGTCAAATTTTTGTGATTTGACCCAAAAACAATATATTTTTCCATCTCAATTTTCTCCAACTTCTGCCAAGGTGAGGTGCTCGTACGATTCTTTTAAAAATTGGTGCATAATCTAACGATAATTTCTTTTTTACATCATTTTATCCTATCTTCATTATTTCTAACAGTTTGAATGCCTTAAATGCAAAAAACTAAGGGTTAATTTTAGCTCGATTTCGATATACATACTTTGAATAGATTTTACCAATTGCAGATCTTTAGGAGCAGTGTGAATTGAATTGTATTGAATTCGAGCTGAAATTAACTTTAGTTTTTTACACTTAACGTATAAAAACTGTTAGAAATAATGGAGCTACAATAAAATTATGTAAGAAAGAAATGATCGTTAGACTATGCGCCAATTTTTAAAGGAATCGTACAGGCACCTCTCCTTGGCAGAAGTTGGAGAAAATTGAGATGAAAGAATTGACTGTTTTTGGGTCAAATCACACAAATTTGACTTTGAAACTCTGTGAAAACCTAACCTCTTAAGTTAGGTATAGTAGCAAAAACTATGCGAATGAATACTAAAATTTCCTTCAAGAAGCTTTGTTTAAATTTAAAAAAAACTTAGAGTTACACTGTTTTCATAAAAGTACCTATAACCCTATTTTCGGTCGGTTTTTTGTGTCCGGCCGATTCTCTCCATAAATCATCAGTAAGCTTTGATAAAATTGGTACAAAATAAAGATGAGACATCAAGCTTTAATATGATATGCGACTTCAAAGTAACCAAGGCCAACTTGTAAAATATACTTGAACACATTTAATTTGATTCAAGTGTTCATATATTTTCAAATCCATTCAAGAACATCGTCTTAAAAACTCTATCTCTCAAAAAATATAACATTCATTCCATAATCTTCAGTAACCATATAAACCATTATAAATATATGTAGCATAATTCATTTTTAATCTCCACGAATCATGCATTATTGATCCATTTCGTATAAGCCATTAACATTCTTTACGAGCAATGCATTTAAAATATATGTTACATAAGTTTTGCGTAATCTTTATGACTAACGATTATGTAGTCTTTACGATTGATGCATTAAAAATGTATGCAACGTAACTATTACATAATGTTTACGAATAACGATTTTATAATGATTATCCGTAATAAGGCGCAAATGCGTATATACATGAAATAGGGGGACATCGTCATATACTGCTTGTATGAAAACGTGATGAATGAATAAGCAATATGTGCTTACGCGTGTTGCATGAAATAATGATTACAAATGTGTTAAATGCTGGCTGGGGATCCTTGCAAAAGTGCCAAATGTAACCGGTCTGTATTTTAATTTTTAATTGAATTTTAAAAGACACTATCCGAACCGTGAAATGAGATTCCATTTTGAGTTTTAAAAAAAGCAGGTACTCATCATAATGAAACGTTCTTTTCTTTTCCGACGCTATATGACTCGTATATCGAATTTTGTCTATCATCAGGTGTGCTACAAGGCTCGATTCTGGATCCCCTTTTCTTTTTACTTTTCATAAACTCTCTCTCACGCCGATGATAGCAATTTATTTTCAGCTGTCTGATGTATTTCTTGTTGTATAGCTTTGCAGTCCGGTTTGAATTACTTTACGTCTTGGTGCATCTCAAACGAACTGGACATTAATATTTCTAAATGGGGTATTCATTGAAATCTCATCCAACTTCTTTCTCTTTTCAGTATACCAAGTAAACTCTATTTCACTTCAATTCTCCAATGTGATTCTACAATTACAAATCTATGTTTTTACAATTTCCTTAACCTACTATCCCCCAAAAGCAAGCTTGTGACGGGGGAAGGATCTCGTTACATTACAGTTAATAGAACACGTTTAAAGGAAAATTTATACAAATTATTTACATAGTTAAGTTAACAATTTAATGAAGTATTAAGAAGCAAATTTGAAAAAAAAATTAATAAAATAATAAATTTAAATAAATAAATAAAAAGTCAAATAAAATAAGTAGCGGCTTACTTAATTATATTGAGTTTAAACTTTTTTGGTAAAATCATTAAATTTCATTTGTAAGCCTTGATGTTTGTGCCTATGTTGGAAAATTTCGATTTTGTTTGAGCCACTGTTTTAGAATGCTAATTAAAGTACGGGTTGGTCGTTCAGATACATCATATTTAATTTCAAGTGGAAGCATATTGAAAGATCGAGCTGTGCTTATTTGATAATGTGATTGTCCGTGGCGTGTAGCGTGGTTCTTATGCATTCCAGTCAAGACCATTTTGTCTTGTGGTATAAATGTGTTGAACGGAGGACAACTTTCGGTGTGTAATCATAAATCTTATAGAACAGACAAAAAACAGCTGTCGAATCTGCATCACGGGTAGTAGAAGGAACAGATCACGAGTGGAGTAACGTCTTTCAACTCCTAATATTAATCATAGTACCCAACCTTGAACTATATTTAGGGGCTTTATATGAGTCGCGTATGTCCCTCCCCAGGCAAGAATACCATACTGCAAGCTGGACTGGAAGATAGCACAGTATACGGTTAAGAGATCATCCAGCGGCAGTAATTGTTTGAGAAGCCTAAAACTAAAAATGAGTCTACATAATTTATAATTTAGATTATTTATATGGTATACTCATCTTAAATTTGAGTCGATTGTAACTCCAAGATATTTCACATTCGCTGATGGCAAAATCGTTGGGTACACTGAGAAAAAAAACGTATTTCAAACTAAAAATTTACGTTTTTCATTTCAACATTGCAAGAAACATGTAACTTTGACAAACTTAATTTATTTCTAAATAATATAATACGTTGTTCGAACATATTTTTTTTTAGACTAAATCGTATGCATTTTTTATTTCAACACACGAAAAGTTTTCATTGATATTCCGCAGTCATATGTAATACTGAAATACAAAATATTTCAATATCTCACTCTACAGTATTTGCCATTAAATCATTTTAAAAACAAATAGTTTAATGATCTATTCAAAATTGACTGAAACCTCGATTTAAATATGTTCAACTTTGTTTTAAAGTTGTTTCATTTTGAAGGCTGTGTCCGTCACATGTACATAAGCCCGCCGCTTTGTTGCTCAGTGCTAGTAATCTCAGATAGCTTAGGTGGTAGGAAGTAGGACTACGAAACGATAGGTACCCGGTTCGATTCCCAGTAGAAGCAAAGTGAGAAAATAAAGTTTTTAAAATATTGTAAAAAAAAATAGTTAAAAAAAATAAAAGAAAAATAAAAAAAAATAAAAAAAAAAAAAATTTTTTTGAATTAAACGTAAAGCAGCTTTTCAATATGACATTGCAATAATTTTAATTCAAATTACAAACATTTTGAGAATACAGCTAGAACATGTACATATAACATTTTATGCCAATGTAAAATTAAACATTTTTGCGTCTTACAAATGAAATGCAAGTTATTTTGACTAAATTCTATATACGTTTTTCCTCAAATTTACATATGAAAACTGTTAGATTGAAGATTTTTTTTTTCTGCGTGTACTTACAAATTGAGGATTGGCTAAATAAATGACTATGAATAGTTATCAAATGATTTGGAGTGAGTAAACCAGAACTTGTACAGCTGAATGGGACAACTTTGGTTTTATCACTGTTTGATTTCATACCATTATTTCGAAACCACCTAGTTGTTCTATAAACCAATTCGTTTGCTGTAATAAACACGTCCTCCCAAGTTGTACTCTTCAATAATACGGCTGTATCGTCAGCGAAACCTAGATTGATTGTAAGTTATGCTTTACTGATGACTTTATTAGCAAATCGTCAAAATTAGATGGCTTCGTTTGACGGTACTTCTCCAGCTTTCAATCTATTAATACTTGTGTGAATTTATTTGTGACGCAAGGGCGTAGTATATTAGAATTCGCCTCGGTAGTTTGGTCGTTTGGTCTCCATAATCACTGAGCAAAAGAAGACCAATGTTTCCTTTACAACACTGTTTCGCAACTGGTGGTCCGTATAGCCCTAGACTAGATAGTCCGCGGAAGAAAATAGTAAAAACGTGACTAAATCAAATTTTTGATTTTCATTCTCTGACGGTGGTAAATTTGCCTCTAGATGGCCAAAGTTGAAAAAATCTATCGGAATTTTTTTATTCAAAAGGGAAGAAACGATGACGAACAACACTAAAATGATTTACTGAGTAAATTCGGTGCGCTATAGGGTGAACCACGCTTACTGCGGCAACAAAAAGGTTCATCCATTTCGACACCGCTTCTGAGTCTATTAATCCCAAAGAGCTAGGCCCACTTAGTTGAATGGTACCGAATCGCTCTGCAGACCTCGTGCGACTCCTTTGTCCTCAACATCGGATTATTACAAAGCCTAAAAAAACTAGAGTACCGCTTGGAAAGTGCATCGACCCGGAAGGACTGAAATATAACAACAAAAATCTGACTGATGAATGGGTAAAAAAAACATCTACACTTTTTAATCCAGCCCGGAAACGATGGTCCGTATCAATTCCTTTCGAGGCTAAGTGGTCCGCAGACATCTGCGAGTCTAGAACCACTGATTTACAAGTTGTGCAAAGCGACTATCCGAAAGAGAGCAGTTTGCGATCAAAAAACTGTTAAAGAAAGAAAATTCAGAAATCCAGAAATCGCAAAAAAAAATAGTTCCGAGATAATTTTTTAAAAAGTTAGAAAATAACGGTTTAAAAACTCCAACTAAAGGAAAAGCAAAGCTATCATTAACGGACAAAAACAAAATTCGCCGTGATGGCACGGAAAATCAGCTAAAGAATAGAGAAATGAAGGAAAAATTGGGCCTCTCCGTGACTCAAAAGCATATTGCTCGCGTTCTACTTATAACCCCGAACATCCGTTCCAGGAAATTTAAGTCGAAACCCAAACTAACCAAAATCCACAAAAAAGCCCGTTTACAATTTACCGAAAAATATTTTTCATGGGTGCAAGAATGGAAGCAGATATTTTTTTTTCGGACAGAAAAAAGTTCAACTTAGACGGACCTGACTGTTACAGTTATTTTTGGCAGAATTTAAATAAACGAGACCGAGACTAATTTCGGTCGCGGCCGAAATTTGGATACCCTTGGCTTCCCTCGGGCTAAAAGTGTTATCGAGCGTACCTACGACTTGTATTTAACCCCCCCCCCCCCTTATTTTCCTTCTGTCTTGACAAAAGTTCCGTTGCGTCGGCAAAACACTATTTGTGTGGGGTTTGTTTGGAATAAGTGGGTTAATCAAAATATTTACTCAGAAAATTGTATTGGGGGATGCGGGAGCATGGCCCCATAGTACGATTCCATTTGTTTTGTTTTGACCTTTTTAGTTGTTTTGATAAAGACACATTAATTCGAGGTTTTGTGAAATTGGTGTAAAAAATGTTTCTCAGAAAAACCAAATTGCGGGGTTCGGTTTGTATGGCAGCCTCATGACTCCATGGTCCGACTTGATCCAGTCTTACATATGTTTTGTGTTATCGATAAAAAATACCTTTATGTGAAATTTCGTTGATTTTCGATTTGATCTATTCTTGCATATGTTTCTTTTCGTCAATAGAAATACATTTGTGTGCAATTTGGTTGAAATTGGTGCACAAATAAAAAAGTTTTTCTCAGAAGAACCTAATTTTAGGGGTCAGGCTTGTATGGCAGCCCCATGCTCCGATTTGATCCATTCTTATATATGTTTTGTGCCGTCAATAGAAACACAGTTTTCTGAAATTTGGTTGAAATTGGTACGCAAATAAAAAAGTTTTTCTTAGAAGAACCTAATTTGGGGAGTTGGGTTTTTATGGCAGCCCCATGACCCCATTGTCCGATTTTACCGATTCAAACATACAAACTGCCTGCAGCAAATATAAGCATTTGTATAAAATTTCAGCTTCATAGCTTTTAAATTGGCCGAGTAAAACGCGTCGCAACAAACAGACAGACAGACGGACAGACCGACATCGCCCAATCGACTCCCCAAGCCATTCTGATCATATATGTATACTTTTTATATGGTCGGAGATGCTTCCTTCAATGCGTTACAAACTTCATGACAAAGTTAATACAATACCCTTTCACTCTATGAGCGAAGGGTATAATAAGAAGTCACACGCTCTAAAAGAAATGTTGGTGGTGGCAGTGTAATACATAGTTTGGGGGCTTCTACTTTCCATGAGAATCTACCGTTATACACGGTCACAACATGAATGAGCTCTTCCAATTATACTGAACTGCTCGAAGTGGTCTTGATCCTATTCCTGGAAGAAAATGATGAGCAGAACTGGACTTTCCAGCAGGATACCGCTCCTATTCATGTTTCTAGGGATAGTAGAGCCTGATTTCCCGAAAAAGGCGTACCTCTATTGGAGTGGAAAATTTATGGGGAATACTTTCTGGCAAAGTTGATGCCAAAGCTTAAGAACGAGATTCGTCGTTGTTGGGGCCAAATTGAAGATTCAACCGTGGAATCACTAGTCAGATCAATGTCCGGAAGGTTATTTCAAGTAATATTGAACAGCGGAGGTGCTACAAAATACTAATTTATATTTTTCTTAACTACACTGAGCTTCAATGAAACCGGGCCACACGGTAAGCGCGAATTCTAATCAAAACAGGCATTGTGTTTGTTGCGTGAGTTAACGGTAATTCAGATAAAAATCATAGTCATTTGAATTGCCATTAAATGCACTTTCTGTAGATATAACTTTCATAGCTGTAAGTTTCATTAAGAAAATTGAATTTGAGTTCGAAAGTGGCGAGTGGCCCGATTTTTGTGAAGCCGAGTGTAGTTTATTGGTAAAGTTTTTTTTTCAGTGCACCCTAACGTACGTTTACCCTATTTTAATAGAAATTAAGAAATTATATTACAAAGATTCAGATTTAATATTTCTTTTTTACTATAGTAATAAATATTTTGTATAATAGAATAAAACTACACTGAAGGAAATAATGTAGTTCTTTTTGTTTTTGAAATATTGAAAAAAATATGGTGCGACCATACGTATGTGTACAACTGTTTATATCCATTCTATTTTTGAATCCTAGCAGTACGTCTTTTCCTTAACGTATTTGGGATTACTTAAAATCATAGTGATTCCAATCTTTTTTAGTTCCTGTTCCCCGTTGCGAGGCGCCAAGCTTTCGAGAAAAGTTCGGCCAAAAACCGAAAATTGGTTTGTAAAAATTGCCATCAAAGAATGCTTTTAATTTTAGACTTTGGAAATATATTGCCGCATTACAATTCTGGTCCGAGAATTTCGATATCAAATTCCGGTTCGTGATACGATTTTTCCAAAATAATCGTTTATGAGAAAAATTCTCACGATAGCATAAAAATTGGAAGTTTTGCTATTTTCGTTGAAGAGAAAATACTAGGATCAACCAAATAGAAATTTAATGACCACATCTTACCAAATCAAGAGGCTAATACAAGAACATCATCAAAAAATTGTAATATGCACAGTCCTATGCTCTTATGAATTGCCTTAATTCCTTTTCTTTAACAATGTAACATTACGATAAACTGTAACAAAATGTTGCCGTTAAATCAAGTAATTACAACCAAAATGCGCCGTAGAGTTCTACCCTTTGGTATACATTATAAAGGACTGCCTTCCTTACATAGATACAAACATGGTCCATATTATGAAGAATTCTTCAACATTGTTGCGGATATTCATATACTTAAGTACAAGGCGTTTACATGCATGATTACGTGAGTGGAATCACTCATTCGTACGTATACCTGAATTTCGAGTTCTTTTTTCTTAATTCTTCTTCAGATCTCCACTTTAGCGAACACAATGCCGCTCCGCTCCTGATTATATTGCGCACATATTGTTACATAACCAAAGATTGGCCGGTTAAAACATTTAAGCTCGTCTAATGAGCAAAAAATCATTGAACATTGACCCAACTACATATCCACTTTGACAATATTCACATCATAAATGCCGATCACCGTGTGGCCGTGTGCAGAAAAAAAAAAGGATCAACAAGTTTCCAGATGATCAGATTCGAACAAAATGACAAATGAGTAGATCCTGAGCACATACATATACATACTTGTGTGTAACCCCTGGAATCATCATTCATTATTGTGCGGTTTCACAAGCCTGCGAAACGGCTCATTAGTACAAAAGGAATAAACACTAATTTCGTAGACCATTGTTCTTGAATTGGTTCAGTTTCAGTTTGAACCAACACTATTCGGACCACATAGGTGCGCAGCAGGCATATGTAAAGTCCGCGAAGAACACACAGAATATCTCACTGCGAAAAGAACTCAACTCGCAGCATCACCTCAAGATTACACTCATCGCTAATTGAAATCAATTACTCTTGTCGAACCACATTTTTGTTGGATCATACTGGCACATACCGTACATTATATTTTTATCGCGGATTCGTGTCTCTGTCGACCTATGTTGTAGCACGATAGACATACATTACTGATTTGCCCGTAGAGTGGTCCAAGGAAGAGGTTTTTACCACGATCGCCACCACACACCGTTGATGATGGTGCTGCTGTGGCGGTAAGCCAAGACGGTACAAGAAGAAAACTTTTCAAGTGCTCTGCAAAGAGCGAGGTTGTCCAAGCAGACGGTAAGTACGGATAGTGCGCAATGATGGTCCTTGAAAGAGTTTATCTACCCAACTGAAAAGATTAGAGTTTGTTTGGTAAAAAGAAAAAAAAAATGTATACGGACAAACGCTTTTTTCGGCTCTGCTCCATTTTATCCCAATTGAATTTGAACCGGAATGGTTGTTTTGTGTTTTTTTTTAACTCTGGCTTACAAAAATCGACGAAAACCAGTTCGCGAGAACACACATTTCATCTTTGGCGAAACATTGAAATATTGTTATACGTACATGAACATAGGGTCTTAATAACCATATGTACGCACAGTGTGTAGACAACATACAAACATTAAACGCATCTTTATAAAAAAGATGCGCGAAGCACATATACGACGCTTTTCCATTGCAGAATTCGCAAATTGTCACGTCTCATGTACGTTTGCGCAATACACGGAATACAATATGTGTGGAAGCCTATATCGTCGCATATTGGCCACAGCCTCTCTATGGCGACCATAATAACTTCAAAAAATATTCAAACCACGGCTATTCCAGACAAATTCTTGGACATATGTTGGTTTTCGTGGAAATTTCTGATAAGGATCTCATTGAGGGCTTAGAGGTTTGCGATGATCTGATTTTCAGGTTGGATGCTATGTGTAGCTCGCTGACTTTGGATGACCATGAGTGTATAAATGTGTCCTGAATTATAAAGAAGAATTTTATAATTTTAATGGAACATAATGTACAAATACAAACTATATTTATGTGTCATTTAAAAAAAATAGTTCATTTTTTGTTTTTCAATTTTCAATGTTCAATCGTTCAATCGACATTTACCATACACCCACTTATGAGAACCCCACACAAAAAAGCCTGTGTTTTGATAGGTACACATATGGACAACAAAATAAGTACACATCTCAAGTACCTTTTTACGCCCAATTTTCAGAGCCTTTTTCAAATTGTAAACTAAATGGCATCCCCTTATTATCTTAGCCCCTCCCGATATAAACTTTGAAGTGGGTATTCAGCTTGGTCAAAATAATAAGTACACCAGCGGTTTTTTTAATTTTGTGACAATAGCTTAGTATTCTCCATGAGGATTTGCCTGTTTATTAATTTGTGTATGCAACAAGCGTTAAATTAAAAACAAATAAAAAGACTTAAGGCGCGTAAAACACATGGTAGGTACGAAGAAAGACGATTAAGTTCCAAACTTTGAAATTGTGGAAAAAGTAATCGCTCAATAACGGAATAATCCAGCTAAACATTGCACTCACTGTGTAATTCATTGCAAACTAAATAAAATCAGTTTCAAATGCGTTTAAATCCATATAAGGACCTAAGGGATAACTGTCGATCTTATTATCACTATGGCAAAAAAAGTTCCCATGGCATAATTGATGATTTCCGCAGCAAATATTGAAAATTTAGAATCTCTTTTGAAAGTTTATCGTAGAATACAAGAAGTAAAGCAGTTTTGGCAAAAAGCTTAGAAGCTTTCCATGGCGACGTCAAAAATTATTGACGGTTATAACAAAATTTTGGAGCGATAGTTCTTCTTGTTCCAGACCGAACAATGAAAACTCACAGAATATTCTGTTTAATTTATGAGATCGTAACAAATTTGATTGGAAAAGACTCTTGTCGTAATATTCTTCATTCGAGAAAATAATAATATGATGTACGCTATATCAATTGGCTATTTCCCATGGAGGCGAAAAAAACATGGACTATGGTTTTTAGGGTTTTTTAGAAAAATTTTTTTCAAAAAACCCTTATGAAATCGATTTTGTCTGTCCGTCCGTCTGTTAACTCGCGAACGGCTCAACCGATTGTCATGAAATTTGGTAGGAATGTGTAGAATGGTTACAGTCTTTGGCACAAATACCTTAAAAGTTGGTAGGCAGAAGATAACAGGGTGTCCCGAACGTTTGAAAAAAGTCGAATTTTTTAGTTTTTATCGGAGATTGACGTATGGGTATTTAAATCAAAGATCTAAACGAGTACATCTCATATCAGTTAAGGTTTTCTAGTTTCGAGCAACGGTAAAAAAGTTATTGGCGTTTAAAGTTAAACTTCCTTTTCGGCCTCCGTTTTTCTAAACCGTTATAGGGATCGATATGAAACTGTGCACAAAGATTGGTCAGTATGGCTTTATATACGTTAAATATTAAGACTGTTGACATTTGCTAAGGAAAAGTAAATAACAGTAAATTTGTAAAATTTGAATTTGATCGTGTGTAGCTCCTTTTAGGTTTCCAAATATGAAAATTCTGCTAGGGATTTTTAGAAAATTATATAGGGAATATGTCTACGAATTTTCATTCGAATATCTGTATCCCAACCGGAAATATAGCCAAGTTAGTATTTAGTAAGGGCCTTTCACAATGCAAGGGAAGCCTCTTAAGCATTTGTTCACTGCATATCTTTTAACTTGATGAAACAATGAGCATGAAATTTGGTGGAAATGCATAGAATGGTAATAGTGTTTGCCACAAAAAAATTTTTTAAGTTTGTAGGGTCAAGTTAACAGGGTGTCCCTGAATAGCTGCAAAAGTATACTTGTTCAATACTCATAGGAAAGCCTGCGTGGGCTCTAATGTCAGGGCACACAATGGAATCATTTCATATAAGTTGCTTTTCCTTGATTAAAAAAAACAGTAACAGTAGATTTACAGCTAATAAATTAATTCAGTTCATATATAATGCCAAGCCGTCCTTACGTTTGCCTCAGTTTATTTTTGCTCAAAGGACATCAGAAATCTTAAATCGAAAAATGCCTGTAGATTTGCCTTGCAGTACTTTTATACAAACTGGGTAAATAGTAAATCTATTTTTGGATTGGTCTAATTAAAGGTGAAACAGAATAAAAGGCGCTAGCGGGGTATTGCGGGCGCAGCCCTCTGTACGCCGGTATTTTTTTTTTCTTAGTCTGGTTTCGTTCAAATACATCTAAATAGCCGTTACTATGAGACAATTCCCGTATAAGAATTATTTGTTAAAAATCCTAGAGTATTACGCTGATGAACCCATACCCTTTAAGAAGGGATTTCAGCAGGATATTAACCCTAACCATACCTCACAAACTGGTTGAGGATTCGCTTCAACCAAATCGTGCGGCTTTTCACGTTATTACTAAGTTAAATTAAATCTATCGCAATTTTTTTTATTGCAGCGATTCCTATCCTCTTCTTTGATAGGAGCCGTATCGTAGATAGCTTTTCGGAGAGGTAGTGGATCTGTGACTAGGTTTTTTCTTAACAAGGACAATGGAATTTAAAGGAATATAGGAGATCGTGAATTACCTGAATTCTTACACTGACCAGTTTTTGTACAAATATTGGAGAGACATTTTTTCACAAAATTTAAAACCGCATCACATTGTGCAAACGAAAATTTTGTACAAAAGTACAAAATCTGAATTTTGAGTCTACATAGTTTAATTAATCGATCGTATTGAACTTTTGTACAAAATTTTATGTAAAAATCCTAAATTCAATTTTAAATATTCTTTTACACCCCTCATTAATGATGATAAATTTTCGTCATATAAATTACACAGTAGAAATTTTTCTACTTGCATTGCTTTCGCATCAATAGTAACCAACCATTTCTAAAATTGGAGGAACCATCATTTTTATTTTACTTAATTTGGAGCTGAAATTAAATTAATACCGTTTGTGTCACGATCACAGGGGCATGATGTTCGACCGCGAATTCTGTTGATCCTCCTCTTATCTACACCACTGGATAGGAGAGTGAGATAAAAACTACCCAATAACAGTTTTTAAGAATAAGTAAGCCCTAACCAGCAGCTGTATGTATTTTTAAGGATTGGGTCCTCGGCTCATTTACCGATCGGCACGCCCCATGCCAGTGTGATTTTTGTTTAACTTATTTGATGAATGGAAATTTTGCTGATTCCTTATTGTGAACCGCGTTTTAAAATATTTAGGGTCCACCTTTAGCAAAATCCACATTTTCAACTACTAGAAATGACAGGTTTAGAAGACCGAGTGTAATTTTTATGCTGAGTGTTTAACTTTCAAACAATTTGAACATGACAGAAGTTCAGGTTAAAATATTCCAAATTTAATGAGGGCGGGCAAATTTAACACATAATAGCAGCTTTAGGAGGTGCCAAGCCGGGCAATTACCCACTTGATTAGCTGGGATTAGATAATCTAATCTAATCTAATCCCAGCAGTAAAGTGACCCTGAAACTCTCGAATAAAGCTGCTTCGTAGCAGGGAAGAGTACTTTTAACTTGTTCAACAGCTTCTATATTCCAATGAATCAAAAAATTTGCTACTCTGTCTAACTACGCTATGGGGCACCCTGAGGGCTGGGGCCCGTGTTCCACCGAACACAGGGAACACCGCACGTTACGCCACTGAGTATAGAGGTATCATTTATTTAAATTTTAACATTTATTATTATATTATTCCAGTCACTGCTCTAAATTGTGGTTTCAGATACTTTAATACGACCATCAACATAACAAATTAAAAAAAATCATAACAAGAGAGAGGCAGTCGAAAGACTTGCGTCTGTCTTTCGGCGACTGTAGACTCAGACTGTGTTCTGAATCAGGTTTCTCGCTTGAGTCTTCCAGAGAAAAAAAATTGAATTTCCAATTTCAACGATTGTTTCAAGGATTCTTCAGTATCCTTACCACGCGCACCGAGTTGAATTTTATTCAGTAGACTTCACGAACAACCGCGGCCCAATTTTAAGTATCTCCCTGTAAGTAGACCAAAATTGCTTCTGAGTACAATTTTCAAACGGGCAAACGTGCACTTGGGTCTCTCAATTTTTCTGTTACTCAGTACACTTTTCCGGGCAACCGTACATTTAGTATTACATATAGTCCATTTGAATTCTTACTCAATATACTTTCTGAGCAATAGTACACTTAGGGGTCTCAAATCTAACTGTTTCTCAATACATTTAACGGACAACCGTAGCAGTAAGGGTCGTATCGTGATTTTAATTGTTACTCAGTACACATTCTGAGCAACCATAAGGACAACATTTACATAGTTTTTTTTTCAGACAACCGTACCCAAAGTTAGGTGCTAAGATTTTTTAACGTTAGTCATATGCAACATTTCGGGAAAATTAAACTTTGGGTCACGGGCGTAGCCAGAGAGGAGGGGTTCGCCAGGTTGAGGCGTTTGCCCCGCTTCTGGTGGTCTGGAAGCAGGGACGTACCCAGGATTTGGTTTCGGGGGAAGGGTTTAAAATTGGATATGAGGAATGTTGGTAGTAGGTATCATTGGAAATCAGTATTTTGCATTTTTCGCATTGAAATCGGTCAGTGGCGCAACCACGGGAGGGGCTAAGGGGGCTAAAGCCCCTCCAAGACCCAGAAATCGGGAAAGGAATAATTGAAAAATGAAATATTAAAAATGTGAATTCTTGGTCTTAGAGAATAGGCTATTCACCAGTTTCGATCATCTGTGCAAGTTGCAATATCCTTACCAGAATTTTCGTAATATCTGTGTGCAATAATTCAGAATTCAGAAGAATTCAGTCAATTTTCCATTAAAAAAAATTCAAAATACATGCTTTGGAAAAAAAGATGTTACTTCCTGCTTCGATAATAACTTTAAAATAAAATCATTTTATTCAATGCCACTTTGACGGCTCCCTCCAAATTACTTTAGGAAGTAGTCCTGTACATTTAAACTTCTCCAGCATTTACACTTAAAACAAAATTACATATGAGCGGCGCATTGGAGGGATATGTATTCTTTTTGCGGCAGATGAATTTTTCTTTGGCGGGGTAACTTTTAAAGCTTTGTTGTTTTTGGTCAGATATCATATATTTTTGCATACTTAAATAGCCAACTAATATTTTTGTTTTGGGATCCTGATGTCCCAGTGTCCTAATTTCCTAATGTCCTTATGTCCTAATGTCCTAATGTCCCAATGTCCCAATGTGCAAATATCACAGTGTCCCAATGGCCTAATGTCCGAATGTCCCACTACTCCAGTGTCCCAATGTCCCAGTATAGCAATATCCCAGTCTCCCTGTGTCCCAGTGTCCCACTTAATGTCCTAATATCCCTATGTCCATTTGTCTAATGTCCCAATTTCCTAATATCCCAGTTCCCCAATATGCCAATATTTAATGTCACAACATGCCGATGTCTCAGTGACCCAATGCCACTCCGTACCAGTGTCCCAATGTCCGTTGTCCTATTGTCCCAAAGTTATAATGTCCCAATGTCCTAATATCCCATTGCCCCATGTCCCAGTGTCCTGATGTCCCAATATCCCAATGTTCCAATGACACAATGTTCCAATATCCCAATGTTCCAATGTCCTAATATCCCGATGTCCCAATACCGCATGTTCCAGTGGCCGAATGTCCCCACGTCGCAGTTTTTCCAGTGTGCCTAATGTCCCAATATCCAAAAGTGGGGAATATTTTGGTAAAAAAAATTTCTTGGGGGATGTTGCCTGGAAGGCTGTAGCCCTGTCAAACAAAAAGGCAAGTTGTCTCTGGTAATCATAGACTTGTTCGCTTTCGGTTTTTTTTCCTTTGGCGGACGATACGCTCTCGCGTCTCTTGATTGTTCGCTTTCGGTTTTTTTTTCTTTTGGCGGACGATACGCTCTCGCGTCTCTTGATTTTCTAACAAAATGGAACCGACAATTCAAACTGAAAGAAACCCTAATTTTTGTCGTAGATTTCAATTAAATACCTACCCCTAACCCTAAAAAAATCCGGACTCATTGCGTTAAAAAAAATTGGGTTCGCGCCTTCTAAACGAGATCCTGGCGACGCTAATCCCCCCCCCCCCCCGCTTGCTTGTTATAGCTTTGCGTCTTTATAACATAAATTTTGCACTTCACGTGCTGATGATGTTTTGTCAATGAGAACATTGAGAAATTGAGGGCTCTTTTCTCGACCCTATTTAGTATCAAAAGAACCCTGCTGTTTACGATGATATTACTTATGAAAGAAAGGAGAATATGTGGTCGTTTTATCAGTGGCGGATTTACACATTTACCGCTAGTAGGCTGTTGACATTTTGCCGCCCTTACCAAGCTCTACGAGAATATTGCTTAAGGGACGTTACCACAATCAAAGGTCAAGGCGTTATGCTTTTTTTATCGTTTCCCACCCAATCAAGTTGTGCAATAATGCGCAGAACACTATTGTTTTTTTGGGTCGAGAATTAATACTCCAGGACGAACTTCTTTGATTGACCTTCATTTATTCTCAAATTTCTCCTTTGCACTTTAATAGATTAGTGCTTTCCACTTCGTGGGTCCTGAGTATTCTTCTATTTTGATGTGATAGATAAATATAAAGAAAAAGCGATCTAATAATTCCTTGGTTGGAGCGTCGGTTTGAAGGGTAGGTTCTTATTCTTCACAGTGTCCCGCTTTTAATGCATTATTGAGCAGTACCTAGGGCGGGACTTAGCCTCTGTGGCGCCTCTGGGCGGAACTATCTCCACCCTCCGTCACTATAAGGTAAGACAATTTCATGATTAATAAATTGTTTCAAAAAGAGTTAAAATTCCAATTGAAAAGTTGACGAAATGCAAGGACTCGTTGATATTATTTGGCAAAAGTCTTGCTTACTGATATTAATTATTTTAAATGATTTTTGGCATCGTTGGTATTGTATATTTTTCTCTGCAGGAAAAAATACAAATTCAACAATTTAAACGTCAACATTTTTAAAATTTCTTTTAAACCTTTTCACAAGATGGATACATACATATTACCTACTTAAAAATTTGATAGTCAATATAGCATATAATATCGAGGACCCCTCCCGAAACCAATTCCTGGTTACATCCCAGCCAATTTCAAGTGGGGAAAACTAAGGTAGTAAGAGAAAACGCGAAAATATGAACTTGTTTTATGTACTAGGGTTGCCTATTCTAATTGATCGACTAACGTAGAAACTAGTTTAGAATGAACGCTAATTTTTGACAATGTAGTCTTCGTAAAAATTATTTTGTTTATGAAGGCAAATGCTGTCAGCATTTCTCGTTATACAAAAATTGAAAACTGTTTCAGACTTTGTATGAAATCTTTAAATTAGGATTGAAGCGTAATATCTGGATACAAACAAACATTATGTATACGTCAGAACAATTTTTATTTTTTTTTTTCAATAGGGATATCAAAACAGAGACAGTGGCGTAGATAGCTTTTCGGAGAGGAGGGGAATAATTTTGCAAGATTACTTCTACTTTTACCGTTATCAAATGTTGCATTTCAGAATAACAATCTCTGTATTTATTACACTTCAAATTAGCAATTTTTTGAGCTCAAAATTGAGTCCTGAAAACATTGCATCGATAATTTTGTGTTTTTTTTTTTACAACAGTGAGTGAATCCGCAGTATTCCAATTTTCGTACAAATTTTTGCTACTGTGATTGGAGTATTAGAGCTTTATATTGGGTTAGACCAGTGGTTCCCAAATTTTTCGGAGACACGGAGCACCTAGCTTCGCCGCTTTTCTGGCCGGAGCACGGAGAGTTTTTAAATCGAAATTTTCCGCTAGCTCAGAAATTCGTGAGTAAATATTTCTAAAATTTTCAAACTTGTAGGACATCGTCGTGCTCTGTGGCCGTGAATGTTTGGTCGCCACTCTGTGATATAGAGATTCATAGAGAAACAAGTTTCCAAACTCGGCATGACCCGCCGCAAGTTAATTATTTAAAGATGACAAGAAAAAATAAAATAATAAACTAACAATGCGGCTAGGAAGTATGGATGACAACCGTATCTCACTTCGATTTCAGTTGTCTTCGAATCGTTGACGACTACCGTGTGTAATCAGGTAGTCGTCAACGCACCATGCTCCACTAGGAGTTAGGGTGAAACAATATATATTTGCTATAAATTGCGAGGTCCTAGCTATCATCCAATTGTTCGAAAAGGATACCAAAAATGTGAGTAGAACTTAAAATTTGGACTGTTAAACATTCGCTTAAGAAATCGTAGAAAAGTTTTGATTAAGACAAATTTAAACCTCTAATTTATTTGCTCCTTAATTTAAATCCCAAAAACCTCGACACAAACACTGTGCACATGCTTCATTTTCTGGTACATACTACATACTTCCTTTTCCATTTCATATAGTAGAAAGCTGTAAAAGAAAATCGGTCGAGTCGCTGATGCTGGTCAAATATTTTACAGTTTAGTTTATTTCCGGTACAGTGTAGCGTACTAAGGTCCGTATTTATAAACATACCTTAACTCAAGAAGACCCTTAGTCCAGGATGCCGAAATTCAAAAAAATTAACTGTAATTTTCAGTAGTTTTTCATTGAAATAATTTGTATTTACGAGTCGATGCATCTTCGATTTCAAGGAAGCCTTGACATTTTCTATAGTCAACCTCACTTGAAGTCAAGGTAGCTAGTTAGTTATTATATTTCAATTCTATCGAAAACTTAAGGAATCTTTGAGTTTCGCCTTAAATCGAGGAGCTTCGGAATTTTAAAACTTTTTTTTTCGTTTGGATTGTTTGCATTTTTCAATTTTTGGATATCTTTGCGAAACCCCTGAGAGATCTTCACAGGACCCTAGGGTACCGCGAAACTCCGTTTGTTATTTTGTTTTCGAATAGCTGCCTGCGTATGACTATATATCATTTAATTTTGGAAAAAAAAATAATCCCGGTTGTTGCTTTGAGAGTTAGTTCTTCGCATTAAATTTAATAAAATTGCGAACATCTAGAGAAAGTCAAGAGTTGCTTTGCCCTGCTATATACGATAAAAACTTTCGTCAAATTTTAAATAAAAAAAAAAATAAAAACTTTGTTGTTAAGCTCGAACAATTAAGGATGTCAGCAACACTTCTTGATTACTTCAGTAGCGCTTGCCTGTGCAGAACCCCAGATCCAGAAATAGATGAACGTTGAAAAAAAAGTGTAACCGAAGGGGGGGGCTTATCCCCTAAACCCACCGTATCTACGCCACTGAACAGAGAGTGTGTGGAGAGATAAGTTGTTTCCTTAGATTAGGCCACCGTCTCGGATCCCGCATGTAAAGAGTCCGTCATTAAAAATCCCGAAATTGAACCACAAAACTTATTTGTCCTTTGGCTTTGGGTCTCAGGAAAAATTGACACCGTTTGTGCTTGGGCCTCCTTTGCAATATTTGTTGTCCTTAGGTCGCATCTTTGACGGTATGTAACTTTTGAACTACGACTCTGGCATTTCTAGCAAATTTGCGCCATAATATGCTCTACATCAGCATCCTGATCCTTTCTATCCATTTTTTTGTGGGAAATCGATCCCGTTTGCACTTGGTCCTCCTTTGCGATTTGTTTGCCCTTGGGAAGCGACTGTTTCTTTTAAAGAACAGCTAGGAGCTTCTGAAATAGAATGAAACCTTATCTTTAGAGTCGATTTGCGCTCTCCGGCGGATCTTTCTGACCAAAGACATTATTAATTTTTTTTTATCTGGTGACTTTAAAGAGGCTTGCTGTCGGGAAATAGAAAATAGAAAAGTTCTTGTATATTAAAAACATGTCCAGCATTTAATGTAGATTCTGGAGCTCCTTGATTGCTTCACCCAAAACATCCTCGCATATGTTAGATTCCTACCCTTGTTTAATTGAAGCCTCCACCAGTAGGCTATTCGGAGTGAGATTAGCAGAATTTTGCGTGAAGTGACATTTTTATATGAACGTATTAGTATTATTTACATTACAATGTAAGTGTGCGATTGGGCACCCTGGAATACGCCTATAGGTAACTAGAAAAAGATTAGGAAAAGAGCGTTAAGATGTTGTCTAATTATGACTGCTCCTTGAGTTTCCCAAAATTAATCATTGACAGAATTTTAAGCCAACGGAAAATTCGTATTTGGAATGCAGTTTTCCACGGTATTAAATGTTTACAATGTGTTTAACTAAAAAAAAATATATTTGCCCCAAATTTGCCGCCCCCGTAAAATCTGCCGCCCTAGGCTCCAGCCTACTCAGCCTACTGGTAAATCCGCCACTGCGTTTTATGGCATCTATCATGGTGCCTCGTGACATACAGTCGACGCCGAAATAGTATGATTGAGGGTTTGTCTGAAATCCGATTTCCGCAATGTGTACATCATTGGGCCTTCGAGAGTCTGATCACCTTAGTGTAGATTAAGCTGACCAGACGTACAGCATTTTGCTGTACAGTACAGCATTTTGACCTATCGTACAGCATTGGGAAATGTACAGCAAAATATACAGCATCCCCCATTCAACACAATGAAACCCAATTCACTACATTTTAAGTTCGTTTCAATGACTCGGGAGCCCTTAGCGATCTTCCTTAATTTTGTCACCCTTGCAGAGCTACTTGGCGCTCACATTACGTCCCAACTATAATGGTCCTAACTTATCTGCGTTTGGAAGTTACGGCTGCCGAAATTGCAGTTTTGAGTTTGAAATAATTGTCCATCACTCGGAGCGAAAAATTTTAAACTTTGAAATGAAAACATCGCAACCAGGATAAGACACCCTTCCGCCGCACTGGAGGTTTTTCTCGGACTCCACTCCATCGCTACGTTGAAGCCGTGCCTAGAAAGCCACTACCAGCATAAGCTGCGCCGGTTTTTAGGTTTTTGTGAGACCGGGTCAAATTATATCAATTGGGCCCCTAACATATTAACACTGTTGAATTTAATCTTTTGATGTAAGCATTGATTATGTCTTTATCCTGGAAAAAAGGCCGCTGCTCTTTGACTCCATTCTATACTTTCCATTTTGTTATAGTAAAGGAAGTGGTCAAGAGCTATATTTTTGGTATTATACCTTGCAATTTTTTGATTTGACGTGTGGAACGTATTGCCAATGCAATTTTCCGTACAAGCAGTCATAACAAAACAATCAAGTGTTCTTAGTTGCTGATTTTTTGCCATAAACCTGTGGTGGTTCTTCATGCTGTGGTTGTGGCGGTCATTCTCCATCAAAAGTAGCAATCCTCCATCGCCAAAAATGGTATAATTTTCGCTATTTTGTGTTGTGTCTTGTGGACCGTGGGACTGTCGATTTCAGATTTCCGGATAAATTGCCTAATGTATGTGATGTACGGGCGGCAGATCGATTGGCCGAGAAATCGTCGGGTTTGTGCCCTTTACGTACCTCTTTTTCTCATTCCTCATTCCTTATATTAATGGAAAAGGAATTATACAAGTTCGGTGAGTATAAAAAATAAGGAGGTTCTTCGAAATTTTCTTGATCCTATATATTCGTAATAAAACTATAATTTAATTGATATATTTGGCATGTTTTTCCGTAATAAGAAAAAAAATATATAATGCGGAAAGAAAGTAACTTCGTAATTCAAAATAATGCTGGGAAATTGATTCGGGAAAGGTTTCAAAATACGGCTAAATGCGACCAATATGACTCAAAATGAGTAACCAGCAATTAGAAAGGGATTTCTGTATTGTATTACGGTTTCTATAAAAACAATGCCCAAAAGTCATATCTGAGTAGATCAGCAAACTTTCTCTAAAATCGCAAAACTTTGTTTACTTGGAAGTTGAAAGTTAATGAAAAATTCTGTAGTAATCTCCTTTCGTATGGAAACCTAAGTGCCAGTATCAAGCCTAAATAATGAAATTACCGTATCATGATAGTATGGCTGAGGATTTGCAGGAAAGCCAAACTTCGCAAGTATGTGTACATAATTGGACCTTCGAGAGTCTGATCACCTTAGTGTAGCTGATCATTCTCTATTGTCCTGTCTTACAATTTGGCTCTAAAAATTGCTTAACAATTTTTTGCGTGGAAGAATTCCACCTCCTGAGAAAATGATGATGTTAAAAAAATTTCGGGCTTGCCCCCTCCCTACACCCATACTTGGGGTGATACAAAGAGTTATTGATCATAAATTAAAAATGAAAGATTTAAGCGAGAAACGCCAAAATATATTTATTATTATTGAAATTACCCAAAAATGCTGTGATAAAGTCTTTTTTATTATATTCCAAAAACAGAATTTAATAAGTAATCGATTTGCCGTCTATTTCTGTTTTTTATCCGTCTTGCAGTTAGCCCGTTCATCTCTTACCATATTTTTCGCAAGTTCAAGTTCAATGCAATGCAAGTTTTCATTGAAAGATCTTTTTTATTTCGCGCGTCGCTCTGATTGTTAATATTTTTACTACTCGACTCGTATGGCTGCCAGCGCGACTTTGAACTTGAGACGACGTTTCAATGCCATTTGCACATTGCCATAGACAACACACACGATGAAAGAGCATTAGCAGGGTTCAATTAATTTTTAATTTTTTTTTTTTTTGTAGATCCACATTCACACATGTGCTTGTGTACATTTTTATATATATAATACCCCCTGAGAATTGAGCAACTTCATAATACCAATTGCCACCTTAAATTTTTGTCAATTTTGCTTTCCACTCTCATCCAAATCCATTTATTTCACTCCATAACAGCAATCTATGCGCGTCTGCGACAAAGCATCGATCGTGACGTGCCAATGCCAATGATCGCGAAATGTTGTAGGCGGGCACAACACTTAAAGAAAGCTTAAAGAAAAGATTTAAAAAAAAAGTTTATGAAACTCAGTCAATGTCATCAAGTTGCATGCATTCATTGTGCATTATATTCGCTCGTACACTCGTTTTATATTTTCGCGCGAAAAGATACATAGTGCAGTCATATTAGCATTTCAAATAGAAAAAAATAGAGTAAGGCTAATTTTTGTTGTTTTTGAATCTGTGGGCTCCCAGGAATCTACAACTGATTTTGCAAAAAAAAAAATGTTGATCAGAAAGGTCCCAAAAAGGACAAAAAAGGATACTCTTTAATCCTTGACCGGAGGTGGGCATGCGGGGTATCATATCATTCATTACAAATCCGGTGTTTTTTTTCTGTTTCAAGGACCTTCAAAGGAATAAATCAAGCTTAAATGGAAAATTATCGCGTTTCCCGTGTATCTTTTAAAAGCCATAACTAAAAGAATAATTCAAGTTGTCACTACTTTTATCACTTTCCAGAATCTATAATAGCTGAAGATTCTACCATTAAATTTGCTAAGAAAAAAGTTGATCGGAAATTGCACACCATAGTCGAACGTGGGCATGTGGGGTGTCATATCAAAGAGGATGTCAAGTATATTCCATATCCGGCATTTGTTCGAAGAACCCTCAAAGGAGAAAATTGGGCTCAACTTAAAAATTTTTGTGTTTCCTGTATCTGTATCTTTCTAAAGCCGTAATTTTCGGTTTAAGCCCGACTTATTCCATTTAGTGTCCTTGAGACAGGAAACAAGCACCGGATATGCAATGCACTCGACGTCCTCTTTGATATGACACCCCACATGCTCATTTCCGATCAAATTTTTTCTTAGCAAATTTAATGGTAGAATCTCCAGCTATTATAGATTCTGCAAAGTGATAAAAGTAGGGACAACTTGAATTATTCTCGTAGTTATGGCGCTGGAAAGATACACGGGAAACTCGAAAATTTTCCATTTAAGCTCGATTTAGTCCTTTGAGGGTCCTTGAAACAGGAAACAAGGTTAATAAGTGTGAGATAAATACACATAATCCTCAGGAAACAAACACCAGATAGGTAATGTGCTCGACGTCCGCTTTGATATGATACCCCGCATGCCCACCTCCGGCCAAGGATGGAAGAGTATCCTTTTTTGTCCTTTTTGGGACCTTTCTGATCAAAATTTTTTTAGCAAAATCAGTTGCAGATTCCTGGGAAGCCACTGATTCAAAAACAATAAAAATTAGCCTTACTCTATTTTTTTTCTATTTGGAGGCCTGAATTGGGTTATTTTGACTGCCCTAACAACATAAGCGTCCTATACAATTGACAATATTGAGAGTATCACACACTTTCAGTGTTTTTTCTGCTTGAGATTCATTTTTAGACAGAAAGCGTCTCTCGTGTATGCGCTGATGAGCTTTAGAGACATTACGAAGCGCTTAGCGCCAGGTGAGTAGCGGATCCTATCATAAGGTTATTGTTGCATTGGTAGTATGTATACGTAATCAAATCATTTGATTCGTATGATTGTTGATTATCGCGATTTAGCCTTGAAAAATGGGTGCATCGTACTTGCAACCAAGAGTGTTCTTCCGTAAACAAATGCGGGTTCGAAGATACGTACGACTATGGTATTTGAAAATTATCTTAATTTTAATAAATTTAATTCTAAAGTAATGAGTTGCGCCCTTGGGTCGCGTCGACTATGTAGGACATCACCGTGGGAGAAAAGCCTAATATAAAGGGTTGATGTCAGAAAATTCGTCCGTCAATACCAAAGTTCCTGCTAGCTATTTCTTGAAAGTACAAATTAGAGAAATTTCGCTTTTAGTCGTATTGTTACTATGCGATCCGAAGCCTTATTTTAAATATTTAAATAAAAGCTCTTCCGGCAGTACTACATCCACGTTAATAACATTTTCTTGTTTTATTTCTTCTTTACGATTCAAATTTAACGACTTTTATTGAAAATTAGCATTACAGGAATATGATTTGAAATATACAAGTTTTCTTCACGCGTATGTAATAAAATCAGAATATTTTAATATTTAACCAAAATTTTACATTTCTGTTTTAGCTTATTATAGTAACGTTACAATTTACATACATATTTCGGAGACAGTTTTATGTTTTGTGAAGATGAAATCAAGGTGATTTTTTTCTCATCGGTAATTTGATACAGCTTACATATTGAAGATAACAGTTAATTAGGTTTTCTCATTCAATTTTTTTTTTTTATTCAAGGGAATTTATAATTTTCTATATTTGAAACTGTGCTCTAAATTATTTTTATGGTAATGTTAGAGTTAATTCATTAAGTTCATCATCAGAAAATAGAGCAATGATGGAAATATCTTCTATGATTAATATTATGCTTAGACTACTATTTTTCTATTATCTTTTGTTAGGGTTTTTTTCGATTTAAAAAAAAACCCTTATGAAATCGATGTTGTCCATTCCGTCTATTCACTAAATAACTCGCGAACGGCTCAACCGATAGTCATAAAATTTCGTAGGAATGTGTAGGATGGCAACAGTCTTTAACACGAAATACTTAAAAGTTGGTAGGGCAAAGATAACAGGGTGTGCCGGTGATTTGAGTTTTTTAGCTTTAATCGGACATGGACGTATGGGTACTCAAATCAAAGAGCTCGATGGGTACATTTGATATAAGTTGCTTTTTTTTCTAGTTCGGAGTAACGGTAACAGAGTTACCGCTTTCTTGTTCACCTCCGTTTTTCTAAACCGCTATATGTACCGATATGGAACAATATGCACAAATATTGGTGAGCATGAGCTTATATCCCTGTAGGAAAAATGGCAACTGGTCTAGAAAATAAATAGTTCTGAAACTATTTCCAATGTAACTCTACTTCCGTGACTAGTTCTAAAGTAATGCAGGTCGGAATAGTTGGGTATGTTTTAGACAAGCCACCAACTTTTTTTTAGCAATCGTCGTGAGTCATTCATATTCGTTTTATTTTGACATGTGGTGTGCAGGTATTTTTTTTTTACAAAATAGTGCGAGTTTTAATTTAGGAAATGTGAAAGAAAGTGCATTCTGAAGAAAAAGAATTAGAAGGGAATGTAAGTAATGTTTGTACATATTTATATATGCATGTTATATTAATCAGTCCCAGGGTCCAGCTATTTTATGATTATTATTATGCAATCTTGCGACGTTTGGTTCCTAGAGCATCTTTAGGTAAAATTTTCTTGTTTCTTCTATCTATACGATTTCTTTGGAATGAAAACAAAAGTGTAATAGATATCCTCTACCATTCATGGTAGAGGATATCTTAATGGTAGGTAATGTGGCTCATTTGGGGAAAGTTAATATACAACGGGACCCTCTATTTTTAGCCGTTTTAGCAACTAAATCAAAATTTGCTAAACCACCAAACATTTTATCCGAGATATGACGAGATATTTCGAATAAAATGACACCTGGCTCGTTACGAAGTTGCTCGTATCTTTCGAGATTCACTCGTTCAAAGAGAAATTTAAAAATCGGTTTTTCATCCATTTTTGTCTCTTGATTTTCTGATGAAAGCCCGATTTTAAAACTTCATTAAAGTTTGAACGGGTGTATCTCGAAAGATGCGAACAACTTCGTAACGGACGAGGTGTCATTTTATTGGGAATTTTATGTTGTTTCAGAACGTGAAGTCATATTTTGGATGAAATATTTGGTGGTGTAGAAAATTTTGATTTAGTTCGGCAAGTCGGCCATTTTTACTAATCATTGTAACTATTACATTGTAACGGTTAAAAATTAACGGGTCCCGTTGTACATTAATTTCCCCAAATGAGCCACACTATCTACCGTTAAAATATCCTCCACCATGTATGGGGCATCCTATATAAATAGAAGTATAAGTAAGAAATTGTTTAACACTACGCTATCAGCTCTCTAAAACATTTCTTTTTTTTAATCAACACTAGCGACAATTACCTTACCATCCACCATATAACGCACAATATCGGAGACACAAAATGTCTCGTTATGAGGACGGAGCAGAACAAGCCTAAAACTGAACAGTTGCTATTTTAGATAAAATTTTCCCCTTTTCGTTTCATCTGTTCCACCACAAACAGTCGAAAGAACAAATCGGGCAAATATATGTGCAGGGAGGTTTTCTGGAACGACTCTTTTATAACGAGATTTTTTTTTATATAAAAGGGCACCGTTTATAACCAGTTAAAATTTGCAACAAAAACACGATGATCATTAATAAAGTGTCCTTAATCTTTGGATTTAGGGTAGGTGGGAAAGGAAACTAATTGATTTCTCGGTCTCTCTCCTGTTTCCGTATCGAACCTTAGGAACAAAATATGTATTTATGAATCGGATTCAGATTTAAAGTGTGAAAAAATCATCCTGCCTGATAAAATTAAGTTGACGTATCTCATAAGCCCATCCAAAACAAAACAAAAATCAAATTGTCGCCTTGACCGATGCGGTATAAGTGCAAGAGCAGGAGTTTTAAAGACAGACACAATCTTTCGAATGTAATCTTTACAAAAGACATCTAAAAAAAATGTTTAATCTTCAAAAAAATAAATTTTTACTTTACAGCTTGCAAAATCGAAAACAATCAGTCTCTCCAATGATAACAAGATTTTTGAAACCAATTTCAGTACCAGTTACCATGTAATGCAAGCCCAAATTTTTTTCAGCATCATGATTTTCTTAGGAGTTGAAATTTCCGGTCGCAGAAATATTGCTAGCAAATTTTAAAGTAGCCTGGCTTGTGGTTGGATTGATGCACAGGGTCATGGATTCCAGACTCACCGTGAACGAATTCATTTTATGGTGTTTTTCGAACTCACGACCTACGTGATGGACTATGATGTCGCTCAGATTGTAAACAAGTATCCATTTATGGGGATAAATAACATTGCTGGGCTGTTGATTTCAACACCTCAACAAAACAGCAGTTTAGATCTTGGAAATTGGATGTCATCACACATCTGCGGCCCTAGTTTACTGGTGGACTGCCACCCATGTTATTACTTTTTTTATACTCTTCGCTCATAGAGTGAAAGGGTATACATATTAACTTTGTGATGAAGTTTGTAACGCATTGAAGGAAGCATCTCCGACCATATAAAAAGTATACATCTATGATCAGCATGACTTGGCGAGTCGATTGGCTGCCGCTGAGACTGTAGTCTGGAAAATTAAAATATTGGTAGTTTTCTGGCCCTTGATATCCGGAACAGGTATATCGACGTGTGAGCATCATGAATCGATAACATAATTAGATCAGATCATTTCTGAGATATGTTTCTCTTAGGAAGACTCTTTTTTCTTTTGTGAGAATCCCATATTTTGCATGCGTATCATTTCATGGCTTCTAATCTGCAGAATCAATTTTAACCGTCATATGAAGGTCTCTCCGCGAAGGTAGGAGAAATTAACTCTATCCCATCCCTTCATCAAAACCGTAAACCGTATTTCTATCAAAAACGAGACCGAGGCTAATTTCGGGCGCGGCCGAAATTTGAATACCCTTCACTCTCCTCGGGCTAAAAGTTTTTTTGGGCGAACATATGACTTGTGTTCAATTCTTCCCCATTCTTTTCCTTCTGTGGCGTCGATAAAACAATATTTGTGTTTTTTGTTAAGTGGGAAAATAAAAATATTTACTCAGAAAACTTTATTGGGGGGATGCGGGAGCATGGTCCCATAGTATGATTCCATTCGTTTTATTTTTTGTTTTGTTTTGACGCATTAAGTTTTTTTGAAATTGGTGTGGAAAAAATGTTTCTTAGAAGACCTAAAATGGGGGGGTTGGGTTTGTATGACAGCCCCATGACCCCATTGTCCGATTCCATTCATTTTTACATATGTTTTGTGGCATCAATTGAAATGCACTTTTAGGAAGTTTGATTGAAATTGGTGCACAAATCAAAAAGTTTTTCTTAGAAAAACTCAATTTAGGGGGTTGGGTTTGAATGACAGCCCCATGACCCCACAGTCCTATTCCAACCATTCTTACATAATGTTTTGTGGCATCAATAGAAACACATTTGTATGAAATTTGGTTGAAATTGGTGCACGCATGACAAAGTTTTTCTTAGAAAAACCAAATTTGGGGGGTTAAGCTTGAATGGCAGCCCCATGACCCCACGGTCCGATTTTAGCGATTCGAACATACAAACTGCCTGCAATAAAAAGAAGCATGTGTGCAAAATTTCAGCTCGATAGCTTTTAAACTGGCCGAGTAAAACGCGTAGCAACAGACGGACAGACGGACAGACGGACAGACAGACAGACGGACATCGCCCAATCGACTCAGCTCGTCATGCTGATCATATATATACATATTTTATATGGTCGGAGATGATTCCTTCAATGCGTTACAAACTTCATGACAAAGTTAATATACCCTTTACTCTACGAGTGAAGGGTATAAAAAGATTATAAATTTTGCTCAGAAGAAAAACAGTGACAGACGATACAAACTGATCTCTTGGTCTATTTCTTTTAAATCGCAAGTGGAATATGCAGTCCAAGAGACAAAAAAAGCACTGAATATAGACGAGCTGCGGTCTAAAAAGCTATTGAGGCCAGTTGAATGTAATCAGAATCACCAGTAAAAGTTTAAACAAGTGCCGGGGCCATTTTTCGGTAAATGGGTAGAAAATCATTCTCGACTGTCCATTCTTAAAATTTGGCTCTAAAATTTGCCTAACGATATTTTCGTGACCGACAATTTCAACTTCTAACACAATCATGATGTACAAAAAAATTCCCCCTCTGACGGAAATCCTATGGGTACGCCCATGACAGGAATATAAACAAAGTGTGTGATTCGATGAGTTACTTCGTTGGAGGCGATTTACATGCGCCGACGGGAGTATTTTAAGAGGCTTGTAGTAAAATCTGGAACTCGCCGCCAATGTATGTAGATTCAGAAGTTCATTGATTGTTACACCCGGAAGAATCTCTCTTCAATCAAATTTAACATAGAGAGTTATCTACGGGACCATACCGTCAGGGGAGTGCCTAAGCAATTACGCTCTTACCACCCGGTCCATCGGACTGCTTTGTCCTTCGGCTTTTTATTGATAGATTTCTTCGTTCAATGCATGCGCTCAGCCTCGAAAACCCAATCCCGGGCCGCAACTGCAGCTGGTTGGTGGTTGGAGTGGTGAAAAAGGTGAAAATTTTTGAAAATGTTGTATAGTGCAGCGTTAAGGATTTTTTTGCCATCTTCACCGACCAGGGGAGGGGGGAACCGCTCCAGTAATAAATAGGCAATTTAAGTAGTGCAGCAAATAGAGTATGTTATCTTGCAAAACGTTACGATTGTATTTTACCGAAAAACGTGTTGGTTCGACACTCATAGGGGAGTCGGCCGTGTCTCCTTAGTTTGATTTTGGGCGAATATAAACTTTATTTACGCTACAAAAATTAGTTATGTGGTGGAATTGCAGTTTTTTTAGGGATGGGTCAATTTCATCTTTAGCACAATTTCATTGATTTTCGCTGTTTGTCCCTTTCTGGCAGGAATTGGTTGATATGTAATTAAATTTAAATTGCAGATTCGTCGTGGTGCATGTTCTAGAGAGAAACGGGTGCGCATAAAAAGTTCGAAAATATTTTTTTTTTTTTCGTACGAAAATCAAAACTGTGGCCTAAAATCAATTTCGGACATCTGTCTGAATGCGAAATCGAAATTACAGTTTCTGTGACCCCAAGCGAAATTCATTTGGAGTCGAGACCTTCCGATTCACATTACTTTCACTTGTTGTCACGGACACTGACATTTATTTCGACCTGATCGCACGAGTACTGAAAACGGCCGATTCTAGGGCTGAATCGGAAGAACGATACAGACTACGGGGAAATGTGCTTCAGATCCAATAAATAGGAGCCAATACCTTTCTCTGGATCAAATTTCACAAGCCGGTGATTGTCATTTCGGTTCGGTCCCATTGAATACTAAAACGGGTAAATTTTTGTTGGGGGGGGGTGGATATCTACTCCTCATCCATAACGTCCACCTTAAATTTATAGTAATTCCATCAAATTAGATTGATAAGTGCTTCTCAAATAAGCAGAACAAATTTAATGTAAATACTTACAAAGTTTCGGCCCAAACCAGTTGCGTCCACTAATCCATAACGGACTTTCAGTCGTAATATCAAGTAGCTGTATCGGTTTATTTTTAAACCACCTAATACGGATGGATTAACCTTGTCGTGGGATTATTTAAGTATGTTTATGTACGACTGAAATTATCTCGAGAAAAATCAACGCTTCCGAAAATCGTGCGTAATATTGATCAGTATATTTTGCTATGAGTTCTTGTTACCACCACCAACTCACTGACTGTTTACCAACATTATTTCATAAATTTTCTTTTTTTTTTCTAGATAAATATGTACATTCGTATCAATGAATGCTTTTATGGACATACATTTGTACTTGTTTTTATTAAAAGTTATTACAGTCCGAGTGCGTTCATTTCAGACTGATTGGATATTAGATTTATAGGGACAGGATTTATTAAATCCTGGATTTGATTATCCTGTAGTAAATTGTGACGGACTATGATATCACTCAGATGTTAAACGAGTACCCATTTATATGGGGATAAATAACACTGATGAGCGTGCTGTTGATCTCAACACCTCAACCAAAAAAGTAATTAAGATCTTGGAAATTGGTTGTCACTAACAACCAATGTTGGACTGTTGCGCCTACTTTTTATTTATTTTTTATGTGTACGAGTATTTAATTAACAATTGGTAAATATTGTACTGCAATTTGAATAATACAAGGAGTTAAACCGTCAGCGTAAAAAATACACTCGGTTTGAATCCATCAATTTTAGTAGTTTAAAAGGTGAATTTTTACACCTTAGGAATTTTAAAACGCGATTCACAATAATAAAATCTAGGTATACATTAGTGAAACCTCGAATTATAAACTAAGTTAAAAAGAATCACACTGGCCCGATCTGTAAATGAGCCGAGAACCAAAACCCTGAAAAATTCACACTAATAATATAATATCACTGGGGTTACGACTTCCTTATTTATTTTTAAAACTGTTATTGTGTATAGTGTAAAACGTAAAAATTATTTACTTTCTAGAAATGATATAATTATTGTTGGTAGGTTAACGGTACTCTCCTACCCAGTGGCCGCACATCTTGCCCATGCAATCGTGCTCAGCACTAAATTTAATAAAAAACCATTCCTCAAATTTTTGATGATGAAATGGTAAGAGGCAAAAGCAATGCGAATAGCAAAATTTTTACACAAATTTGAACGCTTTCACATTTTGTAAAACAATTCAGCTTCAAATTCCGTAGACTCTGGGAGCACAAAAAAAAAGATCTCATCGTACTTTGTATATTTGTACAAAATTTTCGTTTGCACAATGCGCTGCGGGCCTAAGTTTTGGGGAAAATGGTATCCCCAATATTTCAACAAAAAGTAGTCAGTGTAAGAATTCAGGCTGTTCACGATCCCCCCTGTCCTTTAAATGAAATTTCCCTTCTAAGAATAAAATCACTTATCCCCTCCCTAATTAGTTTAGTTTAGCTCTAAAAGTAGTCTAAACATTTTATTTTTCAGAATTAAATTTGGTAAACGACAGTGCAAAAATATTGCCTAATAGTATATAGATTAGATTGTGTTTGGGCCCCCATTTCTTTTTCGGACACGTTACGCCACTGCCAAAACATATGTTTGAAGTTGCTATCAAACCAGCCTTTAGTTCAAATCTAACATCAGTTCATCAGTGCTAATATGCCGCCTTGTGTAGAGCTTATAATGAAACTCTTTTCTTTCAACCAGCCCAACAACTGTTTTTATACCCTTCGCTCGTAGAGTCAACGAAGGGTATATTAACTTTGTCATGAAGTTTGTAACGCATCGAAGGAAGCATCTCCGACCATATAATAAGTTTACATATATGATCAGCATAACATGGGGAGTCGATTGGGCGATGTCCGTCTGTCTGTCTGTCCGTCTGTCCGTCTATCCGTCTGTTGCTACGCGTTTTACTCGGCCAATTTAAAAGCTATGAAGCTGAAATTTTGCACAAATGCTGCTTTTTGCTGCAGGCAGTTTGTATGTTTGAATCGGTAAAATAGGACCATGGGATCATGGGGCTGCCATACAAACCTATCCCCCCAAATTAGGTTCTTCTAAGAAAAACTTTTTGATTTGTGCACCGATTTCAACCAAATTCCACACAAATGTATTTCTATTGATGACACACAACATATGTGAGAATCGATCAAATCGCACTATGGGGTCATGGGGCTGCCATACAAAACCAACCCCCCAAATTAGGTTCTTCTGAGAAAAACTTTTTTGTTTGTGCTTCGATTTCAACCAAATTTCACACAAACGGTTTTCTTTTGATGACACAAAACATATCTGAGAATTGATCAAATTGGATAATGCGGTCATGGGGCTGCCATACAAACCTAACCCCCAAAATTAGGTTCTTCTAAGAAAAACTTTTTTATTTGTGCACCAATTTCAACCAAATTTCGCACAAATGTGTTTCTATTGATGACACATAACATATCTAAGAATTGATCAAATCTGACCATGGGGTCATGGGGTGGCCCTACAAACCCAACCCCCATTTTGGTTCTTCTAAGAAACATTTTTTGCACCAATTTCACAAAATCTTGAATTAATGTGTCTTTACCAAAGCAACAAAAAAGGTAAAAACGAATGGAATCGTACTGTGGAGTCATGCTCCCGCAACCCCAATAAAATTTTCCGAATAAATATTTTTATTTGCCCACTTATTTCAACCAATCTCAAAACTTTTGTCAAGACGGAAGAAAAAGAATGAGGAGGGGGATTAAATACAAGGAGAGCGAAGGGTATCCAAATTTCGGCCGCGCCCGAAATTAGCCTCGGCCCCCTAGTTTTTTTTGTTCGGTTACCAAGCATTAAAACTGCTTGAATCCAGTTGCATTGAAAAAAATCTCTGTTTCATTCTCAGTGTTTTCCCGCCACTTGATAGGCTCCTCTCCTCCAATTTATCATAGCAATCTACCATCAGAAGAGGGAGTAAAAATCAAAGTGCAGGTCCCATTTATCCTTCAAAAGTGAAAAAAAAAATCTTTCTAGATTGTCCTTTCTAAAAATTTGTCTAACACTATATTTGCAACTGACAATTTCACCCCTTAAGTCTTAAGAAAATCATGATGTTGAATAAAATTTCGACTTCTCTAATAACGGTACTTTCTATGAAAATTTCTAAGACACAGAATTTAAGATAATTTCATCCAGAAACTATTGCACCCGGAACATTCGTTTTCTTAAAATGAATTAAAATTATGATGTATTTATGTGTGATCCCATAGAATAGATCCAATAGAATCGAACACCGTCTTAGGAATTGTTTACCAAAAAAAAATATAATCGACGCATATATGTATTTCTAACAAACAAGATATTAGTAGAAACTTTCTATAATACTAGTGTGGGTGTGACAATGACTGAATAACCACGCATTGTTTTTACCTTTCCACGAATTGTTTACTACATCCTACATACAATAATATTGTGCACTTTGTGCGCACTTATATTGTTTGTAAACAATAATAAAATAAAATGCATTTTATCTTTTTTTTGTAGAAAAGAGAGAGAGAGAGTTTTGAAATGCAGATAAAAGCTACAAATACGTTAGATATAGGCTCCATACATTCAATGTATGTACATAATAAGAAGGAGATGTAGATATATACATATATATTTAATATTGTTATATAATAAACGTTATCTATCAAGGTTAATATGATATTAATGCGGTAATTTTTCAATGGAGATTTTATATAAATTTTCATGTTACATATCTTACATATACAGTGGATCCCCGGTTAACGAACATTTCGTCTAACGAACGAAATTTTATGTTGGAAAATATTTCGCTTCACGAACGAAATTTCGGTTAACGAACAAAGAAAAATGTGAAAATTCAGATTAAGTTCATGAATACTGCAATCAATAGAGACGAAATAATACACTCAGAAAAATTTCAATGTGAAATCCCATTAAACCAATCATTTTGTCCCATTATTTTTAGTCATTAGGAAAAATCTGATTACTTTAAAAATATAGGAACCATTACTTTCACTCGATAAATATCCGTTTGTTTTAATAGTTGACTCCTTTAAAACAAACACATGGTCTAGTTATTTTCCAATAGGATATATCTTATTGAATTAATAGGATCCTATGTAATAAAAAAAATCGTTTCACTTGTAATCTGATCGAAGTATATTTTTTTATAAGTCCCGTATTATTAGGTATACCATCCACGCTACGTCATTGTGGATTTTGTTTAGAATCACGATATTTGGCCAGGCCGAGTATTGAACATCCGATCGGCTAGTACTCTTTAAAACTTACCAAGTCACAGGGAGGCAATCGAACGATCTCAGCTACGGAGCATGATGTTGGTTTTCTTGGAAAATACATCTATATGCTTGAAATTCAATTAAAAGGCCTATCCCATTAATGAAATAGGACAAATGGGATCTATCCTATTATTAGTTAATCATATCAGATCTTGTTAATTCAATGGGACAAACTGATGTCTGATGTCCCATTGGATTTACGGAACACATTTCATTCCATACAAAATATCTAAATAGAATTATTCCAGTTATATTAATTATTGCATCTGTTTACTTTTGTGAAGAAATCTGGTAAATTGCCGTCTAATTAAAATAATGGTACAAAAACTTTTAAGTTTACGGGGTCCATTTTTCTGAGTGTAGGGGTTAGCGTGCAAAAATTGGGGATGTCTAAAATTTTCGATATATGTATTATAAAGACAGATGGGGTAAGTTAAAATCCAAGTTTGCGTCACTTTCCCCCTTGTGCTCCCGCCGCTATCTTGAAAAAAAAAACATCTAAAATCGGCCCTTTCATCAGTTTTTGGCCTGTAACTTCTTGACAGTCCATTTGAGCACAAAATCTGCCGAGACAATTTCGTAGAGGACAAAATTTCCTACAAACTTAATCTAAGATCAAAATTAACAGAGTTATAGCGCCAAGAAAATGGAGAAAATATCAAAAATCATGCCAATTTCAAATTCATAAAAACGCATTGTACAATAACTCATAGCCTCCAATGCATTTTAGTATGTATAGACTTCTCCAAGTGTGTTTTGAAATTTATTGGTATATTGCGCTATAACTCTGCCAATTTTGATTGTAGAGTAAAAGGAAGGAAAATGGAAATATGTATACATTTCCTATCCGCACATGTACGGAAATGTTGGACCACGCCGAGATTCGATCTCCGGACCTCTAGATTATTAGCATCCTAGAGTGCGACTCAACTAAGTGAGCCACAGAGCGTGTTTTCCGATTGATCCGTTCAACTATCAAAGGCCACACTTAACGAACGTTTCAGAGAAGAAACATAGTGTTCGTTAACCGGGGTCCACTGTAGGTCTTTCATCTATTGTATTCAATTTGCAACGATTGTACTTGAAGTTGTAACGCGTATCATAGTGTCTACGCCCTGAATTTATCTGGAATGTACATAGATAAGTGAGTTAGACGAAATCCGAGTACATATGTATGTATGAACTTTTATATATAATGGCCATATATAAAGATATGTAGGTACATATCGACATACATATGTGTATTATGTATACATATGTACATAATTCAAAAAAAATCTTAATCAAATATTTAGCTTTGACATTGTGTTAAGTGGCAAGTTTTATTAGCATAATCGTATGGAGTATCGTTTTCCGGGTTAACGCATAATACGAGTATAAAGCAATGTACACGATTAGAATTCTGAATTCGTCAAAGATTTCATCTGAATTTATCCCTAAGAATGTGGGGTGATTGATGATGATGATGAGTCAAAGTATAAACTTTGTTGCAATACTGATGTCTGATGCAAATGATTAAAAAAAAGTTTACAAAGCTCTAACTCAACAGAACGACCACGACCGTTGGATTCAGATTTAAGAAATGTCACTTTAACTATTTATATATATAGCTCCAGAAAGTTACCGTTCAAATTAGGTTTTAGGCGACTGAAAATTCCATAGATAAGAGGATTCAAGCGAAACGCAGACGTCCGTATTTTACAAGTTATTTAGAGGGGTAAGTTCAGTACAGGGACGTTTCCTTGTCAAAGAAAATTTTTGAAGTCGTACGCAATGATGTAGGATATACGCATTATTAATAATAAAAAAAATATGAAAAAGATTTAAAACATTTGTTTAACTACCAATTTTTGAAGGTGCGTCTATCCTATTGTCGCACTTGTAACAGTCGCAAAATGATAAACTTGAATTTACCGTTTTGATTTGGTAAATGTTCGGTTCATTGTTGCTAGCTTACACGCAGCATCACAAAAGAGAATTAAATATAAAATTTAATCGAAATATTCTCAACATTCAAAAAATTACGTCGCATTTTTGAGTGCGTCTATCCTATTGTCGGGGAGTGTATTTTTTATTCATTCGTTTCTAGATACATTTGATTACATTACCTCGCTTGTTCCCCGTAGTCTCGTTCCCATATGTGTAATTGGAATTCCTTCCTCACATTGTCAATAAAGTTGTTTTAACTGGTCCTGTTCCTAGATATCCTCATGGATATGGTGGGCTGTGTAAAATATGTTTACTCACTTCTAAGCGTTTAGATTATAAAAATGTCACTTATCCTCAGCTTTCCTACAGTAGGATGGCTCCAAATGCTGTTGGAATATAAATTAGGTAGGGTGTTTAGGTATATTTTAAACTTTCATAATTCAACACTCATATCTACGTGCTTTTCTTTGTTGCATAGTGTGTGTGTTAGTATGTTTCTATGATAAACATCCTCAAATGTTTACAAAGAATGTAAATCCATTTGAAATTAATTGTTTAGTATGTCTACATATTCTAGTAAAGCAAAAACGCGTATGGCATTTACAGCAGGAAGGTAATACCATGAGAAACTTCTGGACATCTCTTATTAATTACCTAATGGGTGAATTCAAATTGTAAAACGAAACCGGACGGGTAAACTTGCAAGACAAGAACCATCGTTCTTACAATCTAAAATGCACAATGCTTGTCTGGTGGCCACTACAAAAGCTATTGGGTGAATTCACATTGTAAGAAGTAACCGGACGGGTAAACTTGCAAGACAAGAACCATCGTATGATCATTTCACACTATCCGATCAAAACACGGACCGGCGAACAATAATCACACAGCAAGTATGTATAAATGTTGCCATGCACGCTCCAAAGTTAGTGTACAATGAAATGACGAGTCGACAAGATTAAAATGCAAGTAAAACACGCGCTAATTGTCGTCGCAGAACGCCTGAACTAACGGTAGATGCAATCGTCTTATCGATCGTACGTTTCTTACGAAAGAAAAACAATCGTGTCACGATTTTTTTCTTTCGTAAGACTCGTTCTTACAATGTGAAATGCACAATGCTTGTCTGCTGGCCACTACAAAAGCTCTCTTGTCTTGCAAGTTTACCCGTCCGGCTTCGTCTTACAATCTGAAATCAGCCATTAGCGCAAACAAACGGACGGCGAGAGCTTTTCTAGTGGCCACCAGACAAGCATTGTGCATTTCAGATTGTAAGAACGATGGTTCTTGTCTTGCAAGTTTACCCGTCCGGTTTTGTCTTACAATTTGAATTCACCCAATGTCCTCAAATTGTTGTAAATTCTACTAAAATCCTTCACTGTAAATAAAGAAACAAAAAAACATAACAAATCTGATACTTTTCCTTTCCGCACTGTCAACAATATATTTTATCTCAATTCACCGGAAAATTACAAAAATAGGAAAAACATACAAACATTAAAGTTTTTTATGTTTACATTGATACATCCCAGAAATCGGAAGAAAGCAAATTGTAATTCCACTCTGTCTGCCGATATTCGGCGAGCCTTTTGTAGCATATGAGCCGCGCGAATTGTATATGTATAATATATGGTGTTCGGCCTATGGCAAAAGGCAAATTCGATATCTTCCTGGGCATTCCAAAAATATGAGAATGATTCTAAATTTATAAACGGCGCGAGATGAAAATTTAAAAAAAAAGATACGAAGGAAAATGTTCCATTCAAGGTCGATTCCGGGAGGAAAAACTATATGATTGTGTAAGCTGACCAGACGTACAGCATTTTGCTGTACAGTACAGCATTTTGACCTATCGTACAGCATTGGGAAATGTACAGCATTCCCTATGCCACATAATTCACTACATAATACGCTCCTCGATGAGGCCTGTAATCAGTTATGTCATTTTCGATAACTTGAGAGCCCCGTCCGATCTCTTTGAAAAATTTCCATAATTGTAGAGCTACTAGGCGCTCATATTTTTTCCAAATTTTATGGTCCCCCTATTCGAGTCCGGAAGCTACAGCTGCTTAATTCGCACTTCTGTGTTGTCCATAACTTGGAAATTTTTGAGCGGAATTTAGAAATTTGGCAAACATGTAGGGCACGGTACTGCCCATATTTGGTGAACGTTTCAAAGCTCTAAATATCAAGGTTCATAAGAACTGTCAAAAGATTTTAATATATTTTCCTTATGACAAAACGATAGAAAAATCAGCCATCCGATTCTTTTATCAAATCTCTATAGGAAAATGCATTCAAAGAAAGGGCTCGGCATGGGTTTTAGATATAGTTTTTTCCCACATTTCCTTAGAGTCAATTTAAAACGGCGTTAAGAGTCCAGGGGACCGGCATGGCATGGTATCAACCATGGAGAAATGCATTACTCTGCTCCAGAAATATTGCAACCAGGTTTAGATCAGATTTAGACCTCTGCCGTGTCCTTAAGCTTTCTTTAATTATGTGCCTCGCTCTTCCCTCCGCTCAGACCACGCACTGTCAGTCGCGCATTAGAAGATTCGCCAAATAGGATAAAGCGAAGTGCAAGCGCAGCGAGCAGTAAGCCAATGTAAGGTAATTCATAAGATTTAGATCTCTAGACGAGCATGGACATGCATTTACTCAGATCCTATGGCTCGCTCAGAACTCACTCTGTCTGTCGCGTTTTTCATAATTCGCCAACATCCTTGCGACCAGCGCTGGTAGGAAGTGATAAGGCGAGGTACGATCGCAGCAAGCGTTGAGCTAATAGAAGGCAATTAGTAAATTTAAGACCTTTGATTTATCACCTTATGATTGTGTATATTTGGAGATCTGGAGCTGGAGTATTTTTTTTTTCGGGCGCGCATCGACATTATTCTCACTTTGGGGTTGTGCTATTTCTGCGCGCGTATTTGCAAACAAAGGCGGAAGGAAAGTGTTGAAAAATGAAACAAATCGCGAGTACATGGACATACAACATACAAGTGGATAGATAAACGAATTTAATGGATTTCCAGACCAGATGTAAACAATCTCTGTGTAGTGTTGCTTCAGATCGTTATTCTTTTCAACGCATCGAAAATCTAGACGCGTACGCGAGAGAGTGTACGTACACACAACACAAATGCATCAGATGGAGCTATATGTATATCATAGCTGGACGTAAGATGATATTAAACGACTGCGGGATCTGGTCTGTATGTATGTAAATAATTGGATAATTTCAATATCAAGAGACGCGAGAGCGTATCGCCCGCCAAAGGAAAAAAAAAACGAAAGCGAACAAGTCTATGATTACCGGAGACAACTTGCTTTTTTCTTTGACAGGGCTACAGCCTTCCAGGCAACACCTCCCAACAATTTTTTTTTACCAAAATATTCCACATATCTTGTTCTAGTGCCTTTCCAAAAAAAATCTTCGATCAGCACAATAACGGGTAAGATATATGCAATAAACGGTGAAAATTTCACCCTCACAGACTTAAGCGAGTAACCCAATTTCACACTGGAGTCTACAGTTGCCTCTCTCCGTGATGCGATTTTTATGAAATTTTGAATGAATATCCTCTGGTGGTCCTTCTAAAGAATCAATGTCTTCCATTTAGATAAGTGGATGGAATAACGGTAAATTAATAGGTAAAGTGAACAAAATATTTCCAACAACTGCGTCTTTCGGCTCATCGCATTGACAAATTTTTTAAAACACACTGCGACATTGGGACACTGCTACATTGGGATATTGGGCTCCCAGTGTCCAGATCTTGGGGCAATGGGATATTAGGAAATTGGGACATTAGGGTCTTGGAACATTAGGACATTAAGACATTGGGGCATTAGGCACACTGGGGAAACTGGGACGTGGGGACATCGGGATATTGGTGCATTGGGACATCGGGATATTGGGACAATGAGACATTGGAACATTGGGATATTGGAATATTAGGATATTGGGACATTATTATGAACTTGGGACAATAGGACAATCGGACATTGGGAAACTGGTACATAGGAACATTGGGCCACTGAGACATCGGGATATTGTGACATTGGGGCACTGAGATATTAGGACTTTGGGACATTAGGGTCTTGGGTCATTAGGACATTAGGGTCTTAGGTCATTAGGACATTGGGACATTAGGACTTTCCGATATTGCGACATTAGGCACACTAGGGAAACTGCGACTTGGGGACATTGGGCCACTGGAATATCGGGACATCGGGATATTAGGACATTGGGACATTGGAACATTGGGATATTGGAACATTGTGACACTGGAACATTGGGATATTGGGGTATTAGGACACTGGGAGACTGGGACATGGGGGCACTGGGATATTAGGACATTGGGACATTATGACTTTGGGACAATAGGACAATCGGACATTGGGCCATTGGAAGACTGGCACATAGGGACATTGGGCCACTGAGACATCGGGATATTGGAACATTGGGATACCGGGATATTGAGACATTGGGGCACTGCGATATTAGAACATTGGGATATTGGGAGATTAGGACATTGGAACATTGAGAGTTTGGGACAATAGGACATTTTTACATTTGGACATTAGGCACACTGAGGAAACTGGGACGTGGGGACATTGGGAAACTGGGACATCGGGATATTAAGACATTAGGATATTAGGACATTGGAACGTTAGGATATTGGGACATGGGAAGATTTGGATATTGCGACATTAGGACACTGGTACTTAGGGTACATTAGGCCACTGAGATATCGGGATATTAGTACATTGGGACATCGGGATATTGGGTCATTTGGACATTGGACATTGGGATATTGAAATCTTGGGACATAGGGACATTGGGAAATTGGGACATTGGGACATTAGGATATTGGGACATTGGGACACTGACCACAGGGACATTGGGATATTGGGACACTGGTACATTAGGATATTGGGCCATTGGGATATTATCACATTAGGATACTGGGACATTTGGGACATTGGGGAACCGCAATATTAGGAAATTGGGATATTAGGAAATTGGGACATTAGGACCTTGGGACATTTGGACAATTGGACATTAGGATATTAGGACATTGGGTGGGAGACTGGGACACAGGGAGACTGGGACATTGGGATATTGCGATACTGGCACATTGGGACACTGTGATATTTGCACATTGGGACATTAGAACATAAGGAGATTAGGAAATTGGGACATCAGGATCCCAAAACAAAAATATTAGTTGGCTATTTAAGTATGAAAAAATATATGACATCTGACCAAAAACAACAAAGTTGTAAGACTTACCCCGCCAAAGAAAAATTTATCTGCCGCAAAAAGAATATGTACATATCACTCCAATCCGCCGCTCATATGTAATTTTGTTTTAGGTGTAAATACCGGATGTAATTTTGTTTTAGGTGTAAATGCTGGAGAAGTTTAAATGTACAGGACTACTTCAAGTAATTTGGTGGGAGCTTTAACATTTTATTCAGTGCCACTTTGACGGCTCCCACCAAGTTACTTGAAGTAGTCCTGTACATTTAAACTTCTCCAGCATTTATACCTAAAACAAAATTACATCCGGCATTTACACCTAAAACAAAATTACATATGAGCGGCGGATTGGAGTGATATGTATTCTTTTTGCGGCAGATGAATTCTTCTTTGGCGGGGTAACTCTTACAACTTTGTTGTTTTTGGTCAGATTTTATAAATTTACACAAAGGAAGTAATTTTACACTTTCGGTTTGAAGAGGTACGGAAATTCAAAAGATTGTTTCTTTCTTTTTCACCAAAATATGTGATTAAATGCTGGTCCCACTAACCTAGTGAATTTATTAGCAAATTGAAAAAAAACAGCCACTTCTTACTCCTGATACTGATAAATGCTTTTGGAGTTGCAGTTGCACTGAAAACTGCATATCTTTTAATTTAATTTTTAAAATAGAAATCAATGGGTGTAGTGAAACAATCAGAAAAATAAGCTTTTCATTAGGATTCATACGAATCTTATTGTAGCTTTACTAGAGACAACTCTGCCAGAATAAAACACAGCTCACCACTTTTTTTTTAATGATCTAATTTATTTATATTTTGTAATCAAAAATGTGAATTTTGTCCACAGACTTTGAACACAAGGCTCATTAGTTCTACGAACGAGACCCTTAAGTTGTACTTTTTGGCATGAGAAAAAATACCAAATACATAATAATTTTTGGATTTTTTGCTAAACCCACACTACACTAAACAGGTACCCTAAATACATTATCCATAATGAATTAAATACGATGAAAATCACCAATAAAATGATCAAAGATCAAAATATTCAACCGCTCAGAGCCGCCGCTAGCCATATTCAGATTCAGATACATACAATGTAAGAAAATTTATGTATATGTATTGAAAATTTCTTCATTTGTATGTAATATAATATATAATTTTCGATATCTCCAAGTCTTACATGAATTTAGATTCAAGGTAAAAGATTTATAAGTATTTCATTTCATAAATTATAAAATCAGAACGCAACATAATACTCTCATACTGTATGGGGCTTTTCATTACTTAATTTTTATGATAAGTATTCATGATAATTATGATGACGTCGAAACGGCTCTAACTTGAATATAGCAGTGGGTTACCATGAAAAACTTACTTAATGCCCAAGTGAATGAGCACAAGTCCATTTTTACAATAAAGAGCTTAGGGGAGTATTAAATTAATTATGTTTGAAAGAAAATCTTTTCGGTATACGATTGGCTATGTGTCGAAGGGGAAAGAAATGAAAGAATGATATTAGCGCGACTTGATTTCCCTTTAACTGAGATTTTTCCTAGAAAGTTCGTATTTTTAAGCACGGCGATACATATATTTACATAATTATGATTATATGTAGTATGAAGTATGTACTTATGTATGTACGTATGTACTCACCGGAAGAGTCTTGTAAAATCAAAGTTGTAAATTTGAAAAGCTGGAGAAATGCAAATTAAATATGGATGTGCACGTACATATTTCTAAAATGAAGTCTATACGTATTGAACTGGAACTTGACCTTAAAATAACGCAAAATGAATATATGTAATATATTCTTCAGCTCTAGTAAGTTTCAGATTTCACATAGGAATAACTGATGATGAGGTTCATCACACCATGAAATGAAAATGTCTCTTCAGTATAGTCTGCACCTTTTAGCAAGGAAAGTAATCCATTGCTGTACTAAGTTGACCAGACGTACAACATTTAGACCTTTCGTACCTACATCATTAAGAAGCGTACAGCAAAATATACAGCATTCTTGACTAAACGCACTTGAGCCTCATAGGATCAATCATGCAAAGTATTTCTCTATCGCACGATATTAAAGATAAGCCTGAAATCTTTCCTATTAGAAACTAAGAAAAAACTAGGGGGCGAGGCTAATTTCGGGCGCGGCCGAAATTTGGATACCCTTCGCTCTCCTTGGGCTAAAAGTTTTTTCGGGCGTACCTATGACTTGTATTTAAACCCCCTCCTCATTCCTTCCGTCTTGACAAAAGTTTTAGGCTTGGTTGAAATAAGTGGGCAAATAAAAATATTTACTCAGAAAATATTATTGGGGTTGCGGGAGCATGACCCCACAGTACGATTCCATTCGTTTTGAACTTTTTTCTTGCTTTGGTAAAGACACATTAATTCAAGGTTTGGTGAAATTGGTGCAAATAAATTTTCTTAGAAGAACCAAAATGGGGGTTGGGTTTGTATGGCCATCCCATGACCCCATGGTCAGATTTGCTCCTTATTTTTTATACACACCGAACTTCTTATCATTTCCTTTTCCATTAATATAAGGAATGAGAAAAACGGGATTTGCAAACAATCGCCTGAAATAAAATTGCAGTGAAACTCAAAAAGGACAAAAAGACACTCATTGAACGTTAATCAAAGTTCGGCGGCATGTAAGCTGCAAGGTATAATTCCAAAAATATAGCTCTTGACAACTTCCTTACTATGACAAAATGTAAAGTATAGAAAGGTGTCAAAGAACGGCAGGATATATAGACTTAATCAAAGCTTACATCAAAAGATTAAATTCAACAGTGTTAATAGTTTTGGGATCCAATTGAAATTATTTGACCCGGGCTTTCAAAAACCTCAAACCGGCCCTGCTTACGCTGATGGTAGCTTTCTAGGCACGGTTTCAACGTAGCTATGGAGTGGAGTCCGAGTAAAAGCTCCAGAGCGGTAGATGGGTGTCTTATCCTGGTTGCAATATTTTTGGAGGAGAGCATCCATACAGCTCCAATTTTAATGGATTTGAATTTTCAAAAGAGCCTTGCAGAGGGAGTCAGATGAAGTACAGCGGATGATTTTCCATCGTTTTGTGATAGGAAAAATAAATAAAAATCGCATCTTTCAACGGCTGTAACTTTAGAACCTTGGTAGCTCTCTCTCTTGATTACCGTAACTCCTAGTGGAGCATGGTACGTTGATGACTACCGTGTGTAGTCATCAACGTTACAAAGACAACTGAATTCGGAGTGTGATATGTTTGTCAGCCATATCACTTCCTAGTCGCATTGTTAGTTTATTATTCTACGATAAAAATATTTCTTATCATCTTCTTCTGAATAATTAACTTGCGACGAGTCGTGCCGAGTTTAGAAACTCGTTTCTCTATGAGTGTCTATTTCACAGAGTGGCGACCGAACGATCACGGCCACAGAGCACGACGGTAGCTAGAGCATTGAAATTTTCACTAAATATGGACAAAGCAATACTCTGCATGTCTGCCAAATTTGAAAATTTCGCTCCAAAACTTCCAAGTTATGGAACATTTTCGATTAGAAAATACAAAAAAGCGATATGGGCAAGTGTAACTTCCGAACGCGGAGAGGTAGGACCTTCAAACTTGGAGCAAATGTGCTCCAAATAGGTCTACAAGTATCACAAAAAAAAAGATTCGGAGTCATCGAAAATGAACGATTGGCAAACATAAAAGTGTTATTGTCTCTCTGAATAATATCGATTGTCCATGGGTCAAACTTTGCACCTTAAATCGCAACTTTTGAACCTTGCGATAGCTAGAGCCTTGAATTTTTCACCAAATCTGGTCAGTACAGTACTCTACAGGTTTTCTAAATTTCAAAATTTTTCGCTTCCGAGTGATGGACAATTATTTCAATTAGAAAACTGAAAACTGTAATTTCGGCAGCCGTAACCTCCGAACGCAGATAAGTTAGGACCATATAGTTTGGAGGTAATGTGAGCGCCAAGTAGCGAGTGTGACACAATTAAGAAAGACCGGGAAGGGTTCTTGAGCTATCGAAATGAACTTAATATGTAGTGAATTGGGTTTCATTGTGTTGAATGGGGGATGCTGTACATTTCCCAATGCTGTACGATAGGTCAAAATGCTGTACTTTACAGCAAAATGCTGTACGTCTGGTTAGCATATGTATTTAGTTAACATAAGACGCAATAAAAAAACCTAAAACAAAAGAAATTAAAAAGATTAATTCGAATTATATGTTTGTGAGGAATTTCCGTTTAGACGCGAAGAAACTGATCTACGAAATATTATGTACATTTCTTTCGGTGATTTCAGAGGAAACCCATCTCTTTTTCTTACCTCAAAAACTTGACACACAAACGACCTGAAAAACAAAATAAAATCAAACAACTATTTTCGTTTTCTTTCTTTCTTCTTTCCTGTTTCCAAGTTTTATTTTATTCATTCTTGAAATAATGTTAATTTTGTAATATGTACCTATTTTATTTTAGAGTTCTTTCTATTTAATAGTATAATTCCGGTATAGTTCTAACAAATAACAAAAACGGTTTTATAGCATTTTTTGCTGATCTGTTCATAGTCAAATCAAACTGAAAATTCGTCAAATAAATTTTAACACTTTCGTTCAATTTTCACATACATTCAGATTCATTGCAAGTAACCGTATAAGCTAAACCTGTTTTTAGATTACAAAATCCATACGTTATTAAGTATTTGCGATTTCTTCAACTTATTATAGGATTTTTCTTTTTTATATTTTTTCAAATATCAAATTTCTTAGAATGTACATACAAGTAGAATTACATTCTTTTGTATATATATATATATAATAGCTGTATACATGTTTGCTCTTAATTAATACGTACATAAATGTGTTCGTCCTTGTTCATAATTAATAAATAATAATTCTAATAAAAATTGTTATTTTGTAAACAGACTTCATAATTCGAGTTTGTTTTTTCTATTGCTTACTGTCACGTTCTTTTTGTTTATTATGTTAGAATTATTGTATTTTTCACGGAACATTTTCATTTGCAAAGTGTAATAATTGATTAAAATGCCTTTTAAATTTAATTTTTAATAAAAATAAATTTACTAAAACAAAAAAAACATACGGAGTGGAGCCAAATTAATTTAATTTTGTGTTTGAAAAACATTTTTAGTAAATGAAAAAAAAAAAAAATTTGAGTATTGGAGAAATCTTTGATTACACCTTTAGAATTTTAATTTTTTTCAGTTTATCGAGTAAGATGATGGTGGGGTTGATTTGAGACACATTTGTGCACTTTTTATTTCATTGTCCGTTACATTCCGGCGATAACTGTTCGCATACCTGTTGAATGTTGTCCTTATAGTCTGCGGTCTTCTTAAGGCCCGCGACTTCAACTTTTACAAAAAAAAAGAAGTCTGGAATATTTGTTAAATCGGGCGGTCTTGCTGGTTATACAGTAGAACCAAACAAGCTTGGTTTTGTGCATAATTGTTACAGCGAATTGATTCATTAAAAGCCGTAATAAGAAACTTTGATGTATAGAGTCTCAAGTAAGAACACTTCGACTAATAGTGTCTCGCCGACTGCTTAAATCAAGAATTTAGCTTCTAGTTATAGAGTCATTCATTGAGATAGCGAGATATTTTTTATTGTTTTTTATTCAAATGATTTGGGCAATCGGGCTTTCTTCGAGTTATGGTCTTTCTAATTTTCGAGTTAGAGAGTTCCGAATTATCGAGTTTCCACTGTACTTCATTTCGTCAAATTTCACTTAACAAAATTACGTAATGGCTGAAATTCGGTAGGGATGTTGGGAGACATATCCGCAATATCCTACAAATGAGTTTTCGTATTCGTCGCAGTGGCAGAAATTGTTGAAAATGGTCTATTTATAGGCGAATTTTGTGATATTGATGAATGTCTTGCTTGCTAGTGATCCTAGAAGAAAGTGTTGTCTACAAGTTCTATTGGGATTTAAATTATCTATACAACGCTACCTAATTCAAGGTCAAAGGTTGACCAGATCAATCAAATACTTTGGCTTTCGATGGCCGAAAAACTACTTATTTCAAGAACATGTTTGAGTACCCAGTTGAATGGAATTTTTGTGCATTTCACTAATAATTTAGACAATAATCGAAAAATAGTATAATACTTTTCCAATTTTAGAGGCAATACAATACTTTGATCGGTCACTGTGATTGACCCCATTGACCTAGGCAACGTAAGGCGACGGTTAAAGTATCTTCAGATAGGTGAAATTTAACTTCCTAACTACTAATTCGTGTATACAACACCAGCAACACTTGACTGTACGTTAAACAGTCAGAATCATACCAAGCAAATACAACAAAAGGTTCTTTCATCGGCTTTGTCAGGACTTATCAGCCGAGAACACATGCTTACTGTATTACAGTAACTCTCGTTGGCTGTCAAGAGGACATGCTCTATCATGGGTATATACTCATTAAAAAATGAGTTATATGAGTTTTCATTGCAAGGAAACGAAACACATATTCTTCAACTTTCAAAGTTTCAGCATTTCAAACGTAGCTGCTTTTTTGGAAAAGAAAACTGGAAGTGGGATTGACAAATTGTTTGCCAGTTTTGCAAGACTTAAAAATAAAAATAAATAACAGCCGCGACAATCCAGCATTGGACTAAGGCCGCAGGATGTGTTAGTGACATCCTATTTCCAAGATCTTATCTGCTTTTTGTTGAGGTAATGAGATCAGCATCACGCTACTCGTTTAACATCTGAGTGAGATCATAGTCCGTCACAAGCTCGTGAGTTCGAAAAACACCATGATCCACGGTGAGATTCGAACTCATCACCCTGTGCACCGAAGGTGCGCGCACTAACCGCTAGGCCAGCCAAACTTGCAAGACTTGCTGCATGAAAAATATTTTAGTGATTTAAGTCCAAATTTAAAGTCTATACATTTATCCAACTTTTGGTGACTTTAGAAAGGCATTTTCCTGATATGTTTGAAGAATACAATTGGATTAGATATCCATTTTAATCACCGCCACCTCCATCTTCACTTCCAACTGCCCATGAAGAGCAAGTGTTAGACCTATCATGTGATACAAGCTTAAAGTTACGGTTCGACAAAAACAAGCTATTCGAATTTTGGGCCAACCTATCACAAGAATACGCTGGGCTCAGCTCTACTGCTTTGAAGATTATTTTGCCATTCGCCGCATATTTGTGTGAAACTGGTTTTTCTGCTGTTGCAGAAATTAAATCAAAGTACAGGTTAAAACTTAATTTAGAAAAAAAAACTAAGAGTAGCAATTTCGAAACTTCAGTACAGGTTTGAAAAGATATACTGACAGAAGAAGCAGGCTCAACCATTGCAATGATTTAAGTTTCATTAATTTGCGTGTTTAAAATGATATTCTTTACAGTTGAATAAAAAAACTTAAGTATTAATTTAGGAAAAATTTAAATTTACAGTTTCGATTTTATTATTAAGACTCGCGAAAACGTGATCTCCGCGACTGTTCGCCTTAGGTTTATGGTTCACAGGCATTAACATTAACATTGAGTCCCTATATCGTTTAAAAGCTTGAAAATGTGATGTGGTTGTGCAAGGAACCTGCAAATAATTTAAGCACCTTATACGAGTAGAACCCAAAAGTCCTGCGCTGCGGTGGGAAAGGTAAGTGTGGAAATGTATTGTTCGACCAGCGATCCATGGGGGACCCGTTCTCTTGAGTTGTACACAGTTGTGTCGCTGTTAGTACATCAGTTCGCCCGTGAACAACGCAACGGATTGCTATGCAATTTTTGTTTCAAGCTCATAGTCATAGCACTACGATTAATAAGCTTTGAAAAAAACTGCTGAGTCCTCTTTGAGCTTATTTTGAAGCTGAAAGCTTGCCTGCGGCCAATAGTCCTTTTACATGCCAATGAGAAGACGAGGGAGTAATTTGGCTGCAACTCACATTTCATGTGAAAATTTTCGGAGAACTTCCTCTAAGCTCCATTATATTTTAGACATCGAACGGAATAGTTCAGCTAGGCTATTCACGAACGACAGCATTTGTTGACAACCTAAATTCTTGGCATCGAAGGGGCGTCCTGGAACGGGACCGGTCGTTTTTGATATTACTCCATAATTAAAACGTGAAGACCACTAGTAGATCGGGTTTTATTTAAGGCAGTCTTAAGTATTACAATAGCTTTCCTGGACTCTAAAAATCGACCACCACGAAATGGGAAAGTTGTTTCACTAAACAAATCCTCACGGACGAACCGATGCAGTAACAGCAATACAACGTCGTACAATAACTCAGGAAACGTGTCCCTAACGGGTTTCTGTTACTTTTGGTTCTACCGTCGTACAGTGCCATCAAGGAATATAAAGGTTGTCATAGATCATATTAATTCCGGTGAAAGATAATGATGAAAGGCTTACTTACACAAGGCAAAAAGTTGAGGCGTTGGAAAGAATAGCTCGCTGTTGTGTTTCACTGTAAGACAGCAGGCGAAACTCTCCTCATATGGTGCCCAACAAAACGCACATTTACGATCAACTCCCCCAACTAAAGTATCGCGTCTCCTATCGAAACATACCAAGCAGCACCATATCTTAAGCGCGGCTTACATTAGCAGAGTAAACGGTAGAGTAGAGTGCAATTTTTTTTGTAAATGGTTGCAGTACAGTAGAATAGAAAGACGAAAAAGATTGATTTCGAGAAGGATTTCGACAATGTGAATCAAGATTATATCAGGGCAGCCTTGCGCAAGAGGGGTGTCCCATCGTGGGCATCGCTCGTAGCATCACACAAGCAAATTGTGCTTTCGGTGTGTTGTCCAAAAGGAGACAAAGCAGTTATCCCAGTGTAAAAACTAAACCTAACCGGATACGATCCTTATTCCTGTCAGCTGTTGTAATGGAGCAACTAGGAAAGTTGCCGCTACGGTTACCGAAAAGCAGCAAACTTTTGTCAATTCCTGTCTTTATTGAATTTTAAGCCGATATAATTTTAAATGAAGATCTCAAAGGCCTATTAGCGAATTGAATGGCAAGCGAAAGTGGCAGTTGATTGGTCATACCTTCAATCCTACTTTCCTTGCTGTGTTACCCGATGTAACCGCTTTCCTCAAAGAGGCCGAAACAGGAGATACCCTAGACGCGCAATTCCCCATAATAACCACTAATGGGCAAGGCAACATAGTACACACTTTAAATTGCAACCTACATTACAAGCTAAAAATAAGTTATTTTTCCAGACTAAAAGTCAGTGGCGTAACGTACGGTGCTACACTGGAACAAGTAGAAAATGGAATGGCCACAGCTGTTAAAATGTGTCTCCAAATATACACAACGCTACATATATGAAAAAAAAACATTAGCGCCAGTGGGGATAATATTTCAGGGGGCATAGATTTTGCATATTATTTTATTTAAAAGAGAAACGTATCCAGTACGTAACTCTATGACCTTCCTACTCACTGGCTGTATTGTTAGATCATTGGATAATTCGAATTTCGGTAATAAGCAAAGTTTTTCCGGGATTGAATGCATAATTTCCAAACTATTAACACCTGGACGATCAATATACATACTTTTTTATCAAATTGAATAAAAAACTACCAACAAAAAGATGAAAAGAGAAAGCGACTTTAATTCATATATTTTTAGATAAACCCCACGATTGCTCTTTTTATGATACGCCTATGAGTCTCTATTAAATAAACAAATCGCACGCATGCGCACATGCAATGGCAAGTTACCGACGTCAAGCTTCGTGCCATCTTCGTGGGTTTTCGAAGCGGGGCTAATTTACAGTTGATATACATACGCTACAAAATTGGACCCACATATGAACAAGCGTTTGTATGAAGTAAGCCGTTCCATTATCTACTTATTCCGAGGGTGCTCCATGTGTTCAGCGGAACACGGGCCTCCAAGCCAGAGAGGCCTCCAAATCCGGAAACGCAAAAAAAAATTTCGTAGATTCTAGCAGTGTTGCTCGATAGGCCTCGTGACTTCCCCCTAAACGAAACTTGATTTACCCTCAAAATGATGCTCGTCCCTCCAAATTGGTAATAAGGACAGAAAATTATCAAAAAGCGATGGTCACCAAATGTGATATGTGGATGAAGGGATGAAGCCGTGACGGTGAATGACTCAGCTATTTGGACCATTCGGTGGCTCAGTGAGAAATAACACTCTATCTCTTAGTTGGTGGAGCGTGGATTTGAGTCTCGCAGTGACCATGAATGTTAGTGTTGTCTTTAAAAAAAATGCTCCTATGGCGTTGCTTTTACAACGACAAAGAGCTGCCAATCCCTCTCGATTCAAGAATAAAAACTCTTGAAGCGCTACTACGCAACAACAAGACAGCTGTCAAGAAGATTTGTCTTCATGTGAACAGGGACTTAGAAGTAGATCAAATTAGCTTAACGCATGAAATGACATCCTTGCGTGGTTGTCTTTGATCTCAACTTTTGTAATTTAGTTGACAAACAAGGAACCTAGCTTAGCTTATCAGGTTACTCGTTGATACCTTCTAAATGGGGCACTCTTATCTTTCGTCCTCCACAAAACAAAATCCCGCTGGACAAACAAATTTTCTAAGTGACTATCCCGGAATTTGACGATTTGTTCGGAAACAAACCCCAAAATTCCACTAAAGAAATTTATGTTCGCCCTTAAAAAATATACATATCTCCCTAAAATTCCCCCTAGTAAGACGAAAAATGCCTAAATTAAGGGGACTTTCCCCTAAATTGGTAACATTGGATTCTTGGGTGACTGTTCTTTCAAAAAACAATTTTTTCAAGCTGGTAAGACGCAACTTATTGGTCAGCAACTCTCAAGCTTGTTGAGTATGGATCTATCTCAATATCTACATATATTTCTTCTCGGTTTTTGCTCATGAATATTGAAAAGAAATAAAGGTTCAATTTGCTAAAAGTAGTCTAAGAAAATTGAGTCAAAATATGGCCATCGAACGGCAAAAATCCTACATCGGAATTTTTTTTCATTATGTTTGGGGATGGTCCCCAGATGATGGCATAAAAAGTCCCAATCGATTGGGGGTCCGCAACCTTGAAAAAAAGGAGGGAAAGAGGGGCAGAGATACAGAAAATTGGTCTGAGGACGAAAAAAAACTACACAAAAGTACCTTTCCAATGATTTAAAACGAATTAGGATTTTTGCCGACCAAATATGCAAATATTTTTCTTAGACTAAAGGAGTGGCTCTCTTGAATGTTCTTGCGTGAAATTCAGAATCAAAATCGTCAAAACTCTTCAGCTAGTTGATGTGATCCTCACATCTAAGACAATCGCTTTTAGTCTAGGATCAACGACAGGTATCCAGGTACAGGTGGAGCAATCCACAAGGTGATTTCTTTACATCTCTTGGATTTTGTGATAAATAGATTATCTTACAATTTCTCTTGAAATTTTTCAAATTTTTATTTTGTTAAAAAAAAAATGTGAGACATGTTGCTAAATCCGAAAATTTTCGTTGCTCTTGGTCATTTTTTTACTGCTTCAATGTGAGTTATGTTTTGTCATTTTTCCTGATGAAAAAAATCGAACGTTCGGGGCCCCCATGTCGATTTCGAACACAAGAAATTTAGGAAACGTAAAGCCGGCCCCACACCGACGGAGTGTGGCACACACCGCATAAAAGACCGGTTCCAAGAATGATGCCTTGGAGTCGCCCAACCACACTGCTGCACTGCTGCAAGACTTGTTCACATTTCAGAGTAGTCTGGAGGAACATAAAATTGTTCAAGTAAGCGGGTGTTCACGTTTACGCGAGTCTACTGTAAATGAAAATTGTGTTATTTTTATTGAATTAACGCAAGATTTGAATTAAATCAAAAACATTTTTTTTTACATTTATGCTTGGAATGACACATTGAGCAGCAAGCACCGTATTACTGGCATATTCACAGCGTTGAATTTCCCCTTCAATGCAGTAGCGTACTTATAAGATTCTTGAAATATATCTGTGGCTGCAAATTTATATTTTTCTATGTAAATTTTCTTTTAAACCTAACAGACGCATGCTAACTTCTCTGACTCTTTTGTCTGTTTTCGATTATGAATTAATTTCATTAGGACAAATTTATTGTGTTTGAAATTTCTGTAATTTTCACGAAACAATGCGCTTCCTCCTTCCTCAGATAATACAGCTAACTATAACACACAGAAAACAAAATGTCTTACTAGAGGTGCGATGCGAGCGAATTTTGAGCTGTAAAGGGAGTAGCAGTATAAAAAAGGTTGGGAGCCTCTGCTCCATACCATCTTATGGGTATAGAATCTGTTTCGTTTTAATGTCTGTCTAAAAAATATGATCATTGAAATTACTGAATCTGTTAAAAAGAAGAAAAACCAAATCCAAGTTCAATCTTGCAAAAAGACTCTGTGTCTCCGCTCTGTGTACAACTCTGAAAAATAATAACATCTGGAAAAGAAATATTTTCACACTGGAACCAAAATGAACCGAACACAAAGAACCGAAGAACCTTTGTCTTTATCCCTTCTATAGAAAATAATAAATAAAGAAAACACACAAGTTTTTTTTTTTTTTAGTCGACAAAGAAAACAATATTTATTTCAGAATTTTAAATCAAGTTTTTCGAAATTTTGAAAAATAAAGAAAAACGGTATGTAAAAAATAAAACAAAGAAAAAACCGCGTAAATTCAATCCAATATAATTTTTTAAATTGAAAACAAAAGAAAAATATACATTTGTTCTGTCTATTTACATTTTGTTTTTATTATTATTATTCATTTTTGCGTTTCCGTTTTTGTTTTTTGGAGGGGTTTTGTATTTTCAAAAGTTAGAAATTAAAAAAAAAACAACTTTCCACAAATTACGTATCTTGAAATTTTTCTGTTTTTCTTTTTCTTTTAAAGTTGGAAATTCAATTTGCAATGATTTTGCGCACGTTTTATTGCAATTGTTTTGTGATATATGTAAAACGTTTCTTTGTGTGTGTTTGTGTGTATGCACGCTGTTTGCGGAGAAGAAAAACCAAATGTGTTTTATACTCATGTTTATTGTTTTGTATACAAGTAATTATTCCGAATAAAATACATAAGATGCACACACACACGCACACACAGTATAAATTTAATCAGATTACAATTGCAATATTGTTTGTAAGAGAAGATGTTACACATTTTATTCGTCTGTTCAAAATATCTTAAATGTATATAATTCTATATAGATTTTTTATTTGTATATAATATATATTGAAGCTATATATTTCTACATTAATAGTAGTATCGAGACAAAGTATTCATTATTTTATGTATTTCTGGGTTTTTCGGTGTGTTTATAGTTTTGTGTCTGTGTCTGTTTATGTGTGTATGTATGTGTATAAGTAGTGCGTGTGTGTGTAGTACGCTAAAAAATCTAGATAATAAATTTTTCGTTTTCCTTGCTTTTCTGGTTTTTTTTTCGTTTATTAATAATATTTTTTTTAGATATTTATGTATTCAATTACAGATAAATCATTTTTTCTTGTTACTACAACTACTAGCTACTAGCTTAGTTAATTATATATATATAGTATATATATATATTATCAGTAAATATATAAATGTATATCATATACATAAAAATCGACAGTTAAACAGTCAGAGTTTTCCTTTTTTTCATGTTCCAATTTTGCTCAATTGTACTCTGACTTGGTAAATTTTCATATTGTTTTTTTTTTAGTGTAGAATTCTTCATTTTCTTTCTTTTTTCATTTTTTTTCACACATATATAAATATATATGCAAATAATATTTCAATATTTTTTAAATTTCTTACATTTTAATAGGGTTTCTTGTTATTTATTATTTTTTTCTTACCATAATGTTGTTTTATGGTTTCTCTAATGTTACTATTACAACAAAAGTATTCAGATAAAACGAAAACAATTAAAAAAGATTTGTGTATATGTATATTATAGATATATAAAAAAAAAGTTTAATTCGTTTTTCTCGGACTACGGATTTTTTTTTTGAAATATTTCTCTTGTTATTATAATTCCTTGGTATAGACCGCGTTCTTCACTGGGTCTAGAGTTGAATTTTTATTTATTTCTAAACATATAGTACCGCAGTTTTCCGTATTTTCTGTTTTTAGAATTAATGTATAATAAAGCGCTTAAACAATGCATTGATTTTATCATCTTTTTTTTCGAAGATTGTAGACAACTAGAAAAAAAAGTAGTTTTATTTACATAATTATTTATATTTAATAGATATATTTATATACATTTATATGTAATAATGTATAAAAAAAAACTTGTAAAAACTTAATAGGAAACAATTTCGTTTTAGCAAAAAAGAAAACTAAATGTATCATCATAAAAACCACATAAAAGTATTAAAGAACAACTTCAAAAATATCAGAAATATTTCTAGATATAGTTTTAATTAAGTAGTAAAAGTTACGCACAAATCAATTGATGCTCTACTGAAATAAAAAAAAAACTATCAACATGTAGAGCACCAAATGTATGTTTAATATGTATAAAAAAAATTCAAATAGACATAATTACATAAAAATCCCGCCCGCTTCTGGTTTTTATTTTTTTCTTGTTAGATCTTATGTCCTTTTAGGTGTAGACACCACCCGTTTGGGCTTAATCGTCACGCATTTCGCGTGAGATTTTTTTTCTGTCACATATGTTTACAGGTTTTTTTTTGTATTGATTTTTTATTGTTTTCAGTTTTTTTAAGATTTTTTTTATAGTTTTAATTTGTATTTTTTTTTTCTACGTCAGGATAAGCAGATTTTTCAATGCATTTATAATATTTTCGTATCATTGCAAAACACTCACTCAACGAACATATTCATCTCTTATCCGAGATTGCACTCTCTCTCTCTCTCCTTTCTCTCTCTCTCGCGCGCGCGGTCTCTCTGTACGTGCCTTGAGAAGGCATATACGATAGAGTGTGCTGCGCTCTCTGCGGACAAGATTCCGACTCCAGAATTTCTCTGGATTCTCTAAACCACTTTTCGTCTCTTCGACTTTTTCGTTGCGTGTTTTTTTTTTTGTGTGTTGCACAATAAATGTGCACACTAGAAGCAAATTCAAAATTCAGTGTCGAAGATTCTTGAGCAAGACTACACATATACGACACCATCAAGAAAAATGTTGTGACACTTTCAAGAATGATCTTCAAACTTTCTGTTTTTTCTTTTTTTTTTAGGAACAATTGAACAAACCGTTTACGATACCAAAATGAATGTGTGTTCGCTGCGTGAGGTTTCAACATACTAATACTCCTCTCTCTCTTCGTGTCTCTTTCCATGATTAATATACCGTCCGCTCTCATTTCTCATCTCTTCTCTGTTTACAAAATGAATTTTAAGGACACCTCCGCGTGTCGACAAGTTTTTTTAAAGAAGAGTGAGACAAATCCCTACGCTTTCCCTACGATCGAAACAATCAAAAAAACAACAAAAACCCTTTCACCACCCTCACCTTTCATCATGTTTTTTAATATTTTTCTGTTATCTTAGTATCCTGTTCGTTGCCGACTGGATGGCGCGATTTTATGTTGCGCGCAAATCTCGCTGGTATGAATGTTTGTGTTTTATAAGTGTGTGTTTGTGTTGGTAGTTTACAATAAAAGTGTCTGGTCAAGTAATGTGGTTCAGAACGTTCTTCTTCAAGCCAAATAATCACGACGCCCCCGTGCGTGCATTGGTCAATCAATATTTATATTAGTTGCTGCTGTTGTTGTTGTATTTGTTGTTTTAAAAGTCTCAAACGAGCCTGTTGTCGTTGCAATTGATTTTGTAATTGTTGTTTTGTCGACTGATTTTGAATATCATCGCGTGTCATTTGTTCGCACAATTTAGCCGCTTCGCGCAATATATTCACTTTGGGTGCCCGGTCTTTATCCTTTATGCTGGGTATTTGACGTTTGAGCGCCTCGAAAAGATTTTTCAATCCTATTCGTCGCTGACGTTCCATATTGTTGTGCAAATTACGCTTCTCAATTGTTTCGGCCTCATCTTGATCAAAGCTGTTGTGGCTGTTGGCGACAGTACTGTTGTTGTTACTGCTGCTACTGCTGCTGCTACTACTGCCGTGACGACGCGTGCTGCCGGTGAGCGATCGCGATTTTTTGCCGCGACTGCGTTTATTCGATGGTAAATAGTCGTCGCGGTAGCTCGAGCCGGTCGTGCTGCTGCTAATGGTTGCAAGTGAATGTCGTTTTCGTGATTGCGAGCTAGCGGACAAATGATGACTGTGATGATGATGGTGACCCGTGACCGAGGCTAGGGTGTTGTAAATGGGCTTTTTCAGACCGCCATAGGAGGTGTTGTTACTGCTCGTCGAGTTGGTTGTGTACAAATGACGAGAGTTGGCACCAATCACACTACTATTGCTACTACTGCTGCTGCTGCTGCTCGACGAGCTGCTGTTGATGTCTTTGGATCGTTTTGGCGGTATCGTTCGCAAGCCATTCGTTGTTGTGACCATACGTGAGGTGAAACGATTTGCGACTTTTGTTTGTAGAACGCGACGATCCTTGTCCGAGGGATTGGTGGGGAGTTTTTTGTCGCCAACGGATACAACGTCAATTTCTTCATCTGGAAGAGAAAAGAGAGGAGAAAAATTAGATTATTTTGATTAGGATAAAAAATTAAGAGGGATTTGAATGAAACTAGGCCAACGTGTTGTTTTGATGATCTCTAATAACTTAACTATATTATTCGGAACAGAAAGTCTAATTTGCGTTCCTACGAAGCATCATAATATTCTCTGATTGTTGCATCCTACTGTAGCTATCAATTTTTTCGTCTTTGACAACTTTGCAGAACATCAAAAAGTAAATTCCTAACAAGAAATCAAAACCCTAACTTTCGTCAAAATTTTGACACATTTTTGACAAAGTCTAAAATGCAAATTTTGACACTAAACTTTCCATTTTTTTTCAAATTGTTTTAAGTGCCAATTTCGAATGCAGTTTTTAGGATTTTTATAAATAATTTTGATATCATAAATTTCGTCAAAATTTTGACCCAATTTTTCCCAACGTCTAAAAAAATACAAATACAAATTTTGACAATTATCATTCTAGTTCTACGAATTGTTTTAAGTGCATTGCCAGCCTATTTTGAATACAGTTTTGAAGCCGCTTTTACATTATCTTGATATCAAAAATTTGACACAGTTTTTGACAATGTCTAAAAGACCAATTTTGACATTAAACTTTCAATTTTTTCTTTAAATCGTTTTAAGTGCATTGCGAGCCATTTTTGATCGCAGGTTTTAAACTATTTTTACATAGTTTTGGTATAAACACTTTCGTTAAAATTTTGATACATTTTTTGACAGTCTAAAAAACAAAATTTTGAAATAAAATTTTCAATTTCTTCTTCTTCTTTCTTCAAATCGTTTTAAGTGAATTTTTGAGCCTATTTTGAATGCAGTTTTTAAGCCGCTTTTACTTAATCTTGATAGCATAAATATCGTCAAAATTTTGACACATTTTTTGACAAAGTCTAAAATACAAATTTTTACACTAAACTTTCAATTTCTTCTTTAAATCGTTTAAATTGTATTGCCAGCGATTTTCGAGCGCAAGCCGGTTTTAAGTAATTTTCATCGCTTGAGATAAACAATTTCGTCAAATTTTTGACACATTTTTTGACAACGTCTAAAATATAAATTTTGGAACTAAACTTTCAATTTCTTCTTCAAATCGTTTTAAGTGCATTACAAGTCAATGCAAGATTTAAGCCGTTTTAACTGAATTTTGATTGCTTGAGACAAACAATTTCGTCAAAATTGACAGTTTAAAAAAAATTCATAAATTTTGGCAAAAAAAAAAAAAACTTCCAATTTCCTCTTCAAATCGTTTTAAGCGCATTTCGAGCCAATTTTGAATGCAGATTTTAAGCCGTTTTTACATAATTTTGATCGCTTGAGATCCAAAGTTTCGTCAAAATTTTGACACATTTTTGACAACATTTTAAAAATATAAATTTTTACACACAACTTTTGATTTATTCTTAAAATTGTTTTAACGGCATTGCGAGCCTATTTTGAATGCAGTTTTAAGATAATTCCGATGGCTCGGGATCCAAAATTTTGAAACATTTTTTGACAATGTCTAAAATACAGATTTTGACACAAAACTTTCAATTTCTTTTTAAAATTTTCCTAGCAAATTTTGATTGCAACCGTTTTACATAATTGTGATCGTTTAAGCGTCACAAAAAAGTTCTCAAAACGTTCTGAGCATAATTGCACATTATTTCGTCTTCTACCCACCCAATTGTATCAATATTTGACCCATCTGTTTATTTAAATTTGTTCTCTACGTCGCCACGGATCACCTGGATAAGTAAACCCAAAAATGAATTTATAATTTGCCTGTTGTAATCGTTTCAAAAATTATTATCAAATGGAAATTTTACACGTGCCGCAATTTTTTCTTATGTACATACAATACATATTTGATATGCTACTCAAACAATCTGCTCAGCAAGTATGTAGCTAGCTGATTTGAATAATGCTACAATATGTTCTCGCGCTATGCGTAGCTCAATTTTTTTTTTCTTAGTGCGTACCACATGTATGTGTATTGTACGAGACGCGAGTTTGTATATACATACAGTAATAGGGCCAAAACTATTGCGTATTTCCGCGTATACGACTCGACTGATGATCGCGCGATCAAATTCGTTGTCAAGGTCGACACTTGCGTATATATACGTATATTAAAAATTATTTATGCGTATACGTGGTCTGGTCTAAGTCTAATGTGCGTATGCGTGCCTTCAATAGTTTTGTGGAATTCGCACAGTTTTATACACAGTAGGTTCGGGATTATCCAAAATCGCCAAGGGGAAAAGGGGGAAGGACGCAATCACCAAATTGTGCGTGTTATGCGTGTAATGTTCACACTCATATGGAAATATGGGTACAGTCTGATGGGCTAGTTGTGTGCCAAATTTTCAAATGAATTAATGTCCGAGTTAATTCAACAATGGATTCGATTAATGCGGGAAAATATCTCGTGACTAGACAAAGGGAATTGACGGGGCACAGCAAGTGAACATAATGATTCGAGATATTTGGACAATGTCTATGTTTAGTCGAGTGATCAGAGCCCATCAGCCAGCATTAACAAGAACCGCGCCCATTTTTTTTAATACTCAAGAAATACTGGTAGGACCCGATCATGTACCCTAACACGGATCATAACAGCGCAGGTTGCCGTGCTGATATATTTTGACCCCCAAAAAGTCAGAGCTTCTTGTCGAATGATTCAAGCGACACGGGGGACTTGCTTCTTTTCTCTCTGTCTCTAATCTCTAACTCTTAATCAAAACAAACAAATCCCAAAATCAGGTGGGATCACTTGTCATACAATTTAAATCAAACGACAACGACCAAAACCAAATCAAAAACCTCGAAAGAAATCTAAACAAAAAATCGATCATAACAATGTCGTCAATGTACAGATCCAGAGCTCCAGCATAGACCATACTAGCGCGAAAAAAAAATCATGACAAGATCAAAACACCTCTTCTATGGAACGCCGCACCGAATTAACAGAATCAAAATGAAAAGAAGTCAAAAAAGCAAAAGAATAACACGACACACAACACGACAGGTGATCATTATTATGATGGCTCCTTAAAAGGGACTTCACATTTAATTTTTTTTTTTTTCAAATCTTCTAATAAATTCAATCGTCTCATTTTTTTCTGGTCGGTCCATTAGAGAGACATTGTCTTTTTTTGTTAGTCCGCATTCCAGAGCTCAAGTCAATTCTTTACACATACCGATGCCAATGCTGTTCTGGTGTGTCGCCTAAAAGAGGCAACACGAGAAACGAACAGAAAAAAATCAGAATGTCTTTTATAGGCCTCATCTCTTTGGCATATCTCGTTTTTTTTTTGGGCACTTATGAGGTCGTCGTCATCGTCATCAGCGTGAGAGATTTTCTAAAGAGTCTCAAACATATATCTGAAACCCCCGCGAGGAGGTGTGTATGATGACGACTAGGTCGTGGTCAGTCCACAAAACGACTTTTGGATGTAAGAACCAACAAAAAAAAAAAAAAATTTACATAAAACACAAACGACAACGCTTATAGAGGTTCGAGAATACATACTCGTATGTAAAACCTCCTAACCTTCTAAAGCCACTCTTTTGTCTTGTTTTGTATGTATCAAAAATCAAAAGAGATAATTCTGATGCCCAAAACTTAATGCGCGATCATAAGAAGAACCGTTTATTTTATTAATGAGATGATCTTTGGAATGGAGGGAATGTGTGTGTGTGTGTTGTATCCATTTGACATATCGATTGAAATAAGAACTGGTCTTTTGTTGTAAAAATTCTTTAACGAGTTGAACATGTTTTTGGGACGATTGATACTTTATTTTGAAATCAAGCTGAAACCGCCGATCAATGGGAGGAATACTTAAGACGAGGCGCACTACAATCCATTCGATTGCAACATGTTAGTTCGTAGAATACAACAAAAAAGAACCAAAAAAAGTTTTGGGGTTTTCAAAGCAGCTTAAATTCTTTGGCGTCATTACAATGCTAATTCTGAGCTTCATTACAATTCTATGTATTTCTGAGCGAATCAAGGATGCCTTTAGGATTATAGCAAATTTTTTGGCATAAAATTCACATAGCTCAATCGGATTTTATAGCAATTGAATGGAATTTTGACAAAAGAATTTTCAAAATTATTGATTTAATTGTCATCTGAATATATTATTGAGCTAGGAATCATTTTAGTTCAAATTTTAAGCATATTTTACATAATTAGACAGTTTTATACTAGTTTCAAAATTTTGACACTGTCAAATTTATCAAAAGTTCCATCAAAAGCAAATTTATTCATTTTTAAATCCGTTTAGCTTCCTTTTTAACTAATTTTCAACGAATTCGTATTATATTGGGAACTGTCAAAAAGTGTCAAAAATTTAACTGTTTCACAAAAGGTGGCACTGTCAAAAAATTTCAAAAAGTTTCTCTAAAATCTCATCTATGCAAAAGTTCCATCAAAATTCATTTTATTCGTTCAGAATCCTTTCAGTTTAATGTTGAAGCAATTTTTAACAAATATGCTCAATTCTGGGAACTGTCAAAAAATTTTGACACCGTCAAAAACATTAAAAGTTTCTTTAGAAAACATTTCTATCTCAGCGAAAGGTTCTAATTTGAAATCGCAGAAATTTGGAAGAAATTTTCCCAATTTTGGAAATTGGAATTTGGAAAATTTTGACAATGTCAAAGTCGTCTAAATTGCTATCAAAAACCAGTTTTTCTTTGCCACTAGAAAGGGTGACAGCCCTTAATTTGACCGGAAAGTATTTATTGATTGGATGGATTGAAACTCCATCCTCAACTCGTTCCGTGAAACTGACACTAGCAGGCAGGGCTGATCTTGGTGCTATAATTTCGTGCGTGCTAGTCTAATCATAACTCCTGACCTGTACAAATTTAGCAAAAGTTCCAGTGAATGACAAACAGTACAATCGAAACTATTATCGTTTTGATCGTTTATCGCAATGCAAGAGATCATAACTGAATGCACAAGCACCGTGAAAATGATCCGCTGACAATCTGTCAACTTGTATGGAAAATGACTATAACTATGATGACTAAAAGTGTGCGGATCGACTTTAAACTCAAAAAACCGCTCTGACAATTTCTACTGTGAATTGTTTTTGCATTGCGCAAATTTCAAAATTTTGACAATATCAAAATTGGCCAAAAAGCCCCCAAACACATTCTGTTCTTCAAGAATCGTTTTACATAGCTTTGGAGAAATATCTTAAACATTTGCATACTTTTTTTAATTGTTTTAAAATTCTAAACATTGCCCTAAATTAAATATTGTGACACTAACCCACATTTTGACAATGTCAAACCTGTCTAAAATGTGGTCCAAATTTTCTTTTTTTTTTTGAAGAATTGTTTTTGCTTTACTTGAACAAATCTTTTCAAGAAGAATGTTGGACACATTGTCAAAAATTCAAAATTTTGGCACTCAGAAATTTTGATGATGTGAAAACCGTCCAAAATGCCCCCGAAAACATTTTTTTCTGTAAGAACTATTTTTGTTTACTTTAAAGAAATATTTTTGAAAAATTTGCATACTTTTGGAGTTGTTTGAACATTTTAGGCATTGTCCGATTTCAAAATTTTGACACTCACAAATTTTAACACTTTCAAAATTGTCCAAAAAAATCTCGGAAACATTTTTTTTTTCATTGAGAATCGTTTTGCTTAGCTTTGAAGAAATTTCAAAATGTTTCAAAATTTTGAACATTGTCAAAATTCAAAATTGTGACACTCAAAAATTTGGACAACGTCAAAGTCGTCTAAAAAGCCCCGAAATTTGTTTTTTCTTTGAAAATCGTTTTTGCTAGGCTTTGAATAATTTTTTTTTAATATTTTTATTTTGGAATTGAAATTCAAAATTATGGACACGGCGAAAAATCGGAAATGTCGACAGTGTAAAAAAATTTCTGCCGTCTATTTTCTTCTTCCAGTCTCGTTCTTTATACCGCTCCATGGCTTCGCGTTGCTCGACCTGCGGTGTAGGCACATCGCCCGTTTTGGCGGTAATATCTCAGCAGTCTATTTTGACGGGTTCGAAAATATGGAAAAATTGTATTACCCTCCCTGTCCCATTTTAAAAACCTCACCGGACGACACCCAACTCGATATGCATCTGGGTTATCTAAAATGGATCGACAGCGCAATCATTCAACATATGTAGATACTCTCTCGACCCATATGCAACGCGATCACTTTTGATGAATGGACCTACCGGACAATAATGTCGATATACGTGCTCATGTCGAGCCCGAGCGGTTGCACCCATTCACTCAGCAAGGTATATACCGATCTGGTTGTCTATTCAAAAATCTCTCCAAACATGCACGCGACGCGAGGCGCCTTCAATACGATGTGTTGCGCCCATTTAATCCAATTTTGTGCAACAAACATCACAATCATGTAATCGCTATATGGGGCCTGGCCTTTCCATTCTCCATATTCAATCCGACTAGATAGTCTAGCCTCTAGCCTCTAGCATAAACTAGCACGTACGTACGACATTCAAGCATAATAGTAGTTTCGAACCGAGTGCATGAATGGAAATTGCGCTTTGCGAGTGTGTACGACGATTTATAGTTCTATAGGTCAGGAGGCAAAAAGTCGTGCGACTAGAGGCTTTTTGTGGGTCCAGAAGTCGCGATCACTGACCACGACTTGAAGTCTACGATCGCGCGCGCGAGTATCGTGAAATAGTAGCCCAGTCAAAGCAAATGGTGAGTACCTAACTATGTATAGCCTGAAGGCCACAAAATTTGTGGGTGTGCGCCGCATTTTATTACAATTGCATGCCGAGCTCTACATACATTCGTGTTGTAGTTCTTGAGTCACCTGGTCAAGAGATTATTATCACATGCCCACTGTGTGCAAGGTATGTTTGATCGAGTGTAAACGGACGACAACGAGAATATATAGACTCGCCCTAGTTTTCTACCAGTCAGGCGGATTTATAAATCTGAATTTCGAAATGAATTTTTGGGCTTCTCTCGTTTGAATATCCGGGTCAAGAGAAATTCAACAAAATAGCACTCGAGACGACACTGTGCTACTCAGGTGTATTGTCTTTTTTTTTCCAAAATATGTATCTAAATCCAATTTATGCATTCGAATTATGTAAATCCATATAATCGCTATGAGTATCGTTTCGAATTACTTATCACACGAAAAGTTGCCTGACTCACATCATAATTCCCCGAATAGAGAGCTAAGCTCCATACCATTCCTCCCCGAGTCCTCACCACGAAGGGGCCTCTCGTATGCATGAATTTCTATACAGACCCTCGACGCCACTAGTTTCCAAAAAAAACCTCAATTCTAGGAATCGCAGCTTCGAGACTAACAGCTGTGTCCTCTGTTGGCAACGATTAGCGTCTTCCTCATTCCATTTCGTGTGCGTCGTGAGTCTGTATTGTTCGTTCTTCTTCTTCCCCGACCGATTAGAAATACCGCGAGTATGCCGTTTTGGCTTTGTGGCCCATATCATTGTGCCTTGGAACGAACGACTCCACTCTTTCAATGCTCCCATATTTTACGCACTATAATGTCCAACACATGCCAGGCCACACAGTCGTTGAGAACATTTTTTTTTTTGGCAAACTCTATTTGGAGATAGTATGGAATCTCACCGCGCCGACCTGGCAATGGAATGGAATACGTACGCGGTACGGTGAATTCTAAGCACAGATATTGTGCCCCCTTCCCCCTCTTTCCATGGATAGAGTGTCTAATTCTATCTTTTCAAAGCCTTCTATACTAACAATTGCCCCCCATGTGGGGGGCCGTCTCAGTTTGCCTCCCCGAAATTTCCTATCATCAAAATTTACACGAAAAAGTCTCGTGCGTTGCGGACTGTTACTATGCGGAAAGATTTTTTTCTGGTGCCCCGAATGAGGAGACGACGATGTCGACTACGGGGCGAAAACGCGCTCTTTTCTTACGTAATTGTTAGTTTTTGGCATGATGGCATTATAAAAGTGCGTATCGAATTTGGCATGGTATATATGTATGAGATACGCATAGAGAGTATGCGGCGTGGCATGGAGCGATGATGTTTTATATGTATGGAGGACTACCCGGGGGTGTGAAGCAGAGGCGATAGTATTAAGTTGGTCTATGATTAGAAGAAGATTTCATGTTTTTTTCTCTATCTCTATGAAGATATGAAGCTAATCCGTCCTCTCCCCGTTCGTTTCGTTGTCGACATGCGATTCCTTGTGGCGCTTCTAATTCTTTATTTTTAGCTATCTTGTCATTAAAATAGAGTCGATTCTGTCCAAAATTAGATCATTTCGCACACTATACGCACACACGCTTACACAAAAAGCAAATATAGGCTCGGACATCAGAGGTGGTGGTTGGGTGACGAAATATACGAAAGATAATGGTGCGCTTTTGCTGAAAGTGTTTCTGGAGTTTGGGATTGAAAATTCAGTCTCCCGTTGTGTGATGAAGAAGTAGAAAACGAAAGAGAAATTAGTGTAAGGCGCAGCTGGAAGCATATTGATTGGTTAAACAAAATTAAGTCATTTCGAAAAGTATGTATGTTTAGATCGATGTGAAATTGGAGAGATTTGCACAGGCTGTACATGAAAGTGATGGGATTCACACTTTGAATGCAGTGCCATAACCTACAAGAATGATTTGACTCTACATTAAACGGTTGGCATAAATTATAAGAATTTTATACTCGTTGTCAAAATTTGGAAAAATGGCTGCTTTACCTCCAAATTTTAGTGGATTGACATCATCATTAAAAACAAATCACAACATTGGAACAAAAAGTTTTTCATCTGCATTCATTCAAAGGAAAAGAAGTTTCAAAATTTTGACAAATCGGTAAGGAGTCACCAAAAACAGATTTCATATAATTTTTTAACAAGATTTTTTTTTCGTTGACAAATTTCGAAGCAGGCAAATTTTTACAAAAAAGCTGTGGGGAAACTGGGGAAATTTTCCTGCACTGTAAAATGTTTGACAAATTTCGAAAAAGGACAGTTTTTACAACACAACCAAATAGATAGTAGGAAAAGGGGAAATTGCAATTTCCTAAACTGTCAAATTTGTGAAAAAAATTGAAAATTTTCTTGAACTGTCAAAATTTTTTGGCAAATGTCGAAACAAGACCATTTTGACAAAAAAACTAGTAGATAACAGGGAAATTGCAATTGCATTTTCTAGATGTGTAACATTTTTGACAAATTTCGAAGCAGGATAATCTTTACAATTTTTTTTTTCGTTTTTTGACCAATTTTGGAACAAACCGATTTAAAAAAAGGCATTGGGGAACTAGAAAATTGCAACACTTTCCAGCATCGTTAAATTCTTGACAAATTTCGAAGCAGGACAAAAAAAGTTGTACGAAACTGGGAAATTGTCAAACTTTCTTGAACGCTCAAATTTTTGACAAAATTTCGAAACAGGACCATTTCCACAAAAAAAACAGTAGGAAACGGGGAAATTGCAGCATTTTCTAGATCTGTCAATTTTTTGACAAATTTTGAAGCAGGGCAATTTTTACAATTTTGTTTTTTGACAAATTTCGAAACAAGACGATTTTTACAAAAAAGCATTAGGGGACTAGAAAATTGTAACATTTTCCAGCACCGAAAAATTCTTTGTAAACTTCAAAACAGTACAATTAAAAAAAAAAACGAAAAAGCACTAAAAAACTGGAAAATTACAACATGTTTCTGCACTGTCAAATTTTTGACGAAATTCAAAGCAGGACAATTTTTACAAAATTTATTTTGACAAATTTTGAAAGAGGACAATTTAAAAAAAAATTTCTTTTCACAAATTTTGAAACGACAATTTTTACAAAAAAAAAGCAGTGGAAAACTGGGAAATTTCAGCATTTCACTGCACTCTCAAATTCATGACAAATTTCGAATAAAGACATTTTTGACAAATTCGTTTTAGACAAAGTGTGAAACAAGGCAATTTTTACAGAAACAAAAAGTGTTAGGAAATTGGGAAATTGCAATATTTTCGAGCACTGTTAAACTTTTAACAAATTTCAAAACAAAACAATTTTTAAATTTTTTGTGCTAATTTCAAAGCAGGACAATTTTTACAATAAAAACCGCAGTAGGAAAACTGGAAAATTGTCAAATTTTCCAGCAACTGTCAAATTTTTGACAAATTTCGAAACATGACAATTTTTACAGAAAATAAGAAGTAGGAAACTGATAGATTGGAAAACTTTCCTGTACTGTCAAATTGTTGATAGATTTCAAAACAGGACAACTTTTACAAAAATGACAAATTTCGAAAAAGCAATTGGAAACTGGAAGATTGCAACATTTTTCTGCACTGTCAAATTTTGGGCAAATTTCGAAAGAGGACAATTTGTACAAACAAAACGCGATTGGAAACTGAGAAATAGCAAAATTTGCCTGAATTGCCAATTTTTAAAAATTTCGAAACAAGACAGGTTTAAAAAAAAAGCAGTACGAAACACCGTCAAATTGCGAAACAGGAAATTTTTACAAAAAAAAAAGCAGCGGAAATGTGGGAAATTACAACATTTTCCTGCTCTGTCAAATTTTTGACGAATTTCGAATCAGATAATTTTTGACAAATTTCTTTGTGACAAAGTGTGAAACAAGACAATTTTTTACAAAAAGTGTTAAGAAATTGCAATATTTTCGAGCACTGTAAATTTTTTAACCAATTTCGAAGCAGGACAATTTTCACAAATGCTTTTTGACAAATTTTGAAACAGAACAATTTTTACAAAAAAAGCAGTGGAAAACTGGGAAATTTCAGCATTTTACTGCACTCTCAAATTCATGAAAAATTTCGACATTTTTGACAAATTCGCTTTAGACAAAGTGTGAAACAAGGCAATTTTTACAGAAACAAAAAGTGTTAGGAAATTGGGAAATTGAAATATTTTCGAGCACTGTTAAATTTTTAACAAATTTCAAAACAGGACAATTTTCAAATTTTTTGTGCTAATTTCAAAGCAGGACAATTTTTACAATAAAAACCGCAGTAGGAAAACTGGAAAATTGTCAAATTTTCCAGCACTGTCAAATTTTTGACAAATTTCGAAACACGACAATTTTTAAACAAAAAAAAAAAGAATTAGGAAACTGATAGATTGGAAAACTTTCCTGTACTGTCAAATTGTTGATACGATTTCAAAACAGGACAATTTTTACAAAAATGACAAATTTCAAAAATGCACTGGAAGATTGCAAGATTTTTCTGCACTGTCAAATTTTGGGCAAATTTCGAAACAGGACAATAAAAAAAATGTTGGCAAATTTCGAGAGAGACAATTGCAAAATTTGCCACAACTGCAAATTTTGGCAAATTTCGAAAGAGAACAAATTTTACAAACAAAACGCGATTGGAAACTGAGAAATGGCAAAATTTGTCTGAACTGACAATTTTTTAAAAATTTCGAAACAGGACAGGTTTTACATAAAAAGCAGTACAAAACACCGTCAAATTGCGAAACAGGACAATTTTTACAAAAAAAAAAAAGCAGCGGGAAACTGGGAAATTACAACATTTTCCTGCTGTGTCAAATTTCGAATTTCGAATCAGAACATTTTTGACAAATTTCTTTGTGACAAAGTGTGAAACAAGACAATTTTTACAAAAAGTGTTAGGAAATTGACATATTTTCGAGCACTGTTAAATTTTTAACAAATTTCAAAACAGGACAATTTTCAAATTTTTTGTGCTAATTTCAAAGCAGGACAAATTTTACAAGAAAAACCGCAGTAGGAAAACGAAAATTGTCAAATTTCCCAGCACTGTCAAATTTTTCACAAATTTCGAAACACGACAATTTTTACAGAAAATAAGAAGTAGGAAACTGATAGATTGGAAAACTTTCCTGTACTGTCAAATTGTTGATACGATTTCAAAACAGGACAATTTTTACAAAAATGACAAATTTCGAAAAAGCAATTGGAAACTGGAAGATTGCAACATTTGTCTGCACTGTCAAATTTTGGGCAAATTTCGAAACAGGACAATAAAAAAAATGTTGGCAAATTTCGAGAGAGACAATTGCAAAATTTGCCAGAACTGCAAATTTTGGCAAATTTCGAAAGAGAACAACAAGAACAACAAACGCGATTGGAAATTGAGAAATGGCAAAATTTGCCTGAACTGCCAATTTTTGAAAAATTTCGAAACAGGACAGGTTTTACAAAAAAGCAGTACAAAACACCGTCAAATTGCGAAACAGGACAATTTTTACAAACAAAAAGCAGCGGGAAACTGGGAAATTACAACATTTTCCTGCTCTGTCAAATTTTTGACGAATTTCGAATCAGAACATTTTTGATAAATTTCTTTGTGACAAAGTGTGAAACAAGACAATTTTTTACAAAAAGTGTTAGGAAATTGCAATATTTTCGAGCACTGTCAATTTTTTAACCAATTTCTAAACAGGACAATTTTTACAAATGCTTTTTTGACCAATTTTGAAACAGAACAATTTTTACAAAAAAACAGCAGCAACAATTTCCTGCACTGTCAAAATTTTGACAAAACTTCAAAATCTGCACACGCCCAAACTATCCTCTTTTCTCTTTCAAGAATTTTGTGTCTGTATTTTTGACAATGTTTGACATCACACAAACCCCTGTGACACGCGCGTACATTACAACACCTACGGAATTTCCCCAAACCAAAATGAAGCGCAAAATGCGTCAAACATTTAATACAATATTTCAATTACTACTAAAATCATTGGCATGAGTGATGAATGCGAGTGCGCGCGGCAAACCTTCTTGTCAAGATAAAATCGTCCCAAAAAAAAATTTGCACAAAATGTAAAACATGGAATTTTATCAAAACAACCAACCTGAATCATATTTACGCAGAAAATGTATTGATTTCAATTTTAGTTGCGTCTTTTTTTTTCGGTGTTTTGGTGATAACGCAGAGCGTATATGATGATTTGGTGCCGTTTTGGCGGGTTGCATACATGCAAAAATTGTACCCATATCTGGGTCAAAACATCATGAGGCAGGGCCGAAACAGAAAGCAACATCACGTGCCGTAATTGAATAAAGAACATTTTTTTTGTTTATTTGACATAATGATAAAGTGCGGAAAATACTCTGACGCGTGATAGGTTTGTGTGTGCACAAAGCATTTAATATATATTTGTTTCCATAGAGAGGAATGTTCTGATTAATCACACCCCGTTCAAAATTGGGCCAGGTTTTTTACTGAATCATGACGTGAAAACTCACTATAGCGTATCAAGCAATTACATGGACATTTTTACTATAACAATAATTTCGCATAAAAATGTATGTGCGCGACTAAAAAGAAGCAATTATCCGGAGAGAATTTAAATTACGCTAAAAGCGACATCATGTTTTAGACTTTACATACGAGAGAAAGTAGTCAATCCATCAAACCGTAAAGTGCCAACGATGCGATTGCTGCGTGTTGATGACCATTTGGAAAAAAAATGCACCGCCGTGCATTCATTTCGTAATTGATTATAATTGTCCCTCACAAGATTTATCGGAAAGCTGCTGTTGCAAGTCGATCAACATTGTAGCACCTAAACGTCAGATTGCCTTCGGCTGTACATACAGTGTGCTGAACCTCCCGCAGGTTGTATCTAGTCGATCCCCAATAAAGAAAGAAAAAAACCGATCCAATTAGTGAGACTTTACGCAGAGGACTTTCTTTTATGGTAATAACGACACATAGTCGTGTCCACAACAGCTATAGCACATTCGCACAGCAATAGGCATAACTATTCCAATTATTTGTCTAATTGAAAACCTGCAAGAATCTCCAGGGAGAAACGATTGCGAAAAAAAATTGTGTACAAGATTGCTGTCATCCGCCACGGATGCTGGGGCTAGATGAAAGCCTACTGCTGCTGCAACACGATGTACAGCAAAAAACAGGCGTTGGTCTTGAGAGGAGACACAGCAGCGACGTAAAAGACGTTATGGAGCCGCAATTGCTGCAATTGCAGCCGCGACTGTTGTTATACCTTCGCGATGACGACAATCCATAAAACATAAAGATGGCAATCTCGCGAGAGGACAAGATCCAGTTCATTATGTTTCAATCATTCCAGCATGACGGCAACCGTCGGTTGCCTGTCATCATCATCATAATCGGGTCTATCTAGCCTATACGTATATAGCATAGTCAGTCAGCCGTGTAATTAATGCACACTTTCACTTGTATAAAAACTTGCAATGCGACCAAGTTTTTATTGTCGTCGTCAAATCTTACACTCACTCCCTACGGTCTTGATTTTTCCTGGCACGATTCCTATTGCAATAAAATTGATTTAGAATCATGTCTTCTAAATTGTCGGGCCAAAAACCCTCATCAGACACTTAAATGACGCTCTCGAAAGAGCAAAAGATTTGCGCCCATTAAAGCAGGTTTCAGTTCAATTCATCTTTTTCGTCCCCCCCGAACTATAGACCCCGAGTCGGATGCGTGTGTACATACATATATCTGCAGTATGATGTCGTCGTCGTCAACAAAACTAGACAATGCAGATAGGATGATAGATATGTTGGGAATGCGACGAAAAATCCTTATAGAATGCTTCTCAGGAGCTACTACTATCCACGTTCTCTCTCGCTCATTCCGAAAAAGGACAAGAAATGTCGAGAGAAGTCTATGAATGCGAGGATCGGAAAGGGGGGCCACCGATACGACGCGACTCCAAGGCGTGGCTCGAAATGACTGCATAGCTTTTTATCGCCCTTTTAAAAGTGGTGGCGGCCGGACGGAACGACGACGACATCAGAGCAAGGATGATCAACAATATTGCTTTATGATGCGGTTACGAAATAAGTCATTCGACTCGTTGAATCAGCATAAATGCCCTCCCGATTCTCGACCTCCCACTTGACTTCAGACGACGAAGACGACAACGACCAAGACCAAGACTATATAGAACGTCTGTCGTCGTTTTCATTTGCGATTATTATTGTTATTATTAAATATTCTCAAGAATGACATAAGAACATTGACAATTTCCGATGAATCATGGGAATCAACGAGAAGAATCATCCAAGATGATGTGTGAGTGCTTGCGGTGGCGCTACACATCGTTTCATCTGCTCCCGCGATGTTCATACTTTGGTCACTCAGGCATGACTCTGTGAAACTATTTCACCAATTAGCTGACACACGAATTGGGAGGAAGAGTTCATGGGAGAAAGAGATAGAGGCGATGACATACAAAGCGAAAACTTGAATGGGATTTTGCTTGATCATATTGCCCAGGATCGAACGTTTCTTTTTTGTTTTGCGACAATTATTAATTTGAACTTTATGTCCATATATTTGACATGGAAGAAACGAACCGTTCAATCGACAGATATACGACGAGATGCAGTCGCGTTTCGTGTGTGGGGCATGGGAAATTATTTGGCACAGGTCAGAGAACAAGCAAAGAGAGCCAAATGAGTTTATTAATTTTCAGATGGAGATTTCTTAGAACGCCAATTAGGGAAATGTAGCAATGAACAATGTACTTCCTAAAGCAGACATTCACCTAATAATTTTTTCGGTGTATTCAAGTGAAATAAAATAATAACGAAAAAATATTCCTATATGAAGAATAATGCCCCAAAATCCCCATAATATATTACAATCCCCACAGTATCATATCAAAGTTCTCAAATATAAATATCCCCAAATATTATATCCCTAATCCCCAATTATAAAAGTTCTCGAAAACAAAATCAAAAGAGCACGATTCTTCACAGTATTGAAATGTAATAAAATAATAAAGGGGGATTCGAATTTGGTTATTGGAGATTCTAATTTTAGGGATTTTGGGGATTTTTTTTTTCAGTCGTATTCAATCCAAATAAAAACCCAAAAATAATTGCCACAATTCAGTGTAGTTTTTAAGATAATAAAGAAATGTAAATTTTAAACGATTGAGCTACAAATTGTATGACCAAAAACCCTACCCACTGATTGTAATTTATAACGGTACTTTTATAAATGAAAAACGCCTACTCATGAGAGCAACATTATTTGATAGCCATTAGCAAATCGTTTAAACGTCGTCAACGATATAAAAAATTGCTTGAGTTTTATATATCATATAACGGTACTTTTTTTCAATGAATTATAACGGTATTTTTCGGAAAATCTTCGTTCACAAATAAAGTGTCAGAAAAGTAACTATTTATGAAAGTAACTTTTTTTTTTAAAAACAGCAAAACAAATTTTCTCAGATGAGTGTGAGAAAAAATGGATTACAGTTATACATATCACACAACGGTACCTTTTTTTCAGAAATAACATCTGTAACTGCAATTTAGGAAAATCCTTGCTCAAATATAACGATACTATAAAAAAACGACTCATTTAAACACGCCCATTTAAAAGAAAAGGGCATTTAAAGAATGTCCCAAAATTGTCCCAAACTCATCTGCAAACTTATATATAATATTTGTGATCCGAAGAAAGACTGTTCCAAATAAATATAAAATCTTCTAGAATACTTTATTCGTTTGCATATTTTCAAAGGCATACCTTGAACTTGTTTAAGGGATATTTTGTCCTCTAAAACAAAATAATAAAATCACCCGAAATTCACCCCTATAACGATAAAAATGAATTCCTTTACAGCGAATATTGACCCCTTTTCAATGAAAGCAGATATATTTCGTTTTAGCAACTTCTACAACGGAATTCAATTTATTTCCCTCCTGCCTTAGGGCAACGTTTCATTCCTCCTTCAACATGTATCTCCACAACCACCTCCCTCGTCGCACAATTATCAACAGAATCAATTGAAACTACAAATATTATCCTTTCGCACGCCACACGACGACGAAAACGAATTGAGACTCATTTCTTCTTCCAGAAAAATCCTGTGAACATCGAAAAATTGACCCCACCCTTACACTAAATAAGAGTACTGACGCTCGTCTTCTTCTCGATCCGGCCAACAGCCTTTTACAGACTTTCCTGTGTACATACCAACGAAAAGGACACGTTGTCTGCAGTCTATACAATTCAACACACGATTGTGCTTTTTATCGAAGAAGAAAACTGATTTTCTTCCTTTTTACACGAAAAATGTGCAATGTGAATTTCGTCGACGATATAGTATGTACTAACATGTCCTCGTCGTCGTTGTCGTCGACTAATGCGGCACAGACAGCAGACAACTAGGGGTTGAGCGCGAAAGGTCGTGAACACCATAAAATAATATTCTTTCTGTATGCGCACACAAGACCTGCATCCAGGAAGACATTTTACACATTTCCACAACTATACCGGGGGTGGGGCGCACACACAAGGACACAAGGGTGGAGGATCATGTTTTAGGTGACTTGATGTACCACCCGGTCCAAGGACACGCAATACATAAATTCGCTTTTATCCCTTGTGTCGCCGTGTCGTTATCGGTTTGGGGGTAGTCGAGACGAGACTGACATCAACCTCGCACTCCCACTATATGAAGGTCGTCGCCGTTGTCCTGGTCGTGATATATATGGTCCTTGTGGCGTCGCGTCACACCCTACAAAACATGCAATTCCAGAAAGCTCCTCATCTAGTCATTCCATTCTAAATCACATTCCGGGCGCGTGTCATAAACTTTGTGGGGAGCACATCACCGCCCCACGCGGCGCGTCGCGGAATAAGGAAACTGCTCTCTCAACCTGAAGCTTTTGTGTCTACTTTGGGTGTGTCAGCTTTACTATAAAAATTCAACCCCCCAAAAAGCCCGCTCTTTTACCCCGGATGCTATCTCTTACGCGCAATTCCAATGTAGGCGCACACGCAATACCTCCCATACGTACATACACATTGCGGGAGAAGGATTCATTCTTTCTTCCGGCTAAAGGCAGCAGCGGGGGGCCTTCAGCCGCAGTGTATGCGATTTTGCGACATTGTATTGTACAAGGGTGGCGGGCGGGTGAAATGCGATAGCAGGCGCAGTGGCACCCTCATTCGAAAGTGAGAACGACACAACGTTCAACCACCTGACCTTGAGAGTAAAGACCGGTACACGTGTACAAATCCATTGACTATTACTACTATCGTTGTATAGCGTGCGCTCGTAGAGATAGAGATTTCGTCTACGAATTGACTGTATATGGACGACGCGAGAAGACCGTCGAGGGGCCACGGACGTAACTGAATTACACGATGATGCTCCCCAAACATGTATACATAGCTCATATCTATCTACGATTCTCCAAAATGAAGCCAAGCATGTACAGAGAGAGAGAGAGCGCAATTCATCTACAATTCAAACTAACGTCGTTCATACTATCTGAATCTCTTCATGGTGTAAATAGTGTGCTATAGTGCAAAATAGAGAAGATACAAAAAAAGCTAGCAACAACAAACAACCTGCTTTTTGTGGTGTATTCCATATGAATTGGATCTGAAGTACAAGAGATCAGCAGCGGAGGCAGCACAGTGACCGAACGACCAGACGACCCATGTTAACATTTCACATGGTTTTGGCCTCTTTCACATCACAGGAGTCCGCGGGGAGGGCTTATAGAGAAGACCTATGCATCAGCAGCAACCGCTGATGATAATGAAAATGATTTTAATCCATCATATTCACATCACCATCATGCTGACTGTGCGGTGGTTCATCTTCATACCCGCAAGCCAGCCCCAGCCCATAGCCAGCCAGCCAGCCATCGCCCTCCATTCATATAATATGAAGTTCGGTCATGCCATGAGAAGAATTCGCGTGAAGCTCGCCGCATAAGTGTATTACTTCTTCTTCCCCCAAAGAAAAATCATCATCATAGACCTTGGCCTTCAACGAGTTTATTTAACTATGTGTAGAGTATAAAGTATACAAGATCTGCCAGAAGAGCATGAAATGAATAAATCTAGCAAAAAAAAAAAGATATAGAAAAAAAACGTCCAAAGAAGACGAAGAAACCACAAGCCGCTCTCTTGTGCCATTAACATCTATCCACATATCTATCGGACAATGTTTGGTTTACTTACGTTACTACTATAGTTAAATCAGCTTGTGAGCATACCGAGATTCGTGTAGTGTGTTTTGATGTATGTACATGTACATATAGCCAACATTTGCACGCAAATTTTATGTGTACACAGAGATATTCACCTGAGTCTCTGTATATCTCAAGAGTTGAGTTTTTTTGCTGTTTGACTAAGGCGTTCTTCATATCATCTCAAGAGTCTACTGACCAACTATTTTGTTGCTGTTGTACAAATCTCATCATCATCAACATCATCACCAACCACAGCACCATCATGGTTGTCTTCAATATAGCTAGCGTTGCTATCCATTCATAAATGGTTACCGGAGGTTTCACGCTTTAAATGGACTGACTGTATGTACGTACTGTGTGACTGTGCCGCGAGATGGGCGAAAATTGAGCAAAGAATCGCACATAAAGTCTTCTATGCCGAAATCGGAAATGCATGTGTGGGAAACGTATACTCGATGATGATATAGACGCCGCACAATCGTATGCTAAGCCGTGTGGTAGCATCGAATCGATTTATGTCCCGATATGGTAATGATATTTTGTAATAATGTTAATTTGGATCGGAAATTATTCTTTTTTTTTTTAATTTCGTGGGAAAATTAACATATGGCTGATAGACAATTGGAAAAAATAAACTAGCTCCTTGGAAGGAAAACGGCAATTTATAACGGTACTTTTATAAACTAAATGTCCCAAAGCAACTATATCCTTGGAAACAACATAAAGCAAATATTTTTCACATGAACGATAAAAAAAAACGAATCACCAAATTTTACAAATCATATAACGGTACTTTTTTTCAAAAAAAATCGTAACGGTATCCTCGCTGATAAACCAAGTATCATAAAAGCAACTATTCATGAAAGCAACCTTTTTTTAAAAAGCCAAAACAAATCTTCTCAGGTAAATGTGATAAAAAAAAATGGATTACAGTTATACATGTCACATAACGGTACTTTTTTTCGAAATAACGTCTAACAATATTTTCCGAAAATCTTCGGTCAAATGTAAAGATACTCTAAGATAAAAATTACTCACAAAAACACGCCTATTTACAAGAAAGAAATGAATACTGCCCAATTATTCCAATTTATAACGGTACTTTTATAAAAGAAATCTTTAAAAAAAACTAATTCAAAGAAGCTAACGTTATTTCAACGCCATGAGCAAACATTTATTCGCCGTCGTGACCGATACAAAAAATAGCCAGTAGTTTTATAATGACGGTACTTTTTTTTTAAATTAAGTATAACGGTACTTTTTTGAAATTAGGTGTAACGGTACTTTTTTTTTTAATTATTCAAGGCGAAATCCTAAAGTTTATAAAGCAACTATATTCATGAAAGCAAAATAATTTAAAGGCACCAGAAACAAGTTAATTTTTCAGGCGTACCTATGTTATAAAAGATGGACGACAGTTATTCATACTACATAACGGTACTTTTTTTTAAATAAAAAAGATTTAGCTTTTTTCAGAAAATTTTTACTCAAAAAAAAAAACAATAAAATAGGCTCACATAAATAGGCTAAAGAAATGGGCAATTAATTAATGTCCCAAAATTGTCCCAAACGAAGCCCAAAGGATGTATAGAATGTTTGTAGTCGCAAAAGAAAAAAGTCTTTTCGAAATATCGAATTTTCTAGTGTACCTAATTCAATTGTATACTTTAAAAGACATATATAACTTGGATTTGATTGAAGAATAGTTTGTCCTTAAACTAAAAACACGTCTAAAGCGCCGGTTTGTATGAATCGAATAAATGGTAGAGTAGAGTGGAATTTTGCCAGTGTCAAAAAAAAGAAGAATTTTTCCACTCTACTCGTGTAAATGGTTGAAGTAGAGTGAGTATAGAGTTTGACTCTACCGACTAGAAAACAGTCGATTTGGAGTGACCAGCACAATGGTAGAGTAGTCGATAGAGTGGAAAGTACTCTACTCGACCATTTACTCAATTCACCTCAACATCGCTTAAGCATCAAGCAAATGGGATAATTCGATAAGAAAATCAGATTGCAGTCAAAAATAATATTGTCAAACAGTTTGTTCGTGCAAAACAAGATTGGGACAAAATTGTCCCAAAAATCATTTTTTCGAATTTTCCAGCAAATTTAAGGCCATACTGTCCAGAAACTGGGTCAATACATGTTTCTGTAAATCAGCAATCACCAACCACCCCATAAATCTACTCGGAGCCAAAAACTACCCACACCCATAAGCGCGCACTACTATTGCCTCTTTTTGTTTTCCATTTCTCATTCCCATATTCATTTCGCCATACATTTTGTAGGCGTACAATTGAAAAATCACATTTTATCTACAGTTTCGCATCTTTTTTTTCGTAATAATAAATCGATTAAGTGCCCCCCAAACGAGAGTCCATCCACCTTTGCCTGCCTGGCCGTTTTTCATTCAATTCTCTTCTCCATATACATTTTTCCGCTTTTAACAAGAACTCAACCATGCAGATTGAGTAATTCGATAATTTCGACGCAAATATATGGGTCGACTTCAGACTTCAACTTCGTATGGTAGATGATGATGAAAAGCCTGTGCTGTGCGCTAATGCCGCCATAGCGGCGAGTAAGGCACAAATTGTCTTAACCATTCGCGCGGAGGAAGAATGAAATGAAATGTGTTGCAACCATACTAACTGAGATTTAGGAATCAGCAACGAAAAAGTAGTCGTCGGAAGACCATATGGTATTGGTTGGTTAAGTTATATGCGGTTAACGATGAATCGCAGGACGGCAAAGACAAGAAATCGATTTCTCTATAAACACAGTACACCATCGCCGCCCACTTATGATGGTATAAAAGACAAAACCATAAGATTTAGAGAGCCCCGTAGCCATCGTTGTCGTCGGCGGCGAGTATTGTTTTCCGCTTGATTGGGATCTTCTTGCGGCGCGGTGTTATGCAATAGTCAAGGAGTCGATTGCAATATATACATAACTCACGTCGGTGGCGTCGCACTGCAAGACGAAGAAACTCCAAAAAGTCCGGAAGACACCGCGCGATAAGAACAAAACTCTAGAGATATACAATGTTGCATACACCCGGAAATCGGCATCATGTCACGTGTGTCTTACTATCGAACTATATATGCATACACAAAGTAGTCGAGGAGAGGAGCTCAATTGGCCTTATTCGTTTCGTGCGAAGAGACAATAATAGTCGGCATCCCAGAGCCCATCATCATCATCATCATTCATAATAACCATCACCCAGGAACGTGCCTATCAACGGTTGGCCTATTTTGCAAACAGAATTAAAAAGCCATGGGCCACCACAATGGCGCCTATGAAAGAAAGAAAGTCGTCGTCGTCGTCTTTATGGCCCACGCCCTTTAGGAGGTTTTCTTGTGCAATCACCTTCGATGAGAGTTTGCCTTGCCCTGACATGCCACTTTCTCACCCCAACATTTTGCGCCATTTGTGCGACTATTTTGCAGCAGCACTAAGTGCATTATCGGGCGGCGACACAGCATTTAGACATTTTCCTATCAAGTACAAATTGAAACCCTACATGGTGGATATATTCGCCACGTCTTAAGTTGATCGTATGATGGTCCTCGATATGCATTTATAGCGCACAGTACACATCTTGAAATCATTCTTTTTGCCGCATATGTCGCCCGCCACAAAAAAAAATTCGTTTACCGGGTACTGTTCCCGCCGAAAATTACCAGGGCCTTGAACTCACTCCTCGCCGCGTGTTTTCTACTATAATACGCATCCAACCCATTCAGGTGTGCGTACTCCATAGTCCTTATATGGCATGGCGTGTACATAAGCGGCGTCGCGCATCCCTTCCTTTTCCTCGAGCCGACAAAAAAAATACCACAACACACTCTCTTCCCGGGAAATTTCCGCACGGCAAAGCCAAATTTCCATGCTGAGAAAAAAGCAAAGCTTCGCCTTAAAGCCGGCCGGGTCGCGCGGGTGCAGACAACGAAGGATTTCAACCACCCTCAACACACAAAATCGATAGCTTACACGCGCGCCACAAAGCACACGCCTTGCAGCCGAAAAAAAAACAGCCGAGCCGATAACGACCTACTACTAGCACGAGACGATTACGTTCAGACGCTTTATGGGCTCCTGTTATGCGATCCTTGACGCAGTCCTTTTTTCCGTCCGCAAAGTCTGAGAAATAATGGAATATCCTTAAATGTTAAATAGTAACCGCGCTCGAGTCCTGATTATGTCTGCTTTTGTTCCCATTGTATATGTACAGTACATCATGCGGGCTATGAAAAGGAAGCTCCCGTGTCGTCCGCTTATCAAAAAGCAAGACAAGAAGGACTCGACTCGATTTTAGCGGATTGTTAATCGTCCCGACGACGTCTCCATACGTCCTGTTGTGACATATGAAACACAATTGTTCGGGTGCGGCCTCGTTCGTTTCATGCGGCGCGGTTAGTAACTGAGAAATTTACTATACTGTCTCTCTTTAAAGTGCTGATAGTGTCATACTCTAAAATTCTGAAGTCCTATTTTTCAGGCGCGCACTCTATACAGATACAGTTATGTACATATATGTGACGACGTCGTCGTGCTGAAAAGCTTTCCATATCCACTTGGGGATAAATGTCAACCGATTTTACTCGGTAACATGCGAGTACATATTACAAACAATGTGCCACGTCGCGTCGTGTCGTCCCATATATTCACACCCCAAAGACGTTGGCATAGTCCTGTGTCCTATCCATGTGCTCCTTCTCGTGCGCTATTATCCATCTCCATCTATTCATACGGAAAGTCTATCTATTCGTGACGTCAGTTTCGGGGCGAGGTCGTTATACATAGTCTCTGTGCAGACAATCGCCTTCCCTCCCCCCGCCCCCCCCCCCCAACTTCTGGACACAGCACTGTCTCTACCGTCATGAAATAAAATGGATCTATAAATTCCGGGACATGCGTGGAAATATCGTTTCAATTTTCAGGATAACATTTTTGGCGGGAAATTGAAAGAAAAATTAGTTTGAACGAAAAAATCCACCCTTTGCGGATTACATCATTGAAAATGTCCTCGTGGCAAGCTGCAAAGGCGATAAACTCCATCTAGACGCCATGTCAGTCTGTAACGAGTCCTTTTTCACGAGAGGTGCGAAAATATCCAGACGGTTTTGTCGCATTCATAAAATAGTTTTAGCACTTTGGGGGCAATAGCCAAATCGGCGGAAGAGCGAGGGTGTTTCTCTACAAATCGTAGTACACGCTCTCTAGATTATATGAGTCAGATAGTATAATTGTAGAACGTTTTGGCCTCCCAGTTTTCCCACACTGTGGATATGGCCGGGTCGTTTAGCCAATATATATAACTTTGCTGCAACTACTAGCTTCACCTCTCACCTGGGCTTCGTTCGTTCGTTCGGTCGGGAGAACCCCATAATATGTACCTGCCCCGACATGCATCCCGTGTTGCGGTAAACATGACTTAACCCCCATATAGAAATACGATTGGGGAGGCCGCCATAAGAGAGAGACTATTATTTGTACATACTAAGGCAGTGGTTCGTAACCTTTTACTCATGGGGGACACTTTGGTAAACTATTTGATTGTGGCGGACCACCAAATTGGCGGACTGGAAAATGTTTGATTTTGATATCCTCTTTGGACCAAAGAGACCAAGGACATAGCATCTCGCTCAATTTTGGCCTTGAGTCAGTTTTAAAGTAAGGAGATGCTGGAAATTTAATTTTTTGTTTTTAAACTTCATTAGAGATGAGATCGGTGCTCTGCGGCCTACTTAACCGGACACACGAAGAGGTGGCTGCTGATTGAAATATCTTTTGGAGGGCCGTTTTTGCAAATCTAATAGAGAAAATCGGACACATAACGGTATATTTTAATGTAAAGCATGAAATATGTCAACAGTAATCCTGTTTAGCCTCCAACTGAGATGTTTTCATAGGGTTGAGCATCATAAACAATTTTATGCAACGGAGATCCAGTCGAAACACTGCGCATCTGGGGATCACTGGAAGGACAACTAAGGCTATTATGACCTATCGCTTAACTGACAAAATGGCGAAGTTCCTGCTGCTGCAAAAAAAATAAAAACAGTTGTCCAAAAATGATCTTAAAAAGTTCAGTAAAATTTAATCATTTCTTCACTGAATTTTGAAAACCTGAGCAAAGGTTTCGTGAATCACTTCAAATATCTTCGGAAACCACACTAGTGGTCCGCAGACCACAGGTGTACTAAACTAAAGCTGCACATCAGCGCGCCCGGGCCCCGGCTCATTCTGCCGTATAGTGAGATTGCCAACAATTTGTGGATAAATTGCTCTCTGGCACAAAGTCATTGACTGGATGTACTACAGACACCCCCTAGATATGTATGAAATGCACATACAATTTTCCATGTTCGAGAATGATGATAATGGTGGTGCGGTGCTGGTTGCTTTAAATATTATATAACCGAACCAATTTACTCTATTTGTTGCAGTCCCAAGAGAGAGAGAAAGAGAGAGCGACCGTCATCATATAGGTACATTGGGGCTCTTCTGGGGGTGACCCATAGAGTTCGATAGCTTTAAAATGCGACACGACAATGGTTTGATGAACTAAACTGCGGCAACGGCCGGCCAGCCAGCCAGCTAGCTATCATCATCATCATCCTTTCCTCACGCTTCTCAATCCGCTTTGTTCAGTCAGTCGCTTGCACCATCCCGAAAAACAGACAAGTTGTCTGGATTTGTTTGTCTGGAACTCGACAGAATTTTTTTTTTCCTTCCAGATTTTATCGCGTGGGATTGGTATTGGATGCGAGACGCGACTCAACTCAAGTCGACTCTACTGCCAAGAGTGCATTAGTCTAGTCCCGGTCCCGGTAAAATTGCGAAACCGTGCAAGAGAACCGTAATGCGGGTGGCGGGAGAGAGCGGCTAAAATTCATTGCATCGACCCGAGAGTATTGTTTCAGACAAAGGGAATCTAATAAGTAGTGTAAAGAGTATTTTGTTTGTGCATATATGTATGTACATAGAGAGATAAATATAGATGGAAGCGGTGTGATGTCTGTCAAGTTGACAGATATTCTATTTGCTTAGTTAGGATAGTAAAGGGAAGGCATTTTACGTTCATTACATCGAGTTGATTGAACTTTTTAGCAATAAAAGGCGTATAACGGTACTTTCGTCTACGGAATCATTATATAACGGTACTTTTTTCTAAACGAGACCGAGAAATGTTTGCAGTTCTTCATTCAGAAGCTCGGTTATACGTTTTAGCACCGTTATGCTTCTTGAAAAGTACCGTTATTCGTTAAAGCCCCTCTCTAGCAGAAGTGATTGTCATAAGAGTACCGTTATAACAACATATGGAAAAGTTATATTATGTCCACAAAAAAAAAAGCTTCTTATTACGGTGTGGTTAAGCAATTTTTGAACCGTTTTGAGCGCCAGATGACGAAAATCGTATTTTTTTACAGTTATGTGACTTACAGAATCATCAAAAAAACTAAGGAAGATAGGAAGGGCAGACATTTGCTTTGAGTGCATCGAGTTGATAGAACTTTTCGGAATAAAAAGCGTATAACAGTACTTCCGTCTACGAAATCATTATATAACGGTACTTTTTAAAACAAAACCGAAAAATGCTGTTTTCATTCATGTAGAAGCTTGGTTTTCCGTTTAAGCAACGTTATGCCTGATGAAAAAGTACCGTTAGGCGTTAAATGACATAATTGGTAGTCATTGTCACAAAAGTACCGTTATAACTACATCAAATGGAAAAGTACAAGAGCTTTTAATTATGGTGTTCAAAATTTTCATCTATTTTGAGTGAAAGGTGGTAGAAATCGTATTTTTTACAGTTATGTACTTTACAGAATGATCAAATCTAACTAGTTGGCCCGACTATTTTTTGAAAGAAATTTGATAGCAACAAAAAAACGCCGACACTCACCTGAATCACTGGGTGTATCAACGCCTAATCCACTCAAACCGGTCTTCGCTCGTGTATAACTATGATCACTATGCGGACTATTATACTCATTATATTCCGGACTCTGACTACCATATCCCGATGACGGTGAATGCGACTTTGTATGATACGTATCGCTCGAATCCGACTCTACGTCTGACTTATCATCATCATCCACATGTCCCTTAATCACATCCAAACACAAATCAATATCATCATCATCGGCCGTACTCGCGGCCGGTGTCTTTTCACACAATATCGAGGGAATTTTAACGGTAGGATCTTCCAATTGTTCGCACAGCGTTTTTATCCGCAAACTCTTCTCGAAATCATGATGGCCACTCATGGCAAAGGACGATTCCAAACTGATATTATTCGAACCGACAATACACGCCGACAGATCGACCGAGTGTTTTGTTTCGGGCGGATCATCGTCCAAACTGAGCGGACTGTCGGGACGTAATAAATTGGCCGTAAGAGCGTTCGATTTTGATGACGCTGACGATGCGGATGACACCGTTACATGAGGCTGTTCGCGTTGACGTAAAAATTCACTGGTACTTATGGCCGGTATGCTGTTGTTTGTTGCACTGTTTGAATTTGAATTTTGTTGTTGTTTCTTTTGTTGATTGAATCGTGAATTGATTAAAAGCGAGGTTCCCGGAGCGATATTTTGCATAGACGGCATTGCCGATGATTTGGGCGAGGCTTTCACGACGACAGTCGACGATTGTGTTTTGCCGGCGGGAAGAAGAGTCTGTTTCGTCGTATTTTGAGCAATGGACTTTTGCTGTTGTTGTTGTTGTGACACGAATATATTATTTGTGACATCATGTGGTGCGACAATTTTTTGATTTTGTATTGGTGACGTACTCAACATATGTTCGTCGCCGCAATTGTGACTGTGATGATGAAAACTGTGCTGTGAAACCTTGGCGGTTGGGACTTTGTTCTTTTCCATATCGGTCTTACACCGACCGGACCACATACAATCGTGTTGTCGAATTTCAACTTTTTCATTTTGTAAAAATGGCATACCGCACAATATATCATCGTCATAGATGGACGGCAAACCGTCATTTTCCAAAATTTTACAATCATTGTGTATACTTTCGCCGAATGTATACAAATCGTCGAACATTTCAAAGGGTGTGGCGGCGAATAGGTCAAAATCAACGGATGCGTCACAAATCATTTTGAAGCCGTTTTTTTGGGGGTTTTTGTGTAATTTGGCGGGAGAAATTATAATATGAAGCGTAACGGTATTTTGTTTTTGCGCTGTGGCTTTGCTTTTTCTTTTTCTTGGGGTTTGTTTTTGTTTAGTTTCCTAATATCCTATTTATATCACAAGTTGAATTTCGGTTGTATCGTGTATAGTTGATTTCCTTTAGTGGTTTTATCACAAACTGGTTTCAAAATCCTAACTAAATACGTAAATAGTTCCTCGTTCCTTTTCTTCGAAGTTGTAAATGAACACCTGGAAAGAGAGAAAGAAATTTTCATTAATATTGAAATATAAGGTTCAGAATTATCAAAAAAAAAACTATTTCGACAAAAATGAGATGCAACGCCACCTATTGACAAAATGGAGAAGAAAGGGCGTAGTTACGACTCTGTCTCAGGCTTGAGAAGGAAGGTTTTTGATAAAATAAAAATAATAAACGTTGAAGTCAACCTATCGACCAAAATGAGAAAGTTATAGAAAGTGTGTAGAAAGATGCTAGAAAAAGTCTCCAAAGATCGAAGATTTGATGTCAATTCAAACATTTTGCTGATTATTTTGTTACACGCTTTTCCCATTTTAAATTGGATACTAATGATCGTGAAATCGAATTTGCATGGTGGTATTCACTTCGCACAAAAGTCTCCACACCAGTTTTTGACGTTTCGGCAACGAGGTCAATGCAGTTGCATTTTATTTCACGCGGGGAAAGGTATCATAGACAATAAATCTGACTTACTGAATTTTAATCTCAAACTGATTGAGTAAACAGCATGTCTCCAAAGCACATTTTTCGCGGGAGACATAAATGCGAGGTTTTCACTCAGTGAACATTGTACATAGATTTAGGCTTGATATTCTTCATGCTTCAATAGAATAAAAACACTAAGCGATAAACCCGCCTATCGATAAAATGAGTAAGTTATGGAAAGTGTGGAAAAAAAACTAGGGAAAAGTCTCCAAACTTTTTTTTTGCTAAACAGTTTCTGAAACGCTTTTTGAATTACATTACGAGACCGAAAACTCGATAATAATGTAGAAAACTTCATTCATAATTATTCTCTCCACTCCATAGTCTCCACACACATTGATCGAATTTCTTTGACAAGGAAGTAATATTTTCAAAATTTTTTTCAAAAACTCGTTTTTAATTTTTATGATTTCTTAAAATAGATCTTGTTGAAAGGCCCCAAATATAATCATCATCATTATTAGATAGATCGTCTGTAGGCATATATACTACGCAGTCTTTTTGCGAATAAATGTAATATATCTTTCGGGTGTGACGACAACTTGTCATGGTCAGCAGACACATAAAATACCACACACGCCACTTTTCCTTGTCTACTTTAAGACTGCCTCTAATAATCCATTATGTCGCGATAGTGCGTATAGTGCGTAGAGCCGAAGACACTTGTCTTGTGTCTTTTGCCAATTTAATAGGCCGGACGGACAATGGATGGGGCCACACAGTGCGGATAGATACGATATTTCCAAGGGCGTGTTTTATATTTGCGCGCGATGATCGTCGCTTAGTTTTAATGATATAATCGGAATGTGCGTAATTTCAATGATAAGAATTAATTTTACGCACACAAACACACACACACGGATATGTGTTGGACGCACACGTGTTAATCATTCATAAATTCAAATTGTATGCGTATATGATTATGCCATGACCATTGTTTGTTACAACATGGAAACAGCATAGACACATAGTCAGCAGATTGCGTCATATGAAGAGCACAAAAGCTTGTCTATGCTGTCCATGGATATTCAACATTTTTTTTGGATCCATCGATTGCGTATCTAATTTGCAAATTTTCACGTGTGCTGGACTAAAAGTGATAACGTTATCAGATTATAGTGATAATTATCACTATCAAGTAAAATAGTGGGCGTGTGTTGCTATATGCGTATATAAGGATCACAAGATCCACTAGAGTATTTTTTATGTGACACACGTCTTTGCCAGAAATCGTCTGAACGGAAAAACGAGAAAGGTCGAAAACGAGATGGTAATGAACTTTTTCCAAGTCCTTGTGTCTGCTATACCTTGTCTCGTGGTTAAGATTCGGCTGTGGAATGAATGTCTTACGGTCTTGCTGTCTGTGCACCCCCACCCGCAGTCAAGTGTAGATGAAGGTAGCAAAAAAAAACGCGAGGTTGAGATGGGGAGAGTTTGGAATCAGTTTTTTGACTCGACTGTTGTCTAGTCGATACGATTCACACGCCCTCTAACGAAAAGACCGAGCACCGAGCACTGATTGTGCAATGTTGATGCCCTGGCTTGCGTTTGTATATCTATCGTACGACGAATCCTCGTACTCGTACTATACTACACACGTTTGGTCCTTGAAATTTCCACTTTCAAAACTTTCGGGAATCGTTAGGACAGGACGCACTCACTCTCCCTTTTTCGATGTGTCTGCCGGGATGCTCCTTCAGTTGGGCTTGGAGTGTAGTGTGTAATTTGGGGATGCGGACGATGTGTGTAGACAATTTTCATGCACTTGATTGCATAGTCAAACACAATGTCGTTGCGTTTCGATTTTTTCCTTTTTTGGGGTTCAGGTAGTGTTAAAAGAGCCATCAGAGTATATTAGTTCCCGTGGGAGAGGACAAGAGCGGGAATAGCGTCGAGACAGTGACGGTTCTTGGCCTCAAGGTCGTTGCTTCTATATATGTGGATATTTGACTGGCTGTCTGGTGCAATATCCTGCCCAGACCAATTACTCAAGGAGGTGTACACGTATATGAAATTGGGTTTTTGTTTGGAATATTTAATAAGATTCGCATTGTCTGGGAAAACAAGTTGATTGACAGAGTTAAAGATGTATTGAAAAATAGCTCAATTTGTCATGTGGAGACTTTTTTTCTTTCTTTATTGCAGAGTTTGATTGGTTTACGTTATACTAATTCATTTCCCTGCATTTAACTGAGCATTAACATTTATTTCGGCCCTATGAAAATGATAAAATTTAAACAATTTCTTAAAAATAAAAAAATTAAAATGTGGAGAGTTCTTAGAAATTACAGATTAAAATTTTATCTTCATAGCTACTAAGTTCACGACTCTGTAAATTTCAGGGAAATCCCGTTCAAATGACGAGATTATCTTGTATCTGGTTGCACAAAAAAAAAAACATGAGAAACAACAAGTCTACACAGCCTCAATTCCAAGATAAACATTTACATAACCAATTCACGACTCATTGGACATTTCAGGGAAATCCTGTTCAAATGACGAGATTATTGTTATCTGGTCGCACAAAAAAAAAAACGAGAAACAAAAAGTCTCCACACCCTCAATTCCAAGATAAACATTTACATAGCCAAGCGCCACATTATTATATTTTATTCATAGATTAAAATGCAACCAGTTTGCTTTTGCATTCATGTGCTTTTGTTATGTGGTAATTATCCAATTACTGAGAAATCGTGAGTTTATGATAAAATTGAAGTCGAGCTTCAAAGCATCAGTGAACAATTTTTGACATTCTCTCCCAAGAGATTGTTATTATGTATGCACCATAATTGAGAGGAGACTCCAATAAGCGCCATATTGACGCTATACGATTTTTTTTTTAAATCAAATGAGGCATCAGAAATAGACAATTTCACAAAACTCTCCACAAAATCTTACTTCGTGTAAAATTCTAGGAAAAAATTTCTAGTCAAACGAAGAATGCGATTAATGACTTCACAGAATTCATTTTTGCATGCATTAAATCGTAAAACGTACCGCACTAGCCTGGTATGTACGTACAAACATTTACCAAGCACATACACACGATTATATGCCCGCGCGCCAACGCCTTTTTGCAAAAATGACGACATTTTTTCTTGTGAATGAGCTCAGAGATCCCCGGTGCTTAGCTTAGAGAATGAATCAAACACAAACGTTCCTTACACCTACGTGTTGATTTGATATGTACGCGAGACGAGTATGTTATGTGCGATACCACGAATGTCTACACACTGATGATGCTGATTGTATAGTTGCGGGCAACATGTTTTGCTGTCACATATTGTGTCAATTGTTTGTGGTTGTTTTTTTTTTTTGCATTTTCTAATATGTAGACTTTTATGATGTATGTGCATACTCATACGTGCGTCTCCGCGTTGGCATGGATTATATTGACATTATTGTGTGTGTCAGAAATTTGCATATTTGCGATAGACGAGACGACAATGTACACTTTATTGCCGGGAGTGTAAAAATTCCAACAAGTTTGATTGTTTCCGCGAAGAGAAAACGACGGGCCAGCCAGTGTGAAATGATAAAAAATAGAAGAAGTGTGGAAATTATGGCGCCCAATGTGGGACATTTGCAATGAAGGATGCAGCAGGTCATAAATTCAGACCAATCACTTGTAATAGTTGACAAGATGGGATTTTCCGCTTTGGATCATGAGTTATAAGAAATTCCAGTGTTAGGTTATGTATTTCTAAAGGATCTTGATATTAGGTTGATTGCGATGCGCTACGATCCGTTGACATCATATGGAATGCAGAAGAGTTCACACTATGGATGATGTGATGTAAACTGCATCCGTTGAGATCCGATAGGATGCTGAAGAGTTCACACTGTGGATGCTGTGACGTAAACTGCATCCGTTGACATGCGACGGGATGCGCAAGAGTTTATTCTATGGATGATGTGATGTAAACTGCATCCGTTGACATGCGATGAGATGCAAAAGAGTTCACACTATGAACGATGTGCGACGTGCGCGACGGGATGCGGAAGAGTTTACTCTATGGATGATGTGATGTGAACTGCATCCGTTGACATGCGATGAGATGCAAAAGAGTTCACACTATGAACGATGTGCGATGCGACGGGATACGAAAGAGTTTACTCTATGGATGATGTGATGTAAACTGCATCCGTTGACATGCGATGGGATGCTGAAGAGTTCTCACCATGAACGATTTGATGTAAGCTTTATCTTGCGTTTGCAATTTAAACTCGAACTTTACGCCTGCATTTGATTACCAATGTAGTTTGAAATCGAAAACAGTGTGAACACCGCCCAAAATCCCCTCCAACCCCACAGTACTGAATCATATCATTTCGGTTTCTTTCACTATATAGAACCAGAAACCAGAAGTATCGGTCTTCAACAAAATGTGAAACAGGATCAATGCTGTGCTGTCATCATTAAGTCACACAAGACCACAAGAAATTAAAATCCAGGCCACTTAACTCAATGCGTTATGTCTTTGTGCCTCTTTTTTACATGAACCATGTTTTCATGTCCAACAACGTGCGTTGTCCACTATACTGAGACCTGTTTGCGGCTGCCTGTTACCGCAATTCTGTATGCGGGTCTCTTTCTTAGTGGCGATTGCAAATTTTCTCGAGACATTTTTCGGTCGCAGCAGCTGCAATTTATCTTAAAAATGTTGTCACTGTCATGCAGAATGTGAGCAGCGCAAAAATGGACTCCAAAGTCCACACACACACATCACCAACGCCTCAAGGCGAGGCTTGGCCGCAGTTCTTCTTAAAGAAAATCGAGCAACATTGTCATAAAAGGCGGATGGCAACAGCAGCAGCAACACATTTAGCAATGTGCGGTCGATCTAATGGAGACCACTGACCCAAGACCGCACTGCCCCGTGTGTCGCCTGGCCAAGACATGATGCATGTGATTCATCACAACATGAAAGTCTGTACGATTGCCTGTCTGTCTGCAAGTCTGTGCCTTTCACTATTGCAAAAATGCAACAGATTTTATAATTTGTTGGCCCCCATCCAAATTTGAGATGATTTCAATAATAAATTCGACGAATACTGCACAAGAATTTTACAAAAATCAGTTTTTGTCGGTTTGGCGATTTATTTGAATTTTTTTTCTCCCTCTTGCAGGCCACCCCAAACAGAAATCGAGATTAATAGAGACCCGCCGCATCAAAGCGCCATCAACACATTTTTATTATTGCAAAAAATCAACAAACACTGCGCTGCGCGATAGCCTAGCCGCCTCTTCTGCATAGGAAATCACTGCGTGCGACATTATAGCTCTTCAGTGCATAGACTACCCAAGCTTAGTCCGCTTAAAAAAAAAAAAACAAAATTTCTAGAATTTATAAACAATCGCACAACCGCAACATTTTTTTGCGTCATCAAGCGAGATTGCATATTTATATGTATGTTCACTTTCGGCACTAGGGAGCACTGCACCGTAGGTACGATGTTGCTGAGGTGGCGGGGCGCGGTGTTTTTGCCGCGCTACATGTGTATAATCGCCGTGCATGTGCATTCCACGAGCGAAATCTGAGACGCATTGTTTATATATTTTTGATAAAAATAAAAACAGAAAAATAGATGCCGGCAAATATTAGCGAGAGTACGTCATGGAGAATGTGCAACGTTTGATGTGAGTTTAGGGGAAGCGATTTATCCGTTTCTTCCGGTATTTTCGAGGAAAGATGGTTGACACAATTTTCAGGAATTTGGTGTTTGAAAGAGAATTTTGTTGGTGACGAATGTTTGGGGATAAATTTCTAAATTTAATGCATTTTTGACAATTTTTGGAAATTTTGACAAATTTTGACGCACGCTGAAAACTAGTTTGGAATGCCATAGAATGCGGAAATTTTCGCGAATGGACATTCATAGTGGTAGAATTCGTCGCACGCATCACCATTTTTTATCAGATTCAAATATTTTGACACTTTTTGACAATTTGGGCCCTTTTGACATGTTTTTCGAAAATGTCGCCCAATTTAGATCAGATATAATTCAGGAATTTTATTTTTGGCAGAGAATTATGCCTTTTTAAATTTCGTGAATTTTTATTTTTTAAATTTTGACATGTTTTTGAACATTTGGGAAAATTTTGACTCGTGTCGAAAATTAGTTAAAAATGCTAATGTGCACTGAAATTGTCGTTTACGGACATTTAGAGTAATGATTTATCGGATTTTTATCAGATTTAAGGGTTTCGACGCTTTTTGACAATTTGAGTAATTTTGACATTTTTTCGAAAATGTCGCCCAATTTTGACATTGATCCAAAATCAACTAAATAAGTCAGAAAACATAGAGTTTCGAGCGTATAGATGTTCGGACGTAGTAAAAATCGTATTTTTCTAGGATTTATAAAATTTTGGAACATTTTGATAATGTAGGTCATCATGACAGCGAAATTAGTTTTTTTCCGGTATGCATTTGAAACAATTTTGAACGCTTTTAAATCTTCTTCTCAAATTGAAATTGATGCATTTGGCTGCGTCTGTCTGCCAAGATTTGCCGAATATTTTTGCCGGTTTTCATCACGTTCAAAGCCAGTTCATTCAACCACCTTTCACCTTACAAACAACAACTTCCTCCAACTTTTTCCAGTCGAATACAACTGAATCGTTAGGTGAATATTTTTGTTCCCAGCTACGCCATGTCTGTAACAACAATAGACAAACGTACTACACACATTTATCGTCATTATGAAAATCATCAGCAAATTATTAGACCGTTTAAACCTTGACTAGCAGATTTTTTTTCAATTTTTATACCCTTCACTCGTAGAGTAAAGGGTATATTAACTTTGTCATGAAGTTTGTAACGCATTGAAGGAAGCATCTCCGACCATATAAAATATGTATATATATGATCAGCATGACGAGCTGAGTCGATTGGGCGATGTCCGTCTGTCTGTCTGTCCGTCTGTCCGTCTGTTGCTACGCGTTTTACTCGGCCAGTTTAAAAGCTATCGAGCTGAAATTTTGCACACATGCTTCTTTTCATTGCAGGCAGTTTGTATGTTTGAATCGCTAAAATCGGACCATGGGGTCATGGGGCTGCCATACAAACCTAACCCCCCAAATTAGGTTCTTCTAAGAAAAACTTTTTTATTTGTGCACCAATTTCAACCAAATTTCACACAAATGCGTTCCTATTGATAGCACAAAAGATATGTAAGAATGGATTAAATCGGACCATGGGGTCATGGGGCTGCCATACAAACCTAATCCCCCAAATTAAGTTCTTCTAAGAAAAACTTTTTTATTTGTGCACAAATTTCAACCAAATTTCGCACAAATGTGTTTCTGTTGATAACACAAAACATATGTAAGAATGGATCAAATCAGACCATGGGGTCATGGGGCTGCAATACAAACCTAACCCCCCAATTTAAGTTCTTCTAAGAAAAACTTTTTTATTTGTGGATCTATTTCAACCAAATTTTCCACAAATGTGTCTTTATTGACAACACAAAACCCATGTAAGAATGGATAAAATCGGACCATGGGATCATGGGGCTGCCATACAAACCTAACCCCCCAAATTATGTAGGTTCTTCTAAGAAAAACTTTTTTATTTTTTACACCAATTTCACATAACCTTGAATTAATGTGTCTTTATCAAAGCAATAAAAAAGGTCCAAGCTAATGGAAAAGTACTATGGGGCCATGCTACCGCATCGCCTAATAAAATTTTCTGATTAAATATATTTATTTGCCCACTTATTCCAACCAAACCCCACACAAATATTGTTTTATCGGCGCCACGGAACTTATGTAAAAACGGAAGGCAAAGAACGCAGGGGAGGATTTAACACATGTCATAGGTACGCCCGAAAAAACTTGAAGCCCGTGGGGAGTGAAGGGTATCCAAATTTCGGCCGCGCCCGAAATTAGCCTCGGTCTCGTTTTTTTTTGCATCACTCAACTCTCTTGACGCAGCCGGCAGTCGTGCCGGTTATGTCGTCGCCGGTCGTCGTCATTGCAGCAATAAACACGGCACACCACCAAACATACTATCGTGTATATAATAAATAATTTAATTAGTTGCCTAAACAAATTAGCCGTTTGTGTTGTTTTTTTTTGTGCGTGCCATTTTTTGTATGCACGCAATGGCACGGCGGCCGGCGTTACCTTGACTGTCGTCGCGCGGGTTGCTGACTTTTTGAGTGAGTGCGAGTTAAATGAAGAGTTAAACCGGCCGGCAAGCCGGTCATTCTGATCGGTTCAAGTAACGATTAAATTGGTTTGTCTCTGACTCAGCACAATTTGACCGGTATATAGAATCGGGTGCCGAAAATCTACTAAAGAAATTTTGTTTCTTTTGCTATTTTGTGCATTGAATTTCTAGAACTTGGAATGCGCATACACTATGAAAATGAATTCAAAAGTTGGCCTCGGACATGTGGGTAGACTTTTAAAATAGTTTTAGACAAAAAAAAAATTGTCGTAGTAAATCGTAGGCGCTAAATTTTAGTTATAATTGTCAAATCTGACAGTTATAATTGTCAAATTTTACCGTTACAACTGTAAAATCTGACAGTTATAATGGTCAAATCTGACAGTTATATCTGTCAAATTGACTTGAATACTGTCAAAAACGGAAAGGAAAAAAATTTAAATTTTTCCTTTCAGTTTTTGACAGTTCTCAAGTCAATTTGACAGATATGACTGTCAGATTTGACCATTATAACTGTCAGATTTTACAGTTGTAACGGTAAAATTTGACAATTATAACTGTCAGATTTGACAATTATAACTGTAAAATTTGACAATTATAACGGTAAAATTCGACAATTATAACTGTCAGATTTGACAATTATAACAGTAAAATTTGACAGTTATAATTCTCAGAATTGACAATTATAACTGTCAGATTTGACAAGTGTAAACGTCAATTATGGAAAATTCGACGAATAGAACTGTCAAATTTGATGTTTTATGGGCAATTCGACCAATGAAAAAAATACGATTTAGACCAAAAAATTTACCCTGCGGTTGGGACATCTTTTAATTGGTCTTCCAAGCGTATTCCATGCCCTAGAAGTTTGTCTCATTCCTCATCTCTGTCAATTGCATGTGTACATACATAATGTCATGTGCACTATGTGCACGCAGATATTTTTAAATTGACTGTGAACCGGTCAACAATATAGAATCAAAATGTATAGTCGAGAGAGAGACCAGACTCTCGACCCAACATACATACAATGTTTGAAATTAATTTTGCCGGCTTGGCATGTGAAATGAACAACACAACCAACACTATGCGGGACATAGTCGCTTGGGAGACAAAACCCAAGAAAGCAAGCCAGCAGCGGTAAAATAGCAACAGAAAAACGTGCAAAACTATTTATACGTGGCTGATTGCCAGTATAGTCTAGCATCAGATTATCTGCCGCAACATTATCTAGTCAAGAGTGTACACTCGCATGTGTATGAATCTTTGGAGTGTTTAGAATGGGGATCCGGTTGCGATGAATATATACGTTTTGAATTAGCCAGGAGAAAGAGCTGTTCGCGTTCCGTAGTGCACTAGGTAGAACGTGTAACACAACCGAGAGAAGTCTGGAAAATTCCTTTCTAACGTTTTGGATGCCAAAGAGAACTTTCTTTTCCATATTATCGCAAGAACGTATGTCGTCAAGTCTTGTGTGTGGGAGCCGTTGCTAACCAAGATTCCTGCATGCAATGCGCCTGCCTATCGTCCATAGTAGCAAGCAGCCAAACGAAAACTCTACATCCAACACATTCACCACTAAATCCACCACAATGAAAAAGACACTACACTATTGGAAAGACCGCGAACCAACAAATTGCCTCGTGTGTGAAATAGTACACTCTCAACAATCCCACGTATACGACGACGTATATGCGGCCCCCCTTTGACGGTGCGGGGGGAAAATGTGCACGAAGAACAATTTCGTATGTTGGCTCTGAAAGCAATTTTACAGGAAATACAGTATTGCATAAATTAGCGAAATTCTAAACTGAAATGCCGGCCGGCCGGCGGGCCGGCTTGGCTTTGGTTTGCAACAAGAGAAGTCCCCTCGTTGCATGCACATTATATGCATATGCAAAACGAACGAACAAGAACGCGCGGCAAGCATTCTTGACCGACGAGATATTCTGGTTTGAGGAATGTGGTGGCCGTTGATGCATCGAATTGAAATTGCAACTGCCCGCCCATCCTCTTAGCTTGACCGTTTTCGGATTTTCTTGACATCATCAGGAAACGTGTCTCTGTCGTATGTTAAGGCGATTGTGTAACGAACCTTTTCACACAGAAAAGTGACAAAGTGAAATTTCTAGGATCCGAAAAAAATGTGTCATCATCTTCATCCCTTACAAATTACACCCGAAATCATCCATAAGCAATTTGTTCCATTCTTAGGTTTTGGGGTGTTGTTCTGACTCACTACTGACTGGAATCAGCAGCCGATCCCCATCTCCTCCTCGGAGACTTTCTCTCGTCGTGTACCACGCCACCATTCCGAACATATGTCGATGAATAATTCAATTAGGATGGTATTACGAAACAGAATCAAGGTATTTCCTGGGACGACCTGAGGCGAACCAACCAACCACCCCCTGAACTGCTATGCAATGTGTCATAGTATGGAATAAGGTCTGCAGAGCGAAAAAAATAAGGAAAGAGATCCCCCCGTGTCGTACAGGGGGATGGAAACTTGTTCGGCACGAAAGCACAACATTAGGAATGATGACTCAATACGATATAAGTTTGGGTTGTATGCCAGAAAAATGCCGGAATACATACATACGCAGCCAAGTCATAGTTCCTTGTACCTATACGACTGTTGTGAAATTTCAGGCGTACACCCCCCTGAGCATGAGCCGAACCACGTGACACCCTCCTGTCTCACAGGTCGGGACATACTTCTATATACATAATATTGCGAAATTCAAATTGCGCGCCAATAAAAAGAAAAAATAGAAACACATTCGCTTTCATTGTGAATATACGTAATAGAATGCATCATGTACAATTTGTTATGCATACGAGAGTACATACTCGTAAAATCTTTTCAAAGTTCTGATGAAAATCGAAACTTTACGGCTCATCGTTCTAGCGTATGTACATACTAGAATCTACTCTACACACTTGGGAAGGCATCAGCAAACCAAACAATACACAAGACGCTGACATGCGATATATAATTATAGTTGCTAAATTTAACTTTGAGGGGGGTAGAGGTAGTATACGTCGTAGACATTTCTTCTTTTTCTAGAAAAAAGCTGAACGAATAGTGAATGCGGAAAATTAGCAAGTTTTTCAGTTTTTTTTTTTTGCACTGTCACGATGATGTCAGGACACGACAGCTAGTTGGAGAGATGGTGTTTGTAGTTTTTGGTGACAACCCCCGAGTGTCGTCCAACAACTCTCGCGCTTCGTACGAGCTCATGTGATGAGAATGAGATGCAAACAGATAAGTTGATAATGATGATGCTAATGATGAAGTACAGTCAAACCTGTCTAATCGGACCACTGACGGGACCGATCAAATTTGGTCCGATTAGCAGGTGGTCCGATTACTAAGGGATGCCAGAAAAGTACAAAATATTAATGAAATCATTTTTAAACGTTATTCATGAACATTGGACTTGTACAAAGGTCACCTATGTCTTATGCAATTAATGTTTTGAAACCGCTCAACAGCGTAACTCCTTTGTGATTTTTTTTTATTATACATTCTTCCCACACTCAGTTCCACCGAAATTTTGAATATTCTTCAATATTTTATCAAGCGTTTCTATAACCAAAGTCATGGTTAATGGTTCAAGCAATCCTCCCTTTAACTTCACTTGCATCTTCTTGTCTCAGAAACTCCAGAATTGTCTCACCACTTCATCTACCCAACACTGATCCAATGGTTGATGCTGTCTACGAAATTTGCCGTGGTCATAGGAAATAATATAGCTCATCATTGTAATCGGAACTGAAGTGAATGTAGTAACGTTCTAAGATTTTTTTTAGTCAACAAAATGTCTTGCCACGTTGCCTGTCTGTTGGTCAAAAATTTCCTCGAACTGCTCAAGTAAGAATCAATTTGAAGTTTTGGTCCGATTTTGGAGATTTATCCAGTGATTGGTCCGATTGTGGAGGTACGTCTAGTACTGATCCATCTAATTGGAGTCACCGATCGTGGTCCATGGTCCGATTAAGAGGTGGTCCGTTTATAAAGGTTATTTTGTATGAAAAACTAAATAAAATTGACCAAGGGTGGTCCAATTAGAAGGTGGTCCGATTAAAGAGTGGTCCGATTAGCAGGTTTGACTGTAATTCGATGAAACTTTAATGTAATTTTTCGACGGAAATTCGGATAAGATGAAGCAGTTTTCGGCACTAGAAAATTGTCAAAATTTTTGACGAAATTGTAATGAATTTTTGAAACAAATGTTCCATCGCTATTAATAAAGCAGTTTTATGTAGTTTTTAAGGAAATTTGAATAAGATAAGGAAGTTTTGACGTTTTTAGACATTTTTGGAAGATTGTTAAAATTTAGTAAAATTCGTACTAAATTTGAACTTGTGGAACTGAAGTGTTCTCAATAACTAAAAAACATATTTCGTTTATATCTAAATTAATTTTGAATGTGTTTTGACAGTGTCAAAATTTTTGAAAAATTGTCAAAATTTGGTGAAAGTCGCGAAGAAGATTTAAACTTTTGGAATTAAGGTTCTTAATAACTAAAATGAACTTAATTTGAATTTATCAAAACTAATTTTTAAAAGTTTTGAAGAAAGTGTCAAAATTGTTTAAATTGTTCACTTGAAATTAGCTAGCTTGGTTCCTGTGTGTCAAAATGTTATCAAAAAAAAATTTCTTTCGCCCATTTTTACAGTTATACGCAATAATCAAAGAAGAAAGTCGTCGGAAAAATGCACGGTTGTAACTGTTCGCGTACTCGTAACTGTAAATCTAAATATTTTCCAAAATTTCCATTTTACACTATAACGGCAACAAAATGCATCATCAATTGCAGCCCATCCCGAAAGGAGAGAAATTTCATCTTCTTTTGGAACCGATGAAGAAATTTTGTCGATTTGATTAATTTTTCAAAGTCGCCAAAATTTTAGCGAAAATGCAATTAATTTTTGATTCGAATCTTCCATCATATATTGCTATATTGATAAAGCAATTTCATATAGTTTTTGTGAAAATTTGGATAAGATTCGGCAGTTTTGACGTTTTTAGACATTTTTGGAACACATTGTCAAAATTTGGTGAAAATCGGCGGCAATGTTTTCGAGCTTTTGAAGAAAGTGTCAAAATTGTTCACTTGAAATTAGCTAGCTTGGTGGTTCCTGTGTGCCAAAATCTTATCAAAAAAAATTTCTTTCACCCATTTTTACAGTTATACGCAATAATCAAAGAAGAAAGTCGTCGGAAAAATGCACGCCTCTTGTTGTAATTGTTCGCGTACTCTAACTGTAAATCTAAATATTTTCCAAAATTTCCATTTTGCACTATAAAACGGCAACAAAATGCATCATCAATTGCAGCCCATCCCGAAAGGAGAGAAATTTTATCTTCTTTTGGAACCGATGAAGAAATTTTGTCGTTTTGATTAATTTTTCAAAGTCGCCAAAATTTTAGCGAAAATGCAATTAATTTTTGATTCGAATCTTCCATCATATTGCTACATATATTGATAAAGCGATTTCATATAGTTTTTGTGAAAATTTGGATAAGATACGGCAGTTTTGAGGTTTTTAGACATTTTTGGAACATTGTCAAAATTTGGTGGGGGTAATGTTTTCGAGCTTTTGGAATGAGTCTTATCGTGTTCTAAAATAATTAAAAATATGTATTTTGATACATGTATATCAAACTCATACTAAAAAGGCTGAGAAATTTTAGTTTTTTTTGGCGCCAAATTTTGATTGTTGGCATTTCATTATTTTAGTCATTAATATGTTAATCATTTTTTGTACTAAATCCTAATGGTATTCTAAATACACATACTTGGCGTCAAAAAATTTGACAAACTCCACATTCAGTATTTCTGCTTTAGTTATAACGTTATACGGGAAAAGTTTTTAATGGTTTAACATTCTTGTTAAGGGCGATCCACACTATTCAGTTATCAGTCAGAATCACAGTCATTTTCCATACAAGTTGACAGATTGTCAGAAAATTGATTGAGTGACAATCTGTCAAATTGTATGGAAAATTAATAAGAATGCGACTGATGTCCGAAAAGTGTGAATCGATCTTTATCATTTGAACCAAGAATAGTAAATTTGGTTGGTTTCTGGAGGTGTCAAAATTCATAACCGAATAAAAATTGTTAAATTTAATTTTTCAACAGGATATTTGGCTAAGGCCACTGGTTTAGTTTTAAGACAGAGCTGGTACTTTCTAAAAGTAAAATCAGACCTATTCGCGTCAGGCGAAAATCAAACAAAATCAAAAATCGATTTTCTCTAAAATGAAACAAAAAATCAAAACAGAACCTCTTTAAGGGACTATTCCACACATTGAATATTCAATTTATATATATTCCGTGCCCCAAAGTTCATACAAAAGTAAATAAAACATTAAAAACAGTGAAGTGCACCCGACCTACATAAATGCAATGCACCAATACGTGTAGTAAAATAAAATCGAAAGTAAATGAAGGCGCTAGCGCACTTGCCGGCGGCGTTTGTCGGCTAAGTATATTCACTTATGAAATATGCAACGAACGATCAAGACAAACAATCAATCAAAGAGATACATACTGTGCACATACATACATTTTACTAGAGGCGACTGTAAAGTTTATTTATTTAGTACTTGAGTGATAAAGTGTTCTGCATTGTTTTATGTAGTTATAAAGGTATAAAAGGGATTTAAAAAAAATTGTACGAAATAATTTATTTTGAAAAATGCAATAAAACTTCCTAAGGACTTACGTTCCAATAAATATTTCTTCTCAAACGCGAACTGTCCGTGCAAATTAGATTGTTTTTTTTTCGGTCAATTCAGGACGATAACAATATTAACTCACTTCCTAAGTATTGTCCTCACACAGTGCACAATTCGATTTCATCAAATTTGCCGCTCTAAAATGGTTCAAACTACCGTTTAGTACACTTTTAGTACAAAATCTCCAAACTCAACGGACAGTCAAAACGTCCTCGAAACAAGCTTCCCTATGAATGTCTAAATCGATTTTTAATCTTTTTGTTCGTGAATTTCACAATAGTCACTGTTTTAGTACTACCTAAAGTAGTACTAAATTTATTAGAAAATGACAACGAATTCTTCTTCGCTTCACAACGCACACAATTTTTCGCGCTCAACAAGGAATCACTGGAAAACTGTTTTTTATCTTTAGATCCCAGAAGGGTTGAACGAGAATTTTTAGTACAAGTTGTTGTTGTTGTCGTGGTACTACTCAGGGTGCCACGGCAACAGGATACACTTATTGTAAAGTGTCTTCTAGAAATTTTACTTAAATTGTTTTTATGTTTGCAACAATTCTTGCTCAAGGATATATTCAAATTGTTGGGTGTAAAGGCAGCAGGCATGGCACACCTCAATGGGGGCTCCTTCAAGGGTGGTTCGTGCGTATCAAGTTCAGATCACTTACACAGAACAAGAAAAAAAAAATTATTCAAGGACACTAACCTTCTGCGAATAAAAATGTTATTTGCAAATTTTTTTTTTTACAGGCGTATTCCAAAATGCAGATTTATAATCCTTTTTGTTTGCAAAATCGTTCAAAGCACTTTTCGCGCGCGTAATAATTCAATTCCTTTCAACTCGCGGGCGAGTCACACAAGTGCAAATTTCACTCACTTGGGGCGCGACACAGTTGAATTCAATATTGTGCGTTGTTGGGGGATCGGGTGGTAAACGTTCCCCGCCGTTCTTAAAAGGGTTGCGATTGATCACTTCCGTAAATTTGTTTTTTAAAAACAAATTATCCTTCACACAACACTTGCAGGACACTAAGGGATGCACTTGTTCAATTGTTTTAAAGTTTCCTGTCAATGGGGGGCGGGCGACGCACTTGTCTCTGTTGTTCAATTCTCGCTCGCAATATGTTAACGTGTCGCACGATTTATTGACACTGTACCGTAACCGGCTAATTGCTTGCCTTTTTCTTCTGATTTTTTAGCGTTCAATTAATTTTTTGCGGGGCGCGTACTAGGGCCACAACACGGCCAACATATAGAGCACTAACACTAACTAACGCCCGCTTCGGCTCTGCACCTTTCGTCCCGTTACGTTTCTTCTTTTTTCCTCCTTGCTCTCGGGTTATTTCTCCAGGAGGCACTTCTTGCAAATTAATATAAAAACTGTACACACGACACACGATGACGACGTCCCGAGACGCCAATCTAGCGGCAACTTGTGTTCCGTTACAATACACCGGGCACTTGACAACAATTATAATTTTTGCACGGACCACACTAATTCAGGAGAGGAGGAAGAGGTTCTTTGCTCGCTCGGTGTTATGTTCTTTCAGCGATTAAAAAGACACAAAAATTCACTGTAAATTTGCCGGTTGTCATTGAGCACAAAATTTAAAAGCTTCTGGAACATACACGACACGACGACACCACTCAAGGGATGAGAAACTCCAGCACAACGCAAAAAAATTCACAAATTGGTCAAAACTTTTTTAAATCCTTTCTCGAGACTGTACCAACTAACTACTGGGCGGACGGTTGTCCTCGTCGTCGATAACAGTTCTTCGTCTTCTAGATTGCTTAGAAACTGGTGTGTCTTGTCTTCTTTTCTCTTCAGTTTTGTTGTGGTCGGGGGGACATCACTATCGGCCCACAAGAAAAACGTCCGACGTTGTCGCAGTCTAGCAAGCAACTAAAATAAATTTTCACACAGTGGTAGAAAAATGCCACCGCAAGATACGCGTCTCAAGTCATCCGACAAAAAGTTTTCTGTCCAGTTTCAGCAGCAGACAGTATTCACCACTTCACAGTTCAGTCATCAGTTTCAGTCGTTTGTACGGAGCAGAGCAAGGCAAAGGCGTATACAACACGGCAACGACATGTGAACCAACAGAGCAGATACATGCGCAGTGGTAAAGCCCGGCGAAAAAGTAGTGTAGTCGCAGAGCAAAGAGTGGTGAGCTGGTGGTGACTCGTTCGTGAGGTGAGCATCTTCATGCATAGCATAGCATCACCGGCATGATGTACTGTACTCTCTGGTTTCTGGTAAACGTGGAAATGCCGGGCGAAGAAAAAAGGAAAAATACCGATGGGATCAAAGTACTCGAGAAAAAGAGATGGAAAGCAAATAAGCAGTGGAATTTTTTGCGGCAAAATTCCGTTTAGAAATTTCAATTTCTCTTTACAATACAACACGAACATGATGATGACTCTCTTTAGTTTTGCCACGCCGCAAATTTGATAAGAAGATATTTTCCATAAGCCAAAGGGGATGGATGTCCTTTCTTCTAAGCATTTAATTCAAGAACTTTTTGAATTGCTGTTAGATGTTAAGTTATTCGAATCATGCAGTCGATCCTTTCATAATACTTGCTGGTGTGAAATTGCTGATAGAATAGTATTTTGGCACACAGGATTCGAAGGGGGACAGTATTTCCGGCGAATTAACAAAAAAGTCAAGTAACAAAATGCGACTCGAGAATTGAATTGTAAAAGACACTTGAAATGGAAAGAGCATAGGAATAAATGAATTTTTAACCCTATGCAGTCAGGTATTGCTTTTTACGCCTGCAAGACAGTATTTAGCAAGAAATGGGATCTCAAGCCAAACATGGTACTCTGGGTGTACACGGCGGTGGTACGACCAGTGTTGCCAATTTAGCCGTTTTCCAGCTAAATTTAGCCGGAAACCGTGCTGTTTAGCCGGAAGAAATTTATAATTCCGGCCGGCCGGATTTTTAGCCGGAATTGATTTTCTTCGGCCGTTTTTCGGCTAAAATTATTTTATGATTTTTTTTTTTAATTTGAAACTAGAATCAATTTTTCAATATTCACAAACAAAATAATTAATCGCCGTGAAATTATTTCTAGATACACTTATTATCGTGTATTAAGGTGGTATTACACTATCAAATAAAGTTTGTCTAGTGGGTCACATAAAATTTGTCCAACTTTTGCAATGACCAAAAGTGTTTTTCGAGACCTATTACACTATAGAACAAACAAATGACCAATTAGTTTGGCCAACGACGTAGTCAGTCGGGTTTTGGGTCATTTGTTTGACCAAAGCAAATTTATCTATCACACTAGTATGACCGTTTTAAAAAAAATGACCAGGCTAACTTAGATTCAATATGCATTTAGTGGTTATTTGGGATTGTCTCATTTCTTTGAAAATCAGTTTAATTTCGTTTGAAGGTGTAATCTTGTAATCTTGTTATTTAAAAGGACTCGTGTTATTTCATCAATCATTAATGTGGCAACTCGACCTCGGGCTTTGGCCGCCTTTGTTCGAAGACGAAAAAGTGGTCGCCGGGGCGAATAAAAAGATAAGTTTGGCTTCGTGAATGTTAGAAACAGATTAGAGAAGCAGCCAGCCAGGCTCTTTTCACAAATTTTCTGTGTGTTTCATACATGGGCATAGGAATAAGGTTGACGGTGCTCATATTTTATAACTGCCCTGTGCATACAAGTCGCTGAGCTTATACTAAAGAGCACTGGAAAATTATCTTGAGAGTTATATGGATCATCCGATCCGTCAACCTTAAAAAAATGTTCTCCGCCTTCTCGTTTGTAGCTTGAAAAATAGGGTCCTCTTTTATTTCTAAAAAAGTATTTGTTTTTGATCAATAAAGCGAACGTTTTACTAAACTCACATGCTTGTATGTAATATAGGTAAAGGTCAAAATCAAATGTTTCGTGTTCCGAGATTCGATTTTCTTTTTGTATAATTTGTAATCGAGATTTTCCTAACCGCTCTATACGGTAGTAAAGAAAACGTTTAAAGTACTGCAAAGGTTCATAGTAGTTATGGACGACCCTTGGAGCTTTTAGTCACTAATCAGGTTCTTTCTCTCCCACCCATCTAAAATTACCGAAAATTAACTGCGCATCTTAGTTTCATCAAGCTAGGAAAAAAATTTGAGAAACACCGGGGAGTAGTTTCAGTTGTCCTATTTCTAACCTGAGAAACCCTACAATCAATATTTGTTCAGTGGTTCATAATAAAATTCGGAAATTAATTCCGTGATAATTTTTGTGAGAGAAGAAGCACCTCTGGAACAACAAAAACATCTTGATATCATCCATGTAATGTTGTATCCCTTGCTCCTGCTCACTGTTAGTTATTTTGCTACAGATTACTTACTACGCCGGGCTCGAAATTTGGACGTTGTTCTTTTGAAGGTGCGGTGCGAGTTTTATATTAACCCGATTTCTCATCCAAACGTCATGACCAAATTTTGGAGGTGTTTGGAACCCCCAAACCCATATACACATATGTTGGATCGCGTCTAGTTTTAAGTCATAATTTTATTGTGAGTCCGTTCGACCATTAAAAAAAGCTACCATCCTCAACGAAAAAATTGGAGCGGGAACGGGTTTATCGTGACATTAAGACTGCCAACCCAGCCAGCATCGGCGTCATATACCGTGAACATAGCCACAAATAAGCATTACTTCATGAATCACGAATCGGCATTATGTATCGATAGGACGCATTGAAAGTTAGATACATGATGGTCAGCTGAAGGAATGTCGACGGATCATGCATATATGAAATATAATTGTCTTCTCCTCAAGTGTGATTTTTGTTGCTGGGGTGATTAGAATCACTAATAAAACATGATCATTCGTATGGTCTGGCTAGAGCAGTGGTTACGGCGCGAACCTTCCGTGCATAGGGTTATGAGTTCGAGACTCACCGTCGCACGTGTGTTTTTTTTTTTAAATTATGCATTTATGCATTGAATATATATGATACTTAACTATTACATAATGTTTACGAATATTGATTTTATAATGATTATCCGTAATAAAGCGCAAATGCATATATACATGAAATAGGGGGACATCGTCATATACTGCTTGTATGAAAACGTGATGAATGAATAAGCAATATGTGCTTACGCGTGTTGCATGAAATAATGATTACAAATGTTTTAAATGCTGGCTGGGAATAACAACGTTAGTTTCATATCTCCGTTCCCGGTTTATTGCGAATATCTGATAGTGAAGATACAATATCTAACAGTTAGCTAAAGGTAAAACCGAATTTACAAATAAATCAATATTTCTCATTCTTCTTTCAATTTTTCACATTTTTTATGGGAAATATGTACTTTCTTTCCTCTGGAAAAAATATTTTCATTTCTAAATCGTGGATTACTAATTGTAATTGAACTTAATATTGACACTATGGCCAAGAGGTTCTAGGTTGTTGAGAAAAAAAAACTTTTAGAACCGGAAAAAGTAGAGAAAATGACATTTTTTGATAGAGATGAGATCGAAAACTAGAGTTGTGCACTGAACTCAACTCAACTCAACATTTTTCTTCAATGTAATTCCACGGGTTAATTTAAATTTTCAATTTTCCAATATCCCACAGTTTACAAAAAAGTAAAAATTGTCGTTATTTTTTATATTGATCAGTAAATGCACCCAATCGAATCATTTGGTTTGACCACCATGAACCACACAAAAAATTGGTAATTTTAGAATGACCGAATGACCAAAAACCGCAAAATAAATTTGACCAAAGATGTGTTTTGTTATTTTTGGTCAAACACATTTTTGGTCATTTTTTTTGCTATAACACTAGTGGGACAAACTTTTTGCGTCATTGATCAAATTTTATTTGATAGTGTAATACCTCCTTTAGGGTCAGTACCTACTACTTCATTCAGGCTTCATTCAAACGACGAGCCGTACGGCTCGCAAGCTCTAGCCATACAAATGCATTGGCTTATATGGGAAGCTCACGACGAGCGAGAGCCGTGCCGCCGTCAGAACACAACTAGCGAGACGTGTTTTCACATATAGTGCACCACAACAACCCGCAAATTCACGGCTCGCGAGCTGTGTTTTGACAGTGGCAAGGCTCTCGCTTGCTCTGGCTCGTCATGAGCTTCCCAAATAAGCCAATGCATTTGTGTGTCTCGAGCTTGCGAGCCGTTTTCGCGTCGTTTGAATGAAGCCTTAGGGTACATTCAAACGACGCGGAAACGGCTCGCAAGCTCGAGACATACAAATGCATTGGCTGATATGGGAAGTTCATGACGAGCGAGAGCCGTGCCACTGTCAAAACACGGCTCGCGAGCCTTAGCCTAAGAGGAAAACTTGCATTTATGTCTCCTGGGAAAAATTTGACTTGCCTTTTTCCAATAAATTTAGGGTAATGGGTTTCACGTAAGCTGACGATATTAGTACCTAGTCTAAGCATGTAATTTACTAACCACCAATATGTTGAATAATTTGCAAAATGGAAGATAGTTTCTTAGATAAAATTCTTTGTTGAGCCATTCTCGGAGCATGGGGGTACCTGAACATTTTTCCATTTTCCAATTCTTTCCCATAAATAAGGTAATCATGCCATGCCAGATTAAGTACAAGGGTGAAAAACTTTTAGCGCGATTCATAGATATTGATAATATCGCCGGAACTTTGTAGTGTTCAACACTAACGTTGTGCAAGTAGCTTGCCCAGTAAATTACAAAAATTTATTTTAAGTGCAACTTACCCCCTTCTTAACCACAAAAGCTAAGTGCTGAAGAAGGGGATAAGGTACCCCCGAAATATATACGCCAAATGGGTGCGCGTCCAAAAACTGGCATCGCGTGCAGCCATTTGGCTGCTACTTAGCATCCACACTAGCAGCCAAATGGAGACAGAAAATGACATAACCAAAATTTCATTTTGGTGTTTTTTTTTTAATTTAATTATCAAAATTGGGCTCTGCGCGTTTGTATTATTACACGGCCATTCAAGAATTATTCATTTTCACACAAAAGAAGTAACAAAAATTGGAAAATTGTCACTTTGAATTTGACAAGCGGTTGTCAAAGCGGTTGGTTGAGTTGCCATATTGAGTATCAAAACTGGACGCACAGCCAAATGGCGACTATATGTTTGTTGTTGTGTTGCCTCTGGATCCGCGAAAGTGAAACTCATTAATTTGTCTTTAGATGACCAATATATTTCGGGCTGAGCCCATCTTCAGGGTCGTGTATTTCTAAAACATAATGATTTTCACAATAAAAATTATAAATACATAAAATATTACAAAGTATACCTACTAATTATGAACAATGACCATAACAAAATTTACAAATTAACAACCACTTGTTTACATACAATAAAATATTACAGATTCAAATGTCAGATTTCAAGCAAAAATATCACATATGTTAGGAGTGGCTTAAAGCTAGGTACACACGGAGACGTTTCTAAAAAATATCAGAGATGTTAGATTGTAATACTTGTATTATCATATTTTCATGCCTCATTTTAAATTCTAAAGGTTAGTCTTAATCAGGTTTATGTAGCTGTTACTATAATGTTTTATATCGCTCTTTTCGTTGCATGCTGTATTTTCATACTTTATTAGTTGGTTTACTTCGTGAATTTGAAGCTTGCGTTTATTACGTTCGTTTTTAAGAATTTGAGCTTTATTAAAATCAAAAGTATGTTTGTTAATGATGGAGTGTTTTGCAACACATATCTGCGCCACGTGATTTTAGGGCGACCCCTTTGTCGTCCACGTTGTGATAATGGGTTCCATCGCATAGCGCGACCAGCAATGCAGTTATCACCCTTTCGCAACGTATGACCAATCCACTGCCACTTTCGTCTGCGAATCAATTCGTCGATAGGTATTTGACCCGTACGCCGAAGAAGATCTTCATTCAAAATTCTTTCGGGCCAAACAATTCTTAAGATTCGACGAATACAAGTGTTAACGAAAGTTTGCAGCTTCTTGGTAACTGCAGCGGAAACTTTCAAAGTGCTGCTCCCGTATAGGAGCACTGAAAGTATCAGGGAGCGAAACAGCCCCAGTTTGGTTTTAACACAGATATAACTGCTTTGCCACAGTTTGGACAACAAGTTAAATGTACTAAAATTCAAAAGCCGTCATGAAATATGTTTTCAGACTTTCGAGATTTTATTTCTTATATTCTTCACATGATGTGAATAGTAAGTATGTATATTTTATAACTTTATTTTGATATTTGAAGGGTTATATACCCCAATTACTGTTTTTCTCGATATTCTTAAAACATTTGAGATTTTTCTTCTACTCGTACGTATCAATAAGACTAAGTTTAAATTTTTTACCATCTTATAACAAAAAAAGTAAAAAATAACCTTACCTACGATAGACCGCGGGATAAAAAGTATTTTCCGCACGTACCTGCAAGAAAACAGAAAAAATGTTAGATTTGCTTCGATTTTGATGTTCTTTTAACTATGATATAATATATAATAAATTATAAAATATATAATTCAGTTTGAAATCTAACGTCAAAATAAGCAAAGCTGCAAACAATTAAGAGCAAACTACCTTATAGTTAATGGTAAAATATAGCAACACCCATGCACACTGGCCAGCGATCTATTGAAATTAAAACTCTCTTACAACACCTCCCTTCCTCCCGGCGAAATTCTCTCTTCATATCTTCAAATTTAGCGAAAAATCAAAACTTCAACATTGTGCGTGCATCAATTGATTCGATGTACAGTCGACGTTTTGCAGCGCAAGGCACACAATATTATCCATAACGACGAAGACCATTGTTGGCTTTTGGGTCTTTTACGTATGTAAGGAAGAATATTCAAAGCAAAAAGGATAATAAATCTCCGTACATCACCGCGATCTAGTACTAAACTAGATTAATAGGCATATGGTTAAGCAACGATGATTGTAGGAACATTTTCCTAATGTGAGTTTTAGGCTTGCCAAGTGCCGTCTTTGACAGAGAGACTCAAGTTCCAATTCATTCAAATTGAGCGAAATTATCATTTCTGTTTCATTTTGTGTGTGTCTAAGGATGCAAATATATTATGGAGCATTTACAAATTTTGAAACGCAAAAGCCGTAACTTTTCTGTATCGAGAGGCATTCACTCTCGAATTATCGAAAAACTCGGATTATTGAAACCGTATAAAGTCTACTTACTGCATGAATAGTAAAAAATATTCTTGTATAAACATGCATCGCGTTTTTACCTTGTAAGTATATGTAATTTGATCTAATTATTTTATGAAAACCTGAGACAATTCAAAAAGTGTAGTGCACGAAAATACATACATATGTATGTATAACTATTTTTCTCGAAAAAATCTATACCGCCATAAGCTCGAATTATCGCGAACTCGGATTATCGATATTCTACTGTATTAAGTTTGATTTACATCTGTGTTTACCAAGATTGACATTTTTAATTCATAGACAGTGGCAGTTTAGGTTTACTGTAACATTTTATAGGATCTTCAACGAAATTTAATTGTTTCATATTTCATTCTATGTAATTTGTTACTTCCCAATTTCTGGGTCTGGGAGGGGCTTTAGCCCCTTAGCCCCTCCCGTGGTTGCGCCACTGTACGGTTTACTTTTTGCATGTTCATTCCATGGATAAGACCAAACTGCTGGGGGTCCCCCGTGTTCTCCTATAACGCCAAGAATCTTCTGGTCACTGTTTGAGTGCCACAGGATTCTGGGGCTGAAAGGACGCGTAAATTGTATTTATTACATACGCGCGATCGTTCTAGTCAGTTTATAGATTTTATCAGTTTATTACTAATAATTGGACATGAATAAATTCATTTGTCAAAGAGGCCCAGAACTTCGAGCTTGTTTCAGAGAAGCCATTCTCGCACTTCAGATTCAAATTAAATTTACTTTGATCGTACCGATATCTTCCAAGTATGCGATCGTCCTTGTTACGATAGACGTGCGAGCATCAGAAGGTTAATGACGATTTTTCCATCATTTAGATTAAGAGACACAGATTTTTACTAAAATTGGTAATATGTACTTCAATCAATAGAGACGAAATAATGGGGGTTAGCGTGCAAAAATTGGGGACTTCTCAAATTTTTGATATGTTATAAAGACAGGTGGGGTAAGTTAAAATCCAAGTTTGTCACTTTCCCCCCTGTGCTTCCGCCGCTCTCTTCAAAAAACCATCTAAAATCGGCCCTTCCATCAGTTTTTGGCCTGTAACTTCTTTACAGTCCATTTGAGCACAAAATCCGCCAAGACAATTTTGTAGAGGACAAAATTTCCTACAAATTTAATCCAAGATGTTGTACTCTACAATCAAAATTAACAGAGTTATAGCGCCAAGAAAATGGAGAAAATATCAAAAATCATGCCAGTTTCAAATTCACAAAAACGCATTGTATACCAATAACTCCTCTGCATTTTAATATAGAGTTCTCGAAGTATGTTTTGAAATTTGTTAGTAATGATTTTTGGAATTTTTAGCATATTCATTGCGCTATAACTCTGCCAATTTTGATTGTAGAGTAAAACTTGTCCCATGAAATTTATAGGAATTCTTCTCTACAAGATTGTCTCGGCACATTTCGTGCTCAAATGGACTGGGAAGGAGTTATAGACCGCAAACTGATAAAAGAGCCGATTTTAGATGTTTTTTTTTTTCAAGATAGCGGCGATTTTAACTTACCCCACCTGTCTTTATAACATATCAAAAATTTGAGAAGTCCCCAATTTTTGCAAGGTAAAATCTCCCCGTTGATTGGAGTATAACATTTTTTTAAAATTTAGTCTGTTTTAGCTGGATGATTGGGTATGTCAAGTAGTAAAATGATACAAAGAGGCTTCGTCAAGGAAACTACTTTTATTAGAAGACCTTATGTTTGTCGCTGTGTGTACATCTTGAATGAGAAACCCTTTACTTGTTCAGATAAACATAAACAATATAAGTACTCATGCAATTATTAGAACAACATCTAGGGACGCGGGAGCGTCCCGCACGCCAAAGAAAAACGAAGAAATTTGAACAAATAAAAAGTGAGAAGCGACTAAGACTATGTTTACACGACGGAACAAGTACGGGTTTTCGGACCTCTGTAGCTCGGACCCTGGTTGGTCCTGAGTCTTCAAATTCGGTAAGCGTTGTCGCCCGCGCCGTCTTACGAAGTGTAGAAAATTTCAAGATGATACGATAAGAAACACCGGAGATATAATAGTTTGAAAATCGCATTTTTTCAAAAATCTTGTTCTCGTTGTTCTCGTTGTTCTCGTCGTTCTCGTTGTTCTTGTCGTTCATTGACAGGGCTACAGCCTTGCAGAGGGCATCTCGGGATTTGGTCTCTTTTCCCATTGATAGAGTCTGTGGTGAAGGTGTGCATAGGCTATCGTTTGCTCCGATCCGTGAAGTAGAAAAAAAGATACAGCGGAAAATGTGAAAAAATACATAGAGTTTCTCGCTTAAATCTTTTTATATGTTTTAAAGGAAGCATTTTGCAAAAATCGGGGATAGGCCCGAAAAAAGCCTAGAAAAGAATCGTATAGTATAGTATAATTGGTAAGACCGAACAATCTTTTGTATCTAAAATTTTCAGTTTTAGATCGTCTGCAAGAGAGGGGGCGGTCAAAGTTCCTGTTTTGGTTCGTCTCATATATACGAGTACGTACATATTAGGTTAATATTGGATGAGCATACGCACTGTTTCATTCATCCCGATGATCCTAAAGCTTCCACCAAATCAGCGCGGTAGCGGTACGCGGTACACACAACACACACACACCACAAGAATTGACAAGTACTCCGTTATGTACCGCGGCGGAAACTATTTCATACATTCTGACACGTACCGCTACCGTTCTGCGCTGGTTTGGTGGAAGCTTAAATATGGCGCTGGGACTCCAAATCGGTTTTGTCAAGACGGTGTATTCTTTTGTGTTCAAACCAGAGTTACGTGATGATGGCATATGGAAAATTGATTTTTCAAGGAATTCTGATGAGTTAATTTGAACAAAATTTGGCATGTAGATTTATTCTTGTAAATCCACCCGGTTTGATCCTGTTGTGGTAGGCAAAAAGGTACTGTTAGTTATATAGTGAATTTCATAGCTATCCCTGATTCTTGGTCATGAAACCACTTTATTGTTGTAAAAGCAATGCTCGTCAGGACTCAGGTTTTTCGGGACCTTTGATGAGGGATAAAAGGATATTTTCACATGTACATGTCTTTCTCTTTGTGTCTTAGGCGCAATGTGGAACTTAGGAAATATGTATGTTATTTGAATCACATATTGAGTACCCAGTGAGGCTTAATGGTTACATTAAAAATTAAGATTTAAGATTAGGATGAATGTGATAGAGATGAAGTAAAGGTTTAGACTCAATTTAGGGCTAAGGTGTTAAAGTCAAAATCAAGTTTAGGGTAACGGATAGGGTTGAAGTTATTGTTACATCGCAGTTAACGTTATTATTAGGGTTAAATGTAAGGATAGGGTTTGGGTTAATGTTGAGTCTGAGTTTGAGGTTTAGGTATACGCCAGGGTTATGGTCAAAGTTAGGGTTATCATTAAGTTTAATGTTATGTATAAAGATACCAAGGTTAGCGAGGTTACTAGGGCTACCAAGGCCATCGGGGTTACCAAGGTTACTAAGGGTTTGCAAGATCACCAAAGTAGTCAAGTGTACTATGGTTACTAAGATTACCAAGGCGAGCAAGGTTACCAAGGAGACCAAGGAGACGAAGGTTAGCAAGGGGTTTATCATTCTTATAATTATTGTTCTCAAACAAATTCGTGACAATAGGGCAATGAATATCGTCTTCATAATATATTTACGAATTTTGTAAATCGAAAACTGCAAAAAGATATGATATCTCACAAAAACAACTGTGTTGTAAAAGGTGTCCGCCAAAGAAAAAGTCATCAGCCGCAAAAAGGATTGATATAAATACATTCCCGCCAAAATACTCGCATCTTGTCTCAATGATGGTGGTGGAGCAAATTTTTTTCAACGCTATTTGGCGGGGAGCTTGAATAAGGTTAATAACAAAATAAAATCAATGTTAAGAAATTTATGAAAGAACTTTTATCGTATAGAAAAAAAAACGAGTTCCATGCGAAGGAAAGCTAAATAAGGTTCTAAAACGCATTTTTATTTTCTATAAGACTGGAAGCTTCAAAATTATCAAGAAAAGAACATAGCAGCAAATAGTACCCTCGTTCAGCTCCCCGCCAATAAGCGTTGAAAAAAATTTGCTCCACCACCATCATTGAGACAAGATGCGAGTATTTTGGCGGGAATGTATTTATATCAATCCTTTTTGCGGCTGATGACTTTTTCTTTGGCGGACACCTTTTACAACACAGTTGTTTTTGTGAGATATACTTAACTTGACGACAACAAAAAATCTCTCAGTGTACTCTCAAACATTCCGTTACATAAGGCAAGCCAATTTCGCTCTCAACACAACACAACACCCCACCTCTCTCAATTTTTGCTCTTTGGCACACAACAAAATTATTGTTGAGTCACACCAATCATAATAGCGTCGCTCTTACCGTTTTTTTTCTAGGCGTTTACCGGCGAATTTCACAACTTTCGAAATTGTCATAATTTCGCAATAAATTCAATTTGAAACTATCATTATTGCATGCAATTGCAAAAAGGTTGCAATTCACCACTTCGTTATCAACTGTCCGACATTTTTCCGCAAGTTTTATTCGAAAATTAGCCAATTTGGCGAGACTCTACTTTTCTGTGTGCACTACATCGAACATTAAACACAAAAACAGACGCCACCACGAAAAGAGAGAGTGGGGCAATAAGAGACGCACATTCACTACGACGCGCTTTTCTGTTGGGGAAAGAAGAATAAAAGAATGCGAAGAAGCTTCTTGAAAATGCTCTTTATAGAGAGTCGGGAGGGGTGGTAATTGGTAAACGTACTTGGGTTGAGTTTGAGTGAGAGAAGTTTGTGTGTGAGCGGGGCAAATTCGTTTCAATTTTCAATAAAGCACAGTGCGTGATTCTTGTTATCAGATACCTACATATGAAACGATACAGTTGATAACATCTTATCGCATATCGCAGAGTATCGTATGTAGTACTCGTACAATATAAAATGTTCCTCCACATATTCTAAACGGTAGTAGTGCGCTTTTTCCTCATGCATATCTTGTACGCGTTTATGCTAAATTTATTCATAAACAAACTTTTGCCATCAGGAAATCGTAAGATTAAATAATATGCGGGTGGGCATATGAGTATGAGAATGGGGGGCATATATACACGAGGGGGAAGTAAATAAACAAATTGCCCTTTTTTTGCGAGACATATTTATGTAAATAATGGACATACATAAATATTTTATGTATTTAATATTTGCACGTGCGTAGTTGGTATGGGTGTGGGTGTAGTAACCAGAACACCACGTGTAATACCGTGACGCGTGATTGCGCAATTGACCCAAAAAAGGTATAGGGAGTCTGCTAGTTAGGTGACCGGTCCTGCATCCGTGTCAATGGATTGATGGCTCCGGCAGTTTTGTCGATATTTTTTGTTGTGGAAGGCGCCTGGTATGTATATGTATGTACAAAAATGTGTGCTTCACATTGTACATATAATGTAAGGATTCCCCTAGGAATTAGAGCAAACTTTTTGTTAGCATTCAATTGGTTACGCAATGTGTTACTTGCTGCTAAATTGATGAATTCAACATATACATATGTACATACTTTCATACAGACAGCAGCAAATCGATTTACTACTACTAAATAGCCTTACTCCCTTGTGGGGCATAGCGCATCGATGAATTAGAGGCGAATTCATAAAGACCGAAAGTTCAGCAGTTGGTGGATCGAAAACCTGAGTGGATCGCGTGTTGTAGGACGGAATACGGAACATTATATGTTCAGTCAGTGATGGATTTAATAAACCACGGCATAGTTTAAAGAGAATGCACTCATCGAGGAATACTCTTCTCCTTTCCAGGGATAACAAATTAAAAAGACGAAGGCGTTCGGGATAGGGACGGTAAGGTTGATTAAATTTGTAGAGAAGCGCCCTCGTAAATTTACGTTGAACAGATTCTAAGTCGGTGGAATGTGTGGATGCTGTAGGAGACCACACGAAGGAAGCATACTCTAGGACACTACGGACAAGAGAAACAAAAAGTTTAATAGAAGAGGAAATAGAGGTAAAGTCACTAGAACAACGTAAAACAAACCTGCTTTCTTTATAGTTGTAAAAAAATGTTCGTTAAATTTGAGTCGAATCTCAAACGTAACTCCAAGATCGCTGAAAAGTGAGACAAAAACTAAGTCGATAGAGTTAATTTTGTATGGAAATGACACAGGAGCGGGTTTGAGTGAGTAAATCATATGGCTTTGCATTTAGAGACATTAAGCTCTAGATCTAGATGATTGGAGGCACACCAATCCGATAACTTATTTATGTCCGATTGCAGCGATAAGCAGTCTTCATGACAAGAAATTGGGGCGAAGAGCTTGCAATCATCCGCATAAAGCAAGCAGTGATTGCTAATAAGATACGGTAGGTCATTTATAAAAAAGCTGAACAGAAGGGGTCCCAGAATTGAACCTTGCGGAACGCCAGACGTTGGGCAGAATGGCGAAGAGAGTGTGTTGTTGAATACTACACGGGAAGAACGACCAAGGAAATAGGAAGAAAGCCACGACACAAGATTATCTGGGAAATTCAGTGATAACAGTTTATCAAGCAATATGCCATGATCAACAGAGTCGAAGGCTTTGGAAAAGTCAGTATAAATTACATGAACATGCTTGTCAAACGATTTTGCGATGAAGTCAGTAATTTCTGCCAGGTTGGTGACTGTGGACTTCTGCTTGCAGAAACCACGTTGATTGGAACAAATCAAGTGTCCGAAACATTCGTAAATGAATTCGTATATGACGCGTTCGAGGAGCTTGGAGCAGCTTGATAGTAATGAAATGGGCCTATAATTAGAAGCGTTCTTACTCTCGCCTTTTTTAGGTAAAGGGACAATAAATGACTGTTTCCATTCATTCGGAAAAATCCCTTCTCGCAAGCTTTTATTGAAAATTATTGCAAGGGGGACGGAGATAGCCTCACCAGTCTTCTTAAGAAAGTCGTTGGAAAGTCCATCAGGACCCGAGGAAGAGCTTCGTTTAAGAGACGATATGAGAGACTTGACATAGGAAGGATCGATCGGCGAAAGTCTAGAAATGTAGTCCGGTGACGCGGAAGTGACAATCCTTGAGGCGCTAGATTGGCGGAACGTACTAGAAAAAAACGACGCAAATAGTTTAGATATTTCATCTGGAGAACTGGCCGTTACGTTACCGTAGGAAATAGTAGAGGAGTCAGAGCGAGTTGAACGCATATTTTTTATATATGACCAGAATAATTGGCTCTCGTTGTTTCGAATGCTATCTTCAATAGATGCTAAGTACGCAGCTCTAGCAGTTCGGATGAGGCGCTTTGATTCGGTTCGTAATTATTGACGGAAGAGTATGAAGTCCGTGTGGCGTCTAAAGCGTTTATATAAGGAATGAATTCGGTTCTTTCTCTTAATTATCCTTATTATTTTAGGGGTGAACCAAATCGGTCCATTGCGTGGCTTAGGGGTGTATATTCATCGATGATATACTGCAAGATGGTGTAAAAAGTTGTCAGAGCCAGATTACAATCAAGACCATGCAGGACACCTGGCCAATCAGTATGACTAATCGCATGAATGATAGACCTGTAGTTGGCTTTGCGAAAGTTGTAATGTGTATTCTTTACTTGTCCCTGAGATTGATGGAGAGATAGGGTAGCATCAAATTCGAAAGAAGGATGATAAGGATTGCAGGAAACGTATCCAGGAGCAAGAAGGCAAGATGACATAAGTCAATAGTAAGGTTGCTTAGGACAAGATCAAGAGTTCGGTGCATGAAATTTCGAATGGTATTAAATTGTAAAAGACCGCAGAACTCGATGAAAGACGTAAGCGATAGAAACAAGGAAGGAGTAGAAAAAGACGATGGTGGAAGACTCATTTCATCTGGCCAGTTGACACTGGGAAGATTGAAATCACCGCAGATTATTATATGTGAGTTAGGATGATGTATGTTGATAAGATCTGAATAATAGGTAAAAAGGGTTTCAAGGACCGCCAAAGTGGAGTTGCAGGGAACGTAGACGCATGAAATGAGGAGAGGAGTATTACCAGAAGAGCATTTGCTTTGAAAAACAATTTGCCCATGAAATTAAATGACAACGACACGGGAAGGATTTTGGGAAATATTTTCATAACGGTACTTTTAACCAAAAAGTCATCTGTGGCGAATTTGAAGCTATCTCTATGGCGTCAAACAAAATGCTGAAAGTTCCTGGCTACCCAAAGGGAGATATACGTTAGGTCGAAAATGAATATTAAGAATTAAAATTTCAGGGATTATTTCTATAGTGGTAGTTGAACAATTTTGTGGGGGTGATAGAAGCTAAAACGAAAACTTGTTTTATTTAAATGTTCGACGACGTTTTATTTTAGGACCAAATGCATCGATATAGCGACGAAGTAGCTACAAATCATTCACTACTATAATCTGGAGACTTGATTTCGAATCTCAACCAGATTTATTAAAAGTTAGGAATCACTGTATTACATATCACTGTAATCATCACATTGCATTACAATTGTATCCCAAATTTCGAACCGGGTAGAGTTCAAGTTCAAACTCTCTATTGTCACATAGCTTCTCTGGGACATTAAGTTGAATTGAAACTCTACCGATGCCGCTCAGACTGTAGCGGAAAACCAATTTACCCATAGGTCGTACCTATCCACCACTCAGACGTAGTTATTTCGTGAGCGGTTCTTTGGCTTTAGCTTCCTTTTAATGTAGATTGGATTTGATTCATTAAAAATGGTGGTCCGAAGTTTTCCATTTGCAGGCTAACTGGTCCGCAGACATCTGGTAGTTGGCAACTACTGATTTAGAAATGAAAAATGGGGTGTGTTCCCTCATCCCCAGGATAATCAATGTTTTCTGGATAGAGTCACCGCTAAGACGAATTTCCAATAGTAAGCAATAGATAATCGTACGCATTCTCTAAGGCAACGGTTCCCAACCTTTTTTTCGATGCGATCCCCTTAGTTTCAAAAAATCAACATTCAAGTAGCTCGCAACCCCTCTATAACTACCCTTAAAACTTATTACTTCCCTGTTCCTCTTGTAAATAATTATGGCTCATAACAGGGAAAAAATGCTACTATGTTTACTTACGCCAGATATTTTTCCAGCTAAAAGGCTGGATAGACCTTGTGCGAAGAAATATAAAGGGTGATTTTTTAGGAACTGTCTTTTTGGCAACACTGTTTTTGGCAGCTCACGCGGATTTCAATAATGTTCAGTGTGGTCTATAATTTAACCATGAATCGACTTATAAACGAACAAAGTTTGCAGATTATTGAATTTTCTTATCAAAATTCATGCTCGGTTAAGAAAGTGCATCAGTGTTCAGCCACGAAGCTCATTTTTGGTTGAAAGGATACGTCAACAAGGAAAATTTGCCATTTTTGGAGAAAAAATCAGCCAGAAGCATTGCAAGAACTGGCAATGCATTCCTAAAAAGTCACTGCTTGGTGTGAATTATGGGCCGGTGGCATCATTGGACCGTACTTTTTCAAAGACTACGAAGGCTAAACTTTTTTTTTGCTCAAAATAGAAGAGCTGGTATCAACAAGACGGTACCATATGCCACACAGCACGCGAAACCAATTGAGAGGCGAGTTCGGTAAACAGTTTATTTCACGTTTGGGCCGCCTAGATCGAGCGATTTACCGCCTTTATAATATTTTTTGTAGGGCTATGTTAAGGCTCATGTCTATAGCGACAAGCCCGCAACGGTTGACAAACCAATATTGAAGAATTTATTCCTGAGATACCGGCCGATATGTTGGAGAGAGTATGCCAAAATTGGACCCAGCGTATGAACCATTGGAGGCGCAACCGCGGTCAACATTTACATGAAATCATTTTTAAACATTAAATTATATAGATCGTTCTATCGATTCAAATAAAGATTTCATACATTTTTCTGAATTTTATGTATTTTTCTTTTAAATCAAATCCGAAAGCTCTTAAAAAATCACCCTTTTCAATACACCAGAAAAAAATTATGGAATCATTTTCAAACGATAGTTTATGGAATTCCCACAAAAGTAAGTAGCTACGCATTTTCATTAAAAAAATTCGGAGGTGAATTTCGCTGGTCATTCATCCAGGCTTTAATACTAACAGCGGTCCTATATTTCGGAAATGTTTCTCAGCGGTCGGTCTGCCTATCGCCTTCTTCTTCTTCCTTCTTCCTTGCCTCGTTCTTTATACCGCTCCATGGCTTCGCGTTGCTCGACCCGCGGTGTAGGCACATCGCCCGTTTTGACGATAATATCTCAGCATATTTCTACAGGCAGCTCTATCTTGGATCGTGTCATCGCCGAGACCAATGCGTTGTTGTTGCTTTTTCATTTGACACATCCAGGTGTTCTTCGGTCTGCCTCTGGCCTTGGGTCCATCAAGGGGAACTTCCATTGATATCGCTTTCTTTGCGGGGTTCTCAGGCGGACGCCGTTGAACATGGCCATACCAATCCATTTGTCGGTCTTCGAGCTTTTCGGTGATTGGTTGGTCTATGGACAAGCTGCCTCGGATGTAACTACTCTTGATGTGGCCCCTTTTCGTAACACCAGCTGACATGCGTAACATTTTCATTTCAGTCGCTGTCATTTGTTTCGCGTAACCTTCATACATGGTCCAGCATTCTGATCCATACATGAGTGCCGGACGTACAACCGTTTTGTACAACTTGCCCTTTAGCTTCAGTGGCATTTTCTTATCGCAGAAAACTCCAGAGTTTTCTCGACACGTCATCCACCCAACCTTTGTGCGATGTTTGATGTCATCATCGCATGTAGCTCCGTTGTTCACCATCAAGCCAAGGTACTTGCACTTAGTACAAGCCTTAAGGTTTGTGTTCGTAGAGACGACTCATGGGATCATCGCTCAGCGGTCGTAATTTTACATCCAATTTCGAGCCGTATTTAAATATTTTTTTAATGGTTGTGCTTTCCTAGTATCGACTATGGACTAAAGGAACATGTCTGTATAGAAAATATACCCCTATAGTGCTCAAAACCGGTGGTTTCACTTCGATCGCTGAGCGATGATCCCATGAGTCGTCTGTACGAACACAAACCTTTAAGTTGCCTATCGCCTTATTCTGCAGGAAGTCCAGAATCAATTTTCAATTATTCGGTGATTCGAGCTACTTCCCGATAAAAGTGACCGACCAGCAAATTTTGCATACATATTACTGAAATCCACCGTGGTCCGTTAGGTATGTGACCCCCATTATTCACTATTTGATCTAGGAATTCGTTGTAGGGCCGATTAGGCAGATTCGGTCTAAGTTCTCATGTTTGAGTTATTGGTGGGTGGGAGATATCTGGAAAACTCAGAAGAATCCCCCAGGAGGTTGCGACCCACGGTTTGGAAACGATGATGATTAGTAGAAATTCTCTAATAAAAAAGAAATAACTGGCACGACAATGGCGCCGGAACAGGAGGCGGGCAGCGGGGGCAACTGTTCCTCCAATATTTTGACTAAGGTGCTGCCACTACATACACTGCGCGACAAATGCTTAGTTTAATGGATATTTGCTTTAAAATGATATCATTTCTATGTACTCTCATCGGAAATAATTTTTAAATAATGCTCTCTCAATTAACGGTTATGTTAATAAATATTGCAATTCTATCAACCAACCCGCAAATCTAACGGAATTTAAAAAAATGAAAATCAAAATTTCCACTGCGACAATTGTATAGGTTCACTTACTTTGAAGAGTTATCTCGTCGTGGTGAGAAGTGTTTGTGAAAAGAGTTTTTTTTTAGCGTTGTACTCTGTGAGTCTAATAGTGGATAGTGTCAAAAGGAAAGGAAAAGGCAACAATTTCCATACTAAAGCAAGAAGGATATTCAAACCGGCGAATTCCAATACGGATGCAGCGGAGCTCCAACGTTGTAATTAATTTTATACGAGATAGTGACGATGACGACGATATGCAGAAGGCAGAAAAAAGAGCTATTTTCGGTGCATCACGGTGACGTCTCTTAAGATAAGCCTCGAATTCGCCACTTACACGGTTAAAAATTCTGGTGTATTTTTTATACCAACTGATGGTGTAAAGCTCATTCATAAATTTTTGTAGTATGAATTGTAATAAACGGCGATGTGTAAATTTTGTTTATATTAATTTTTATTAAATGTATCCGAAGCTTGTATTAAAATATTGAATTCGAGATGTTTGTATAAAAATTATACGAAGCTGTTACAAAATTAATCCAAAAATAATAATGAAAATTATGCAGCATTTACATAAATCTTTTATCAGAACGTGTTATTGATTTTATATTATAAATTACAACTTGCATACCAATCGATAATTTGTTTAATAATATTGAACTGATAGAAAAATTTTATACCAAAGTGGGGTGAAGTTTATCCTATATTGTACATTTCTAAAAAAAATCAGTGCATTCGCATTTGGAAAGGTGGACTTCGTGCGTCGCTGTGGCGCACCTGGTTGAGATTGCATGCTAATAATCTAGAGGTGCGGAGATCCAATCTCGGCGTGGTCAAAAATTTCTGTACATGTGCGGATAGGAAATATATAGTGCCTGCAATATTATGTACCTCAAATTAACGACAAGGCCAACGAGAGCTAAATCATTGACCGTTGATCAACGAAAACGAGGAAGTTTTTCATTCTCCTAGTCAGAAAACTTTCCGGGAATAACCGGGCTCGTTTTCGAGGCATAATTGTGAATATTGGATTTGCCTTGTTGTCGTTTCGATTACGATATTGATTATCTTCGCTCTTTTGAAGAATATGCCGGGAGCTTCACCTACATGTAGCGCCAAAATTGCTGATCATGATCACTTTCTAAGTACATCGAGCACAGCGAAGTGTCTTTTGAGCAAAGTAATACGGCTAGTAAACATTACTGCTGAGCAAAGTCTTAAAACATGCCTACATTCAATAATGACACAAAAACGTCCGACACATCTAATCCTTCTGATCACTGTTGTTCTCCGCAGGGGGGTTTGTGTCCGTGTGACACTCAGCTCGGAAGGCTGTTTGTAGTCGGACAGAGATCTTTGGTGAGTTGTGACACCACGGACCTAACAGTGCAAGGGGGCCCCTGGTACAGTTGATACGCCATGGCGAGGATCTGTACAAAGACCATTCGGGCGCTAACGGTCCCTTACTCCTGAGTTATGCACGGGTGGCTCTTGGCGTGCCTACCTCCCCCCATAGTTTGCGGGAGGGAAGCACTAAAGGCCTAGCACGATTTTGATGTCCTCTGGTGGGGGGTGCATCATATGGAAGTCGTGTGAGCTTCGGAGGTGACGGCTCCGCATGACCCGAGTCCAGAAGGGGCTAGCTAGGGAGAACGGCCTTGGTGGAAAATGCCTACGCGCCTATATCTAGCTAGTTTGTGGATTGATGACCACACTGCCTGAGTCGCATTGCTGACTAGTAAACTGAAGGGGCCACCTGGATGTGAAAAGCAGCGCTACGTTGTCTGCACAGACGCGTAGTCACAGGTCCAACGAGCCTGGGGTGTGCATGCCCGAATTTGACGTAAGGCTTAACCAATAGGGGGCCGAAGGAGGATCACACCTGCTATGGAGAAGTCCATAGCGAATAGTGTACCTCGGGGATGGGTGAGCCCAGGGGACCATGGTCCCTTCCCATCTTGGAGTTGGTCTGGAGGGGGCTGTCGGTTGTTAAGCAAGACATCGAGCTGGTGATGCAGCCCCGGGGTTGGGTTCCTGAAGGTGAATGCATTCACCGGATGGAGAAATCCCCATCTGACATCAAGATCCGTGTCAGTAAATATGCTGGAGGTCCAAACCGCTTTCGCAAGGACCGGGGTATAAAGCCATGGGCTAGGTGACCCTTGGACAGTAAACCTCGTAGATGGTATTCTTGATCACTGTTGTTCTCTAATATGTTTAATAATCAGTTCTTGGTATCGTTTTACAAGATATTAAAGTGGTAGACGTCCGGTATTTGATGATCGCTTAATTAAATATGAATTTGAGAAAAGAATCTTGCCCCCCCCCCCAATAAAAAATTCGTTCCGGCGCCACTGTAGCACGATAAATCAAACATTGGACCTACACGGAAAAAATAAAGCTATCTAAAATAAAGAAATAGCTTTCTTGTTTGCAAAATTCTCAAATCTAGGCAAAATTTAAAAATTTGTTCTTGAAATGTTACAAGTCTTAGTTTTGTGCAACAGATTCAAGACTTAAGCACAAACTGTTTTTCTGAATTCAAGCAAACAAATGCTTAATAACAGATTTTTTTTTGACATTTTCCGTGTAAAGCTTCTGTAAAAACTTCAGCTTATATTGGAGCATTGTAGTGGATTATTCAGTAGTGTCTCTGGTGTAATGGGTAGAGCGTATGACTGGGAAGAATGGGGTTACGAGTTCGATGTTGGTTGGCTGCAAGTTCATTTTTTTAGATTCTCTTGTTTTTTTCATAAGAAAAGTTTGCTTGATTTAAGCTTTAAGGTTACTTTTCCATAAAGCGATGTTATTGCATTTGACTTGGATCAATGGGACTAATTTATTCTCAAATAAAGAGAAATATTCCTTGGCTGTTTTTTGTTGTCTTTTTTCATGATTTTAGCCATATTTTCTTTACTTTAGCATGCGATTTGGTTCAGTGTAGGTCGCAGATATGTTAGTGACATTCTATTTCCAAAATATTGACTGTTTTTGGAATAGATGTGTTAACATCAACAGCACGCTTTCCAGAATTATTGATTAACAGTGGGATCCTGTGCTTCAAAGTCGAGCGCAATAACCATACACACTACACTGAACCAAATTGTTTGTTAAAGAAAATTAAATATGTATGACTGGCTAAAATCATTATCGAATTAAAAAAAAAAGCTTCGAATATTTCAAAAAATTCTTCAAAATATAACAACAAATGCTTGAATTAAGAGGATTGGCGTCTATAGTTAATGTTTTTCGAAACAAAGTTTTGTAACATATGTAATTTCAAATCATATACATTATTGTGTGGAAGGGAGAATTTTGAAAAAAATAAACCAGTTTCTGAACTTTAGTTAGCCCAATTTTTTTTTGTGTTTTCTCTCATAACTGCCAAAAATAGTCTTATAATATTAACATTGTATGTACATATTTGTGTTTTTCTTTTTGTTGTAATCTGTCAATACGATAATTTACATAGTTGCAGGTGATCTTTAGCTTCCTATTAAATTTAATACAAATTAACAAAGTTTATTCATTTTGGTGTTGAGTGCATCCAACATCATCATCTCGACACTTGTTTTCAGCTTCGCGAATGTAGTATCAAGGCCAAAACTGACATCGGCTAGCACACAGATAACTCGTCAATAGACAATCGCAGATGCGCTGCTTGCTCAGCAAAACAATTTTCTGCTCATGTCCACATGCACTATTTGTTTACAAAACAATTATATTATTACATGTATGATGTTACCGGGGCAAAAAAGTATTTATAATACAATAAAAGAAGTATTAACAATTAAACAAGTTACTCGCGCTCATTCCTATACGAGTCGAGTGTACATGCTATCATTATCACTATCACAAATAGGTTTTCTGCAATCTCATTCGTTTTGTGTCATTCGGTCAATATAAATTGTATTGTACGAGTAATCATACAATGTTGCCATGAAGGAAGGAAGTCTGCGGCGGGGGATGCATCATTTGTTATTTTATTATCATTTCATTATAAATTGCATTTTTGCTATAGAAATCCTTTTTATTTTGTTTTTGCTGTTTCTTGTGGAATTGAAATAAACAAGCTTTCTAGTACATATTGAGAACGTCGCATCGGTCTCTCTCTTCTGTACACACTTGACTTACGACTTAGAAGAGTATCTAATATTGATTCAGTTGCATCAGCAAATTCCACATTCTGAATAATTTTGTATTCTCAGAAATCTCGTATTAAATAGTTTGTATAGTATTACTGATAATTCACATACGTTTGTTGTTTGTATTGTACGAGTTCGAGTAGTATGGGAAAATACCGATTACTGAAATTGAATATTATGAATGGGGCGACATGACAGTGGCCGGCGTCCGTCTCGGCGTCCGGTATTTATTAGAATGTACATACATATAAAGAAAAAAAAACTGGCAAAAAAAAGGGAAAACAGCGGAAAAACGAGTTTGATTGAGCGTGCAAGGCAAAATTTAATCGGATAGATAAGATTTGCAAAAAAAGAACTCTAAAACGGAATAGTATTTGATATGGGTTTGTATACGAGATGCGAGTATACAGAGAATAAGTAATTACTAACAGAATTGCCCTAGTGCAAAACTGGTACATGTTAGAAGAAAATAATAATTACAATGAATTGATTTAGCACTCAGAATAATTTAAACTTAAATAGTGATGTGAAATTTTATTAGATACATATATTCTGTCAAGTTTTATCTATGTTCATATGCATTGCGAAGAGTCTATCAGTTTTACAGAAACGTTTGAAGCAATCACGTTTCATATAAAATTCACGGAAATGTTAAATATGCACATATGAATTTATTTTAGAAATTTATTCATTCATAAATTCTTTTTAAGAATCGAAATGAAATTAAGTCGTTTTGTTGATAATAATAATTAATCTAACAATTTTGTATCAATGACAATTTACGAGTACATTTTCGGCATATAAAATTCCGAATTTTTAAAATTTGTCTATTTATAAAAATAAAGAATAATGTTCATTTCACCTACAAATTTAGGAATTCAGATTAATTGTCTAAAAAACGTCAATTTTCATTCTAGTACATAATGTAATTGATGAACGTAACGCATATATGTATGTATATAAGTAAATATGTAATAATAATAATCAATTTATATTCGTACAAATGTGCTCATTATTCTTGTGTTATCACTAGCGTCAAAGTTCGAAATTTTCATGATTAAGACTTTATAAATTTTTGTTTATAGGAAATTGGGTCACGACTTGATGATACACGAGGTGCTCAGTCAATATATATTAATGAATTGCATGAAATATTAAAGATGTGTGAATTTAATTTATTGAGGGAAGGCATTTAACAATTTGTAATTACGAGTATGTATAAAAGTAAGCAAAATGTCGTCAGCCGATGCCGATGTCGTCAAGAAGGATGCTAAGTGCATTTTTGCAATTTCATAAAAAACTAAGGGTACCTCCCATTCCCATACAAAGTGCCCATCAAAAGTTTGTTCTCGGCACTACTCATTTTATAAACGACGAGTACACTGTAGAACAAAGTTGTATTGGATCACTTTGATCCGATTGAGCTGATTTTTGGTGGGTGGTATAATATGGTGCCCTCCAATGGCAATAAACCTAAATTTAGCTTTCTGCTCCAATATGGGAGGGGGAAGTTACGGACATGCCGCTTTACCAAATTCAAATGGAGGATAATGAGGGTCCTTTAGCGGAGCAACTTAATTTCCAGCAAAACTAATACTCATACAAAATTTTACGGCTGAACTTGGGTTTTTTCAAGAGTTCGGGTTCGTAGTTGCACGGAGTTGTACGATAGAGAACTTGGCATTGTACCATGGCATGTCGAATCACCGTGCTGTTCAGCCGATGCAATGCGCATTGTCGCGGCTGTAATCTTCTACCAGCGACATGTGGGATACGATTTGTGTTTGAATCGGTATCGTAGTGGCATGGTGTATTGTATGTACATATGTCCATATACATAAATGGGTAGGTTGGTTTCGTATTGTTTGACGTTGTTTAATGCTAAGAGAGCATGATTTGTTTTCAGATCGGCTTCGATTGCCGTATGGAATTTTTATACAAGGTTATTGGTTAAGTCGACCTATTCCCTGCAACACTTTATAATAGGGTCAAAATGCAACAAAATGAGGCCATAAATGTTAGGCCGATTTTCAATGGTCACTGAGATATATGCATTTTTAGGTTTTTTTTTTAAATAACCTAGAATTTTGCCATTTAAAGTAAGAATTTAAAAAAAATACTAAGGTAATGGGCTTAAACTAATTTTTTGATTTTAGTCAACACTATAGCAGACATTTCTTAATCAATTAAAATTTCAAAAACCCATCACAATTCGAAATTTTTAATTTTAAATAAAAAAAAATTCTCAAATTTTTTTAAAGATTTTTTTAATGTAGTATTACTAAAAAAAATTATATGACATGGAGTCTGCAGACCACTGGAAAAACATACGCGTACTGTCAGCTTTCCAAAAAGGTGTCAATGCCAATACAAATATTTGAAATAATTGAAACAGCTAGCTGCAACTTGTTCGGGGACCATCAATTCGTTTGATAAAAAATGAAATAAATATCATTAAATTCAAAATGCATCGTATGAGTACGTATAATGTACTGCTTTATTTTATTATTTTATTTATTTTGAATCAATTGATAAAATTAACTGTGTGCGCGACCATTCAAAGACCACGGGAATCTGTTCCCAATGAACCCGTACTTTGTGATCGCCTAAAGCATCCTAGAAACAGCATCCACCCGAAAATGGCGGACTCCGCCAATCGGTTTGCTCCTCTCGCCGATATGGACGATTCCGATGATATTAATACACTCAGCGAAAAACCATAATTTAAAATCAAATACGAATCCCTTTGAATTAAAAATACTACGAAAAAAGATCTTTTTTACAAAATAATACAAAATAGCTTTGATTCAAATTATTTCATTTTGATTCATTATATTTTCACATTAATTTTACTTTTGACAAGAACCATTCGTTCGTTGACAAGAACCATTCATTCGTTGTGCAAAATGTAACCAAATATTTTTGTTTCATAATGTTTCATTTTTGATTTTATAATGAATTTCCAATGTATTACAATCAAAGGAACACATTTTATTTTCAAAGTAGAAAACAGTAGAAGTTAAATTGTTTCGCAATGAAAACAAAAGTTATGATATCACTTGAGTTTGATTCGCTTCATCACTAGGTCTGGTTGGTCTAATAGGTAGGGCGTCCGTCTACAAATCATAGTGTCACGCGATCGAATCTCACTGTAGGCAGGTAATTTATTATGCATTTTAGAGCGTAACGAGTGGTATATGCTAGTTATACAAAACTCATTTATGAGTTATATGTTTTTTCCCTGTTAAAATGGTGGTGTATGTATACGTTTTTATTAGTAAACGTGTTTGAAAAACAAAACGAAACAATTTTAAAAGAAATGCTACCCTTTTTGAAACAAATGCTTTTATTTATTGAAAGTATTATAAACGTTTTTGAATTTATTCTTGTCCCATTTATTTTTCATGACAATGAAACAAAGTGAAACGTATATGAATCAATGAAAAACGTCAATGGCGCCAAATCATATATGAAAATATTTGATTCATTAATGTTTTTATTGATTTTACAATGATTTTTCTCTCGGTGTACCACAGTGCAAACTAATAAAAAACCACGAATACCCCCATCATGCTGCCCGACTTAGATCGGGATGTTAGAGTTTAATATTTAAACTATATAGTATTCATTGAAGTCATATGTAAAATAAATTATATAAAAATATTATCCTGTTAGTTGAATATATATCCTGTTGATAATAAAACATATTATAAAGATATTCCCCTGACTTTATAACTTTAACAGGTTATGGGCCCAGGAGCAACTCGTAATCAATAAATATAATTAATAAATCACTAAATAAATAATAATAGTGATAAATTAAATATTGAAAATTGTGCATGAAATAAGCACGAAGAATCATGAGCGTTCATATGGAGGTCCTTTGTAAGGACAATTACGATACGTGGAAGATGCAGATGGAAGCCTTATTAATCAAAAACGATGCTTGGGGATACGTTAACGGATCAATAAGGAAGCCTGCAGCTGAAAGCGGAAACGAAATCTCGATTACTGCCGAAAAATCATGGATTGAAAAAGATCAAAAGGCAAAGTCCGATATCGTATTATCAATCAACCCTTCCGAATTAAAACAAATTAAAGGATGTGAAAGTTCAAGAGATGTTTGGTTGAAACTTGAAACCATATATCAATCCAAAGGACCAGCTCGTAAAGCGACGTTACTTAAGCAACTTACTCTTCAAAAAATGGAGGAAAATGATGAAATGTGTAGTCACATCAAGAAATTCTTTGATGCAGTCGACAAACTTGATGAAATGGATGTTGATATAAATCCAGATTTATTAACAATTATGTTATTGTACAGTTTACCATCAAGTTATGAAAATTTTCGATGTGCCATAGAATCACGTGACGAATTGCCTTCACCTGATGTATTGAAAATAAAAATTATGGAAGAAGCCGAAGCGAGGAAACATAATTCAATATCCAACGCCTTATATGTCAAGAAACACAAAAATCAGAAATTTCGAAAGGAAAATAAGAGTGAAATGAACTATTACGATCAAGATAAATTTGCATCGAAATGTACTATATGCAACAAAATTGGTCACAAAGCGACTGAGTGCTGGTATAAGATGAAGAAAAATAAATCAAACTTGAAGAAACATTTTGCAAAAAATGCTGACGACGTATCATTATATATTTCTGCATTGAAAGCTGAAAATGTTAATGAAGCATGGTGTTTGGACAGTGGATGTTCCACACATCTTTGTAAAGATAAAGACAAATTTGAAAACTTAACAGATGTTTCAAATGCAAAATTGAATCTTGCAAGTAATACATCTACGACGATTAGTGCCAAAGGAACTGTAAAAATAAAAGTTTCATTAGAAGATCAGCAAAAGAATGTGAGTCTCAAAAATGTTCTATATGTTGCTGATTTACGCACGAATTTACTATCAGTCGGAAAAATAACTGATAAAGGATATGTCGTAACATTTACAAGAAATACTGCTAATATCATAGATAAAAATGGAAAGTCAATCTTACAAGCCAAAAGAATTGGAGAATTGTATTATATTCAAGAAAACGAAGAATTTGAATGTAAAACAGTAAATGAAAATTTTTCAAATTCATCTGAAGTTTGGCATCGACGAATGGGTCACTTAAATATGAGAAGTTTAGAAGAATCCCTTCGTAATAAAGCAGTTCGTGGATTAAGTTTCGAAAAAGTAAACGAAAAATTGGACTGTGAAGTATGTTTATCAGAAAAAATGACGAGAAATCCATTCCCGAAGAAATCTAACCGTGAATCACAATTATTAGAAATAATTCATAGTGATGTATGTGGTCCTATGCGTATTGAATCAAACGGGAAAGCAAGATATGCAGTAACATTCATTGATGATTATTCAAGATGGTGCGAAGTCAAATTCATTAGAACAAAAGATGAAGTTTTTGAAACTTTCAAAGCCTTTAAAGCAAGTGCCGAGAATCAAACTGGGAGAAAAATTAAATATTTACAAACAGATAACGGCAAAGAATATGTCAATGATAAATTCGATAAGTATTTACGTGAAAGTGGAATCGAAAGAAGATTAACAGTTCCTCATAATCCAGAGCAAAACGGAGTAGCTGAAAGAAAGAATCGTACTCTTACTGAAGTAACGAGATGTCTACTAGCAGATTCACAGCTACCGAAGTCTTTTTGGGCTGAAGCAATGTCAACAGCAAATTATATACGCAATCGATGTCCTTCAAGCAAGCTGGATGGAAGAACACCTTATGAAAAATGGACTGGCCAAATTCCTAATGTCAGTTACTTTCAAACATTTGGATCAATTGGATATGCGTATAATAACGACCGAACAAGAGGAAAATTCGATTCAAGGTCACGAAAATGCATATTTCTGGGATACTCGAGTGAATCGAAAGGATATCGGGTATGGATTCCTGACAAAAAGAAAATTGAAATAACCAGAAATGTCAAATTTCTAAAATGTCAAAAACCAGTTCACAAAAATGATACAAGAATAGAAAATGAAAATGACACAAGAAATGGAATTGAAAATGAAACAAGAAGAAAAATTGAAATAGAACTGAGTTCAAACAATGAAGAAATATTTCCAAATGAAAATAATAATCAATCAACAACTGAAAATATGGAAGAAGAAAATATTCAGCCAGGGGAAGAGGCACAGCCATCGTCAAGCGAAGAGTCACAGCCATATTCAAGCGAAGAGTCACAGCTATCTTCAAGCGAAGAGTCACAGTCATCCGAAAATCAACCAGGTGAAATACGCAGAGGTAGAGGGAGGCCCAAGAGAATTATGACTGGTAGAAAAGGGCGCCCGAGAAAAGATTACCACGAATATGTGACAAATAACGCAGAATTTGGATACACTGCTGAAACATCAGTTAGAGAGGCTGTTTCCGGAAAAGATGCCATGGAATGGTATCAAGCAATTGGATCAGAAATGAGATCAATAATAAAAAATGACACTTGGGAAATGGTTGATCGACCTCAAGAAAAGCAAATCGTCGGAAGTAGAGTTGTACTTCAAAATAAATATAATCCTGATGGAACTATTAAAAGAAGAAAAGCACGGATAGTAGCGAAAGGTTACACTCAACGACCTGGTGTAGACTTTAACGAAACTTTCGCTCCAGTAGCTCGAATGAGTTCTATTCGGCTTGTTATGGCTCTCGCAGCGCGATACGGAATGAACATCCATCAGATTGATATAACGACAGCTTATCTGAATGGAACAGTTGATGAAGAAATTTACATGGAAACCCCGGATTTGATCGAAGAAGGGTTAGAAACCATTATTAAAGAAGAACGAAAATCTAGTGACATTTATCGGAAGGCGAAGATAATGCTTGAAAATGTAAGATCCGGAAATAAGGTATGTCTATTAAAAAAGGCACTATATGGTCTTCGTCAAGCGGGGAGACAGTGGAATATAAAACTTAACGAAGTATTATCGAAAATGAATCTCCAACAAATGAATTCCGACCCCTGCGTTTATTTCAATCACGAAGAAAATGAATTGTCATTAGTAACTGTATATGTCGATGATATAATTATCGCATCTAAAAACGAAACAAAAATAGCAAAACTTAAGGACAAATTATCAAGTGAATTCGAAGTAAAGGACCTTGGAAGAATCCATCATTGTCTGGGAGTCGAATTTAATCAAAGCAAGAATGAAATAACAATGCATCAAAAAGGATATATACGAGATCTGCTTGATCGGTACGGAATGACAGATTCAAACCCAGTTAGTACTCCTATCACAAATGGTTCAAAATTAGAAAAACAAATAGATTCAACCTCAGAAGAGAACAATTTACCGTATCGACAACTTGTAGGAGCATTATCATATTTGGCAGTTTCGACAAGACCGGATATTACCCATGCTGTAAGCATGCTAGGACAATATAACAATTGTTATGGAATATCCCACTGGATTGCAGCTAAGCGCGTACTTCGTTATCTGAAAGGTACAATGAACCTTGGATTATCGTTCAAACCAAACACCAAATCAATATGTGGTTTTGTTGACGCGGACTGGGGAAGCTGCACTGTGGATAGACGTTCTTATACCGGATATGTTTTTACGTTAAGTGGAGGCCCTATATCATGGGAATCAAAGAAGCAACCAACTGTAGCGTTATCTTCGACAGAAGCTGAATATATGGCTCTCACAGAAGCTACAAAGGAAGGCATATATTTGAAGAAATTTGTTACAGAACTGGGACTTAACGATTTGACCGACGTGGAAGTGTTCAACGACAATATGGGAGCACAAAAGCTCGCTCAAAATCCCATATATCACTCTCGAACAAAACATATTGACATACGCCATCATTTTGTAAGAAATGCACTGGAAGACGGTATAATTCGAATTAGTCATGTCAGTACAGAAAATATGACTGCGGATATTTTAACCAAAGGACTTCCTTCACCGAAACATAATCAATGTCTATATTTACTTCAAATGAAAAACGTGGATTAGAAGAAATAACTAGACATTGAGGGGAAGTGTTAGAGTTTAATATTTAAACTATATAGTATTCATTGAAGTCATATGTAAAATAAATTATATAAAAATATTATCCTGTTAGTTGAATATATATCCTGTTGATAATAAAACATATTATAAAGATATTCCCCTGACTTTATAACTTTAACACGGGACACCATCTTAATTATTATGAAGACACTTAATCTCACTTCGTATAATATTCAGCATACTAGTACGGGAAAAAAAGTTATACTTCAAGATCTTGAATCCTTCGAATCTTTTTACAACTACCTAATTGTGAAAAAATTGAACTTCTATACATACGCGCGTGCTGATCAAAAGCCCATGAAACTAGTGCTAACCGGTCTCCATAATATGGACTGTGCAATGCTAAAAAAACACCTGCTCGAAGAACACAACCTAGCGTGCTTGGACATCAAAAAATTTGATCTACCTGTTGAGACTCGACGCTACAAGGAAGAAACAACTTATCTTCTTTACTTTCCCCGCGGCTCGGTCAAATTTTCTGACATACTAAAGATCAAGTCTATAATGAACACACTAGTAAAGTGGAGCCACCAACACAAAAAAGCCTCAAACCCGACGCAATGTAGGAATTGTCAGGCCTTCGGACACGGCACTTCCCATTGCCATCTTCCCCCGAAATGTTTCAACTGCGGCGGACAACACGACAAATCGAAGTTCCCAAACAAAAATATGGATATTAGGTGCGCGAACTGCAACAACAACCACCAAACAAACAACGTTCTACGTCCCAAACGTGTGGAATTTCTAACTATTAGGCAATCGGCATCTCGCCGGAATCACTCTGCTATGCACCACAAGCCTATTACGTCGCACACACCTGTCGCTCCACCATTTAACAGATGTAATTTCCCTTATCCATCCGGTGTCGGCCCCTCCAGCACCAATCACATTGCAACCAACACACTTGACCAACATAATACAAGACCTAACTATAGTGATGTAGTACGTAATTCGAATGCAAGTGCTTTAAATACTAATAATAATGTTCTGCCATTCGGCAATGTTAATCTGTCATCTTCACCGAATGCCTCAAGTAACAATCTATTTACGGCTAATGAAATGATTCTGCTTGCTAGAGAGCTGATCGAAAAACTATCTGCTTGCAAAACGCGCTACGATCAATTCTGCGCTTTAACCGAACTTGCCACCAAATTTGTCTACAAATAAACCGGACATCAACTGCTTACTCTGGAACCCCCAAAGTATACGCAATAAATCTATTGAAGCATTCCATTTCTGCAACGAAAAGAAAATCGATCTATTCCTATTCTGTGAGACATGGCTTAAGAAAGAGGACAGATTTTCAAATACAGACTATAATATAGTTAGGAACGACAGACTTGACTCAACAGATGGTGGTGTAGCCATATGCATTAAAAAGGGAATTTCTTTTACGCGCTTAAGTAACCTACAAACTAAAATCATAGAAACTGTTGGTATCACCGTAAAGGACATTAACACAACCATCATAGCCGTCTATTTCAGCTGTACCAGACTGAACAATGAAAAACTCAATCTCTTCAAAGATGACCTTAAACTGCTATTTAGTTTAAACACGAAGTTTCTCATCTGCGGGGACTTCAATGCTCGGCACCGCGGTGGGAACTGCGCTAGAGCTAACAAGGCAGGTAAAATCCTCTTCGACCTATCGAACAATTACAACATCCTAATACATTCTCCAGATTCCCCAACATGCTTTCCACCAAGAGGGAACCCCTCCACATTAGACCTTGTGATCAGCAACGGACTAACCCTACTATCAAACCCATTAGTTCTTAACGAGCTGTCCGTCCATCTTCCAGTATTCTTCACAATTAAAGAAAATGTAAACCTAACGCACGATTCCTTCTTCAACCATGCTAAAACCTGCTGGGAAAACTATAGGAGTTATCTCTCATCAAACATAGATCTTCAAGGAAACGATATTTCCACAATAAGTCAGCCCGAACAAATTGATTGCCTAATTTCGTCTCTCACAAACAAAATATGTGACGCCAGGAGCTTGTCTACCCCACTTGAAACCCCAAAAAATCGAAACTCTACACTCATCTCCCCAGAAGTTCTTGGTATGATAAAATATCGGAATCTACTAAGACGGCAATGGCAGCGATCACGCGACCCTGCTGTTCATTACACCGTCAGCCAACTGAATACTCAAATTAGATCTGCACTTCATACGATGCGCAACCGTCAATGGAACAATCTTCTTTCGTCTCTAGAAACAGGAACCAAGAAAATGTGGAAACTTCGCAAATGTATTCAAAACAAAACTCGAGTCCTACCTCCTCTTCTTTCCCCCACTGGAACTACCATGTACTCCGCTACACAAAAAGCCGATCTCCTAGCTGACACATTCCTTTCGTCACACCTGAGCGACCCGGAAACCTTTACAGCAGTATCAAACGCTGTAAATGATTTAGCTCACCGATCATCAGATTTTAGTCCTGCTTCACTTAGCACACCACATGAAATCTCAGAAATCTTAAAAACTCTAAAACTCAGATCATCCCCCGGCGACGACCTCATCCCGAACATACTTCTTAAAAATCTTCCCAAAAAGGCGATAGTACTTCTCTGTTTCATTTACAACTGCTGCCTAAAGCTGAGTTACTTTCCTTGCGCGTGGAAAAATGCTGTCGTGATCCCCATCCGAAAGTCCGGTAAGGAAGCTTCACTTCCCCAGAACTATCGACCAATAAGCCTCCTTCCTTCTCTTGGGAAAGTACTTAAAAAATAATATTATCACGCCTTCAATTAAAACTCGAAGAAAATTCTACCATTCCGTCTTTTCAATTTGGTTTCCGGCCTGGATTTTCAACCAATTACCAACTCTTAAGGGTTTTCAACAAAATCAAACAAGGATTTATAAATAAGGACTCTACAGGCCTAATAGCTTTGGACATCGAAAAAGCTTTCGATTCCGTCTGGCATGACGCCCTTATATACAAATTGTTACTTTTTAATATGCCTATATACATTTGCAAAATAATATACTCATTCCTTTCCAATCGAACCTTCAGTGTTAAGACTCAAAATTTCTCTCCTAAACGTCAATTACCAGCCGGAGTGCCTCAAGGCTCTGTACTTAGCGCTACGCTATACAACATTTATACCTCCGACATGCCTACTCACCCCAGCTGCAATATTGCCACTTACGCAGACGACACGGTTATATTTTCCACCGGTATCGACCCACTAGAGATAGTCAACAATCTACAACTGCAACTCTCCCTTATTGATAATTTCTGTCAGAAATGGAAGATTAAGATAAACTCCGGTAAGACAAAAGCAGTATTTTTCACTAAGCGTCGTGCTTCAAGATTTCTACCAAATCCACAATTGAATGTGCTTGGCTCTCCGATACCCTGGTCAAGAGAAGTAAAATATCTTGGCTTACATTTTGACTCCAAACTAACCTTCAAAGCTCACGTTGAAGCCACCTGCTTAAAAGTGGACAAAAGCATTAAGGCATCATACCCGTTTATCAATAAGAACTCCAAATTATCTTTAGCCAATAAACTTATAATCTACAAGGCCACCATGGCTCCTCTGATCTTATACGGTTGTCCTACGTGGAACAAATGCGCACAGACACATAAGAGAAAACTTCAAATAATCCAAAACAAGTGTTTGAAAATAATATTGAACAAATCAAGATATTTTTTTACGCGTCGCTTACATCATTTATCGAAAATCCCTTACATCTCGCAAAAAGCAAATCGCCTAGAACAAAAGTTCACATCGAAAACCCGCAGATCTCGCATACCTATATTACGCGCCTTGATCAACTAATGCCTGGTAAGACAAGTCTGTCAAGTTTAGCTTATAGTTAGTTGTAAGTTTCCTTTTATTAGTTCGTAGGATTATACTACTAGGTTTTAAGCTATTTTTTCCTAAAACTTCACACTATTCTAACCGACCTTGAATCATAACGGGAACATTTTCATTAAAACAAAAAAGAAACATAGACTCTGTCTAACCACTAATCTAAGACATACATGTATACATGTTATACTAACCATCTTATTTCAATAAAGTTACTTTTTATTTTATTTTATTTTTATTTCTCCCGTTGGGGCTCTTCTCCTCCAAACAGACAAAGTTCCCCATAGTTCCCATATAGCTGGTAAGTTGCCATGCCATAAATACTACAGATATGCACCGCAGTTGGTGTATAGAATAGAACGATAAGTGAAGATTTCCACAATTAGTTAAACTTCGCACCCACGAAATTTGGGAACCAGAATTAATACAGTAATATTGTATATTTTTCCGGTTTAAAATGTAACAAAGTTGAAGATAAAGTTATACTACCGGGTGGGCCACGAAAGACCTACCAATTTGAACCACGTATAGCTTTTTTCTTTTTTTTTTCTTTTTTTCTTTTTTTTTTCATCATCAATGTGGCACGATAGCCCGACGTCGGGCCTTGGCCGCCTGAATCGTTAACCTCCAATTGTCGCGGTTACGTGACCTTGTCCTCCAGTTTCGGAAGCCCAGCAGCTGGTGGGCGTCGTCACCTACGGAGTTCTCCCAGCGAGCTCTCGGTCGTCCACGCAACCTCGCTCCGACAATTCGTTGTGCCTTCATAACTTTCTTTGGCATGCGATTGTCGTCCATCCGTTGTACATGCCCCGCCCATTGCAGACGTTGAAGCTTCACGATTTTCGATACTCCCAGCTCATCGTACAATTGATACAACTCATGGTAGTATCGGATACGCCATTGGTCTCGCTCACGAACGGCCCCGAAAATTCGTTGAAGGACCTTTCGTTCGAATCGGTCAAGCTAAATTTCGGAGGCTTGGGTAAGGGTCCATGTTTCGCAGCCATAACATAGCACGGGTCGGATGATCGTTTTGTACACGCGGAGCTTCGTGTTCCTGTGCGCAAGTTTTGAAATAATTATGGGGAGGACCGAGAAATATGTATTTTTTCTATTCTTGTCAACGATCTATTGTTATGACACAGCGAAAATATTGCCAATATTTTAATTTAAGATCAGCTACTACAGCGTTCATGATTAGAAGTTTGATCGACCGTTTTGAGGAACGGGGCTCAGTGGCCGACCGTCCTGGAAGATTTCCTAGTCTAAATATTCGCACTGAGGACATGGTGGAAGCTGTGCAGCAGAGTGTTGCAAATGACCAATCTGTCTCAACTCGTCGTCCTTCGACCCAATTGGGCATGTCCAGAACAACATTGCAGTGAATTTTAAAGTTGGATCTTAAGATGCACCCATACAAAATTCAAATTGTGCAAACTCTGCTACCCCAGGACCACTAACAACGTGAAATTTTTGGCGAACGTTTGATTTCGAAAAAATCAGATTTCCCTTGGCCACCTCGTTCACCAGATTTAACTGCGCCCGACTTTTTTTTTTATGGGGATATTTAAAAGACAAAGTGTATATTAATAAACCAGAGACTATTAGACAACTAAAGCTGAATATTCGAGACGAAATACGGAGCCTGCAACCAGAAACATTGCGAAACATTTTGAGTGAAATGATCATAGAAAAAAATTCTTGTTACTCCAGAAAATAGTGAAAACTGGGATGGAAATGTGAAAACTGGCACCTTTTTTAATGTGATTTTTGACTAAACTATATGTACTGCATTCTTTCATTATTTTTTCCCTAAACTAGCTCCACACATAATATCTAAAAATCCATTATCAGACCCCACGAAATTTTGTTATCAATGATTATTTTATAACGGTACTTTGATTGAACTCACAAATTTGAAATAACTCAGCCAACGGTATATAATTTTTGATACATATTTACTATTTAATGTGCTCCTTTATTCCTTCAGAAAAAAGTGATTGATTAAGCCGAAATCTGTATTTTCACAGTAAATCCCAATTGAAGATTGGCTTTTGTAAAAAATTAAAAAAAGATTAGATATTATAGAAATTTTAATTCAGGTCTTTCGAACATACGGCCGCGTGCCACAATCCGTCCCGCGAAGGGATTTTATCCGGCCAGCGAATGAATGCTTCAAAAAAAAAAAAAAAACTGTTCAGCTGCATGTAGAATCACTTTTACCGCTAGCTTACTCAATATTTTCCCTCTGAACCACGAGTCCCTTTCACCTTCTACCAATATCAATAATTTGAAATAATCTAATATCAAAGATAATTGTGAGACGAACGAATTAACAAATTGAAAGCTGCATATAGTTGTTTAAAGAGCCGTAATATTGTATCCTGGATGCGAGTGTTGTTTCGCCTCGAATGTTTTCTTTTACTATTAAAAACAACCAAAAAGTAACGGCTTTTCAAATCAACAATGTGGCTTGCGTAAACAATTATGTTGCATACCCCTATTTTAAAAAATATGATTTTTTTTTATCTTTTCAAACACAACAAAAAATTTTACCCAACCGCTTCCATGTAGACATCAATTGACATCATCAATTCTCCCCAGAATTATCAAAATTTTATCAAAGACTCCACTTCCCACTAGAAAAGCTATAAAAGCACATATGTAAGTATTTAAATATTTTGTCTTAATTTTTTATTTTGTCTTCCGCCACTAAACTACCGAACAGACGAAAAAAATCGGAAACATGTTGCGGCCTACCACCACTGAAAATTACCCAGTGTACTGCAAAAAAAAACATCTTGAATATTGGCACTGGTGTGAACTCAACGCAACGCGATAAGATGCATAGCGACACATTCAGTAGCTACTTATATCATCGCGCAGCGAAAGTGTGTTTTGTGGTGTTGCTATGGCCTTGAAAACGCCTCTTTTTTCTCCCTAATCGACAGACACGCAAATTGTCATGCAGAGGCGTAAAAAGCAGTGACCTTTTCCCATCACCACATGGTACACCACCACCCTATCATACCAGTCGTCACCACTTTAGAACCACTAGATAAATAATATTCTTTTCACCCCTATCGTTCGTCTTCCATATGTTTTCGATTTCGGTATAATAATGCCGTGTAGTGCACCACACAAATCACCCATACTCGCCTCTCCTGCATTGTTCAATTGACTTGTTTTCTATTTTTGTGATTATCGATACGCGAAGAATAAAAAAAAACAACGAGCGGAACAATAGACGGAGGTGGTGGTGCGTGTACGCGTTTCACATCTCCCGCACTTTTCCATTTTCTTCTATTGTGAGTATGTGGCTTGGAAAATTTATGTACATACAATGTTTTTCCGTGCGTTAGGCACGCATGTATGGTATCTAATCGAATAAGTTCACACGCAAGAAAAACGTATTGTCGATGCTTGTAAGGCGCCAACGCATTGCTGCTCCCCGGATCCGAAGATCCTTCACATCCCCTACTGTCGAATAGACTGTCAATGTCGTCTTATAAAGAGATTCTCGTCTTTCTTGGAAAACACCGTATCTCGCATGAAAACTTTCCTTGAAAGCCCACTCGCACCAGGAGCACTTTGGAACACATTTTCATGGAAAATCGGAAGAACAATGAGACGCGATGGTGGTGGTGGTGTCGGAACTTGAATTCTGTGAATTGACCTTGAACGAGAATCATCTGAAATTGGGAACGGGACGTTTTAATCAAATATCCTTGGAAGAGGTTGTCGATACGTCGTAGTAGGTATGTATTTTGAAAAAGCTGTGACGCGACACTTCTCCCAGTGTTCAAGGACATGTGCGGGATTAATCTGTTTTTTTTTTATCTGTAATGGCAAATCAACAAGTTGAAAGCGGAAAAGTTTTCGGTTGTTTGCGTACGATGTAAGGACTCGTTCGATGACGATAAAGCAACGTTGTGTGTTGTGGGCTTTCGGGATTTTTGGGCGGAATTACGTTTTATTTACGATTGGGTTTCCGGGAAAATTTTCTTTGGTTTCTGTGGTGTGTCGAGGAGGTGGAGAGTTCACCTTGAAAATGTTTGTAAATAAGGTATTTCGATATAAAAAAGGAAATTGAAGGTGAAAACATGTTGATGTGCTTAGATTATATGACAACAATGGAAAAAAACATAAGCCGAGCTTTATTTGGTAAAATTTGAAAATTTTGCGTTTGTTGCTATTTACCGAGCTAAAAATTGTTAATGCGTCAAAAACAAATTGAAAATCAGACGGACATTACTTAATTGATTTCCAATTTCCCAATTTATACAGGTAAATATTTAGATGTGAGCTTTGAGCTTTAAGCTTTTCGCTTCATGCGTCCTGAGCGCTTTAAAGTAATTTTTGTTATAAAATTGCACGAGTTCTAAAATCTGTCATTGAAGCGTTCAAATAAAAAAAAATTACCAATGGCTTACTTTGCTTATAGCAAAAATGTCTATGACCCCCTCCGAATTTGTGGAAAAAAAATCTGTCACGGTCGATTTAACTTGATAAACTGAAAACAATTTTCAAATAACCGAAAGCCTTTATTCTACTGATTTTTTTAAGGGCCGTGGTAGATTTGCGTCAAAAATAGGGGTGAATCTTCTTAATTAAATTAAAATTTAAAACAACCGTCACAACCTTTTGGCTGCTCGCGGTCACATTCGTCCAAGACGAGTGAAAATATATAAATAACAATTGAATGAATTATAGGAGCTCTATGAGCTTTCCATTATTACGCATCCGTAGCTATCATCTTTTCATTCCGGTATGTGAAAGTTGAGGGCTTAACGACTTTCGGAGAACTGAATTTTTCCCACATTCATACCGCCAGGAAACATCCATTGACAGCAAAAATGTTTTGAAATCGCAAATTTTTCGGTGTTTACGGAATAATCGGAACAATATTTGAAAGGTCAAGGTCCTACCCTATTTAGGGTAGGATATTTTTCCGACAAGGACTGCCACAAAAGACCCATTTTTGAATGTCTGAGCTTCCACGAAGGTTTGTCTCCAGCTCATAAGAGCAGGGCACTCGAAAATAACGTTGGAGGCTGATTCCTCGTCTTCGCTGCAGGGACGGCATAGTGGGTCTTGTGTGTAGATCCCGATTGTATGCAGATGTTTTCGAAGGGTGCAGTGACCGGTTATGAGGTCTGTCACTGCCCTGAGGTTCTTTTTGCTGAGGCTTAGGACTTCGGCACTGCTTGTTTGGCAGTTGGTTCCGAGCATACGCTTGCTGTGTCTGAGCCCTTCAGCAGGTCTTCATAGATTTTGGAATTTTTCTTCAGTCCACTGTTTGGCAAAAGTTTTAGCAGTGGATTTGCTAATTCCGATGGCAGGTTCGAGACCAGTGAAGGGTAGTTCCGAACCCTCTCTTGCAAGGGCATACGGTGTCTTGCTGCCTTCGATCCTCTTATGTCCTTTTAGCCATTTCAAGGTTACGTTGTTTCGAGTAGCTAGGTTTTTGATGTTCTGTTGGCATTCCCGAACCAATTTGGAGGTTGTTTTGACACTTGCAATAGCCTTTTTGGTAACTTGACTATCAGAGAGAATATATTCCTTTCGAGTACTTTTCCCTACTGCAAGGTTTATGACTATAACTTTTGCCTGGAAGACAGTTCTGTGATGACCTCCTGCTCCTGTAACTTCGTCTGTCTTCGACCCATCTGTGTACCACAATGTTTTGTTAGATGGTTGTCGTTCCATATACTCCCGTCTTCCCTGACTATAGAGATTTGAATGTTGGAGTCAAAGGTACACTTGGCCGGGGTATAATCGCTGCCTATATCTAGGATAGGGTTTGCAATGATTTATGTAACCTTCTGTGATTGCAAACCCTAGTGGTGGCAGGTCAAGTAGTTTCTCTAGAGTTAAAGTTGGTGCACCACGCATGGCGCCGGTTATGCTTGCGCAGGTCTGATGTCTGTGCATACTGATGCCAACGGCTGCAGCTGTTTTTTGCTTAGTTTTAGGCCACGAGACTATCGAGCGATAGGTCAGACGGGGTTTGACCACGGCTTTGTAAATCCAGTGTATCATTCGTCGTTTTAACCCCCACGTTTTCCCTATTTGACCTCAGTGGTAAACTGCAACTGTTGATTAAATAAGGTTTATTTAGTCCTTCCAAATTGTCTTTTCGACTGAAGGTTATGAGTGTTGTTTTGGCAGGATTGACCGATAGGCCGACTCCCTGCACCAATCCTCCACTGAAGTTAGAGCTTGTTGCAGAAGTTCGGAAAGAAAGTTTCCCCTTATCAGGATGCTGATATCATCGGCATATACTTGGGTATAGAAACCAGTGTTGTTTAGCTGGACCAGTAAGCTGTCGACCACAATGTTTCACAGGAGGGGTAATATAATACCCCCCCCCCCCCCCTATGGTCATCCTTTGAGGACAGCTGTATACATGGTTTCAGCGAATAGGTTCGCTTGTGTTTGTCCTCCCTGAAGCATTGATTTTATCCACCGAGAGAGGGCGTTGGTGTAGTACTGATTCACACGATTTCCCTGCCTGATAAGCATGTTTGGGTGCAAGGAGAAAACCGACAGGCACCTGTTTCTGATATGTTTACCGACGAGCTTTTTCAATGACTTGAGAAAGAAGGAGGTTATAGGCTTATTGGCCTATACGATTTTGCTAGGGTTTGGTCACGCCCCAGCTTTGACAGATTTGGTGCTTTTACTGCTTTCAAATGATTGGAATGTATCCTAAGGTTATGCAGGCTCTAAATAGTCTTAGTGAATGCGGAGCCAGAGTCGTTAGGCCCTGCTGAAGCAGGGCTGGATAAACACCGTCTGGTCCTGGTGATTTGTAAGGTTCGGAAGAGTTGACCGCTCATTCCACCCTATTAAGTTACGATTTGGTTCGCAAGCGACCAGTCGCTTTTTTTTGCCCTGAAATGCAGGGAGTTGTCATCCAACTGATCAATGCGTCCCGTTGTTATGGTGGATCCAGGAAAGTGAGACCCTAGAAATACTTCCAAGGTTTCCCTACCTGTTTTTGTTTGGTTTCCGTCGCAGTTTTTAAGCGTTCCGATGGGGTTTGTTGGATCCTTGGCCAGAATCTTCTGGAGTCTCGTTGCTTCATGTAGATCTTCGACCTCTTTGCAGAACTTGTTTCAGAGTTCCCTCTTGGCTTTCCTGCACTGGGTTAAGGTGAGACGGTTTGTGTTTCAATCCCCAGTTCTTTTCGCCGCCTTGACGAGTTTCCGTGTCTTCTTACGCAGGATGTCCAGGTTTCAGTTCCACCACCGGCACTTCGCATTGGTATGTCGTTTCCTTAACCTGCAACTCTCTTCGAAGGAGGTCTTTACTGCGGCTTTCAGTTTATCCGCCATAGCCTCCACACAAAGTATAGTTTTAATATGTCCGGGAATTTCTGTCAGATTGGTGGACAGGCGCTCCCTTCTCTGTTTCAAAATGAATTAGAAGCCTTGCTGAAGATCTGGTACCTTTCCTCTATTGTAACGAATGAAGTCAGGGGCGAACCCAAGGGGGGGATTTGGGGGGTGGGGTTAAATCACCCCCCGAAATTTTAAAATGAAATTTATAGGTATGAATAAAATTCACACAACATATCTGATAATTTTCACTATGCCCGACGTCAGACTATCGTTTTAGAGTGCCCATAGACCTTCCAATCGATTGTAGCAATTTTTTGATTGCCCGATAAATTGGAAGGTGTACGTGACCATCCAGTCCAATTTTTTGATTTGACGTGTGGAACATATTGTCATGTAATTTTTTGATACAATCTGTCATGATAATCATGTGCTTTCAGTTGCTAATTTTTTTTTACATAAACCAGTGGTCATTCTTCATGTTGTGGTTGTGGCGGTCATTGGCAATGTCCACACATGCGCGCTTTCGCCTTCCCTATCGTCTTCAAGCTCCGTTTCCACTTTCAACATTGAATTTGTCTTTGATTGCGTCAAGTAATCAGAAGAGAAAAATGATTAATTCTACCCACATCAGTTCATTATTTATCATTAGACATGTGTCGCGGCATTGTACAGGAAATATTAATGATCAATTCTTTCGTTAATACTAGATGGTGAGTTGTTGACATATTCAACATTTGCAATCGCGTTCAGGAATGAATGCCTTTCTTCAATAGCGCAGACATCCCAAGTTTCAATTATCAAATGACGAAGACGAACGAAAATTAAAAGTGTCTAGACATTCTCCATCGAAAGTAGAAATTTACGTTCATTTTCCATCGCCACAAAATATATAATTTTCGCTATGTTGTGTCGTGTGGACCGTGAGACTGTCATTTCAGATTGCACGATAAATTGCATAGTGTATGTGCTGTACGGGCGTCAGATTGATTGTGTGCAGTCGATTGCTCAATCGATTGGTCAATCTATCGGACAGTATATGGGCACTCTTTAGCGTAAGGTCTAAGAACATTTAGAACGTTGGATTTCATGAGCCACACAATCGATTGCACGATAAAGCTCCTTTTTTTAGGTTCCACTATCGACTTTGCTAGAGAAAATGAGCTTTCTCCACCAAAAAAATTGCTTTCTCCACAAAAATTGTACAATCGATTGCATAATGTATGCCGACTCTTGAATATGTTGATATGAGCTTTGAGCTTTAAGCTTTAAGCTTTCCACTTCATGAGTCCTGAACGCTTTTTAATATATAATTACATATTATGATAAAATTCCCCGAGTTTTAGAATCTCGAATTTAAAATAGCGAAAAAAAAGCAGACGCGATAGTTTTCACTTAATTTCCCGCACAAAAAAAAAACCGAAAGCCAGACACGATTTCCATGCAGCACCAGAAAGCTGATACAGATAACCATTCCATTCCCAAAAACCATGTAACCACATCCCTTTCCTTATCATAATCTTTTGCCAAGGACATTATACGCAGCCAACTCAACTGAACTCAAACCAACTACTAGAAGACGTTGATAGCAAAACTATATTTGTACAATGTAAATACAGCTCAAGTCCACTGCTATAGATTACATCAATAAAACTTTTTTATGAGAACTAACCCCAAACAAAATAATGAAAAAAAAAAACCCTTGACACTCGCGTATGCGGAATCATTTTAAATTGTATCAATTTTCTTGTCGCATATTTCACACGTCTGTAATATATTTGTAGGCCTAGGAGGCACCTTGATGCTTATCAGTTCTCACACACATGAGACTAAAGCAGAAAAAAAAACGAACAAAATTATACAAAAAAAAATCGACGCCAGATATTGTAAACGCACTGACATAATCTTATCAGGAAAGCAACTCCTATGAATGTTAATGTTCATACTTTGTTTCGTGCATTATCGCGACTATACTATTATTACTATTCCGCGTATTGTTGATAAGATGCCCGGGGCGCGTATTAGAAACACAATTAATAATGAGAAAATCTAAATCAGATTTCTTTTCTTTCATGTTTTACATTGAACAAGGCGCCTCACCCCAATTTTTAGTCTGAATGCCAAAAAAAAAGAGTGAAAAACGGTAAAGATACAATTTCGAAGGATTAGATTTGCGTATACAATACCCGCATATCAACATACACAATCTTCCACCTGTCCCGGGTAGTGATAACGTCTACGCGCTGGAGGCTATCGGTACTATATCGAGGTAATCAATCAGTCACGGATTTCAAAAACAGTAGAGCGTCGATTTATCCGAACTAATATCGACTGGGATTGTTCGGATAACCTAGGGTTCCCATACATGTCGATTCAAAATCCAGTACGCTAAGAACTGTCAACCGGGAGCCGATATCTGAGTATCTATATGAGCATAATATAAGGTGACCAGACTCCGGAAGACACATATTTATATGCGGAATTCGGTTTTCAGGCAAATCCTTAGCCATACTAGCTCCCTTCCCCTTCACGCCGATTTGGAGAAATAATATGTAATATCTCACGAGGAAGCCAGAACCTTGGTTGATATTAAACAGGGACCCCACGTTCTCTTCAGTGGCGTAGATAAGGGGGGATCAAGGGGATTGTTCACGCTGGTCTTCTTAACATTTGCGCTCGGAGTTGCAGATTAACCTTCAATTTGCAGTTCACCCACAACCTTCCACGATCCAACTTTCAAAGTTTAGAGCGTATTCTGTGTACTGATAATTTTAGGCGATGCTAAAGCTTCGCAGTTCTTCCTGATATGCTTTTCGCCTGACGGGATTAAGCTCCCGCGTATCGTTCCCGCGGGGTCTCTAGTCCAACTTCTATTAAGTAGGTATACCAACATTAAGGTGGGTATTATAAAACATCTGATCCCAAGTGCCACGTAACGTGGCGGATTTACCAATTTCCCGCCAGTAGGCTATTCACAAAGTGCCGCCCATACTGAAAGCCTACTTTTTGTCGATAGTGAATATTCGGATAGAATTATGCTTTATTCACCTCCAATTATTTTCAGTTTTCACTTTGTATTTAAATACGTGTCATCTTCGAGCTTTCCGCCTCGTGGGTCCTGAGCAGTGGCGTAACGTATGGGGTTCCATGTGGGCATTGAAACACGGGCCCCCAATCTAAAAGGGCCCCAATAGCCAAGATGCATATTTGTTTCAAATATAAATGGTCATTTGTTTAGGGCGCAAAAACGCTGTCAATCCGCAGGAACAGAAGTACCTAACGAACACAAGTACCGCCGATTTATGCCACAAGTAAAAAATTAGGCTTTAACTTAAAAATATTGACACAACCACGTTCCAACTTGACAAATTTTCAATAAAAGTTGACGAATTTCAAAATTTTATTGCCGAGTTTCCATTACAAATCGAAGATATTCCATGTTAAATTGGAGGATTTCCATTACAAATAGAAGAAAGTTCAGATCAAAGTTACAAATTTCCACATTATGTTTCCATCACGAATTTTCATGACAAATCGACGAATTTCAAAATAAGGTTAATGGATTTCCGTTAGAAGTTGACGAATTTTTCATTACTAATTGACGAATCAAGACCAATTCGAAACAGAAATTCATTAATTTGATCTGAAAATACAGCAACATGATTTTGAAATCCGACAATTTGAATATATATTATATATTATTTGAATATATATAAATATTCGTCAGCACGATTGTGAATATAGCAAATTTGTAATTGAAATTCCCCGACATGATTTGGAGGTAATTTAATTTGACCTGGAAAGTCGTCAATTTGAAACAATTTGACAACATGCTCTTGAAATTCGGCAATTTTTAATGGAATTTCGTAAATTTTGTAATTTGCCAATTTGTGATAAAAATTCATTAACATGATTTAGAAGTTTATCAATCTGAAATGGAAGTTCGTGAATTTGATCTGGATATATGTCAATTTATAATGGGAATTTATCAACATGATTTTAAAGTTCGTCAATTTAAAATAGAAACTCATCAATTTGTAATGCAAATTCGCCAACATTAACAATATTATTTCGAAATTCGTCAAGTTGACATGGAATTTCTCCAACTTGTTTTGGAAATTCGTCAATCTAATTGAATTCAAGAGAATTTTTTCTAAGGATGTTTTGGCAGCTCTTATCCGTTGTAACAATGGCGTAGCTTCGGGATAATTTAGATCAAAGAACAAGCTACCGTAGCAGCATTTGCTTTATAAAGACAACGCAAACATTCAGGGCGACAAATTAATCTAAAATTTGACTGTATAAAGAAAGGGCTCCCGCTTTGAGTTCGAACACAAATAATAATTTGGAAAACGTAACGCCACTGGTCCTGAGCATTCTTTAGTATTTATCACAGTGTAAAGCTTATGCAAAAATTTTCTGCTTGGAGAATCGATTTTAAGCGGCGAATCCCACACTGTGGGAGGCTCAAATATAGATGCCGTTTATGAATTATGGTTTGCTTCTAGACCACCATTTTGAAGAAAAATTCTTTCGAAATCACCCGGAGGTAATCCGTTGTTGCCATACATCGGCGAAATATTTTATATCCTTTGATAAAAAAGCTGTAACCAAATCTGTTCGATGAACACCGGCACCGCTAAGAATAGTTTAGGCCGAAATAAAAAATCACTTGATATGGCTGATTGAAATTGATGCCTAACCTCGCGCTTCTTATATAAACCGCACCAACCAGCTGTAGTCTTTTCGGATACAATGATCCTTGGTAGAGCACTTGCGGATCGTGGTCGCTACAATAATGGCAATAATGAGTGTATTCAGCGAGCACATATTGGAAAAACCAACTGGAAAGTGTTCTCTTCCCGCGTTCCACTCACCCGCTAATAGGTCAACATGCGAACTATCGAAAATTTCCCCTATGTACCGTTGAATTGGAATGCTACATTTAGATGTGTAGCTGCTACTTGGACTGCTCGATCAACTGTCATCCACAGATGCTTGACCATCAATACTGGAAATTGTTTATTCACAGTTCAGCTGAAAAAATGTAATTTCTGATCCAGGTTTTAGTGAACGTTATAATAGGTATGTTTTTTTTGTTATCCCGTGTAGGTTTGGCTAACGAAACTTCATATAAAAAAAATTACAGGTGGGTGAGCAGACATTTTTTTATATGGAGTTTCGTTACCTAAACCTACACGGGATAACCAAAAAACACACCTATAGTACGTTGAGAGTACGTATTTTGAAAGGAAAGTTGCAGTTTTAGGTTTTTTGAATTTTTGATTATCGCAATGTCTGCGTATGTCAGCTGATTAGAGAGAACTGACATTTAGTGTAGCAAGTCCATTCAGCGAACACAAACTTAGCAGTTTTCCAATTTCTTGTGGTGGGGATATGTAGCAATCCCAATATGTGCTCGCTGAATGCACTCAATTTTTCTCGAGGTATGACTGAAGCCATGATGATTACCGAACTAGCAACGAAAAAAACACATGTTTTTGGTTTTTGGATCAAATTTTCTCGGGAGCGCCAGGCTCAGAAGACTTTACAACGGAGTTTGAACTGAAAACAATTTGGAGCGACTATTTTAGAGGAATCCATCTATGTATACAGGGTGTCCGGAAACTGCCGCATAAACGCACCGGATTATGATTCCTCAGTTGATTTCCAGCAAAAAAGTTGTACGAACATACCCCCTCAGCTTAACCCTTTAGCTGCCACAGGCATTTGAAGATTTTTGAAAAAATCGTTTTCTTGCACGACTTAAAGCCTAATATCTCCACAGCTAGACCAGGTAGAATAGTGCAATAAAATGATTATTACAGCCAACAAATTTATCTGTAAAATGAAACTAACCACACTACAATCGGATAAGAGGTTTGGTTTTTACAGAGCTTCAAAGTCAAATTTGCGTGATTTTGCCCAAAAACAATCTTTTTTCCATCTCAATTTTCGCCAACTTCTGCCAAGTCGAGGTGCTTGTACGATTCTTTTAAATTGGCGCATACTCTTACGATCATATCTTTCTTACATCATTTTATTCTAGCTCCATTATTTCTAACAGTTTTAGTACCTTAAGTGCAGAAAACTAGGGTTAATTTTGGCTCGATTTCGACATACTTTGAATATATTTTACCAATTGCAGATTTTTAGGGGCAGTGTGAATTGAATTGAATTCGAGCTAAAATTAACCCTAGTTTTCTACACTTAACGTATAAAAACTGTTAGAAGTAATGGAGCCAGATCAAAATGATGTAAGAAAGATATGATCGTAAGACTATGCGCCAATTTTTAAAAGAATCGTACAAGCACCTCGACTTGGCAGAAGTTGGAGATAATTGAGATGGAACAAAAAATTGCTTTTGGGTCAAATCACGCAAATTTGACTTTGAAGCTCTGTAAAATCCAAACCTCTTATCCGATTTTAGTGTCGTTAGTTTCATTTTACAGGTAAATTTGTTGGCTGTAATAATCATTTTATTTCACTATTCTAGCTGGTCTAGCTTTGGAGATATTAGGCTTTAAGTCATGCAAGAACATGATTTTTTCAAAAATCTTCAAATGCCTGTGGCAGCTAAAGGGTTAAGCTGAGGGGGTATGTTCGTACAACTTTTTTGCTGGAAATCAACTGAGGAATCATAATCCGGTGCGTTTATGCGGCAGTTTCCGGACACCCTGTATAAAAATGCAGTGAAGGGGTAAAGATGGCGAGCGTAGCGAGCAGGGGGCGAATTCCCCGAGTATGTTATAATAAAAAAATTAAAACAACTTGATTTGTCTTATATTATGTGCGGTGGCGAGTGTGTTTCCTGTATTGGTTGGGGAACATTGGCAGAGTTGATAGTAAAATTTGCTTGAAAAAAAAACACCATCAATAGGAATGGGATAACTTTAAAATTTGAGTTCAGGGTCAAATTTCCGGCTTTAAATATGAAAGTCACATCCAAGACACAGATTCAGAGCAATTAAAAAAAAATCTTAAAATGTATACTCCTGCCCTAAGAGATTAAGCTGAATTGATGCTGATGCCCTTTCCAAGCTTAAAACTCCTCTGAAATTCGATCGTCTTAATTACAAGATGAGGAGAATGATTTTTCGGATGAAAGCTAATAATTTTTTTTTTGTGTTTTCCATTTCTGGATTTATATCATAATTTTTTGCAATTTCTGATATGTCGAACTGACAAAAAGCCAAAGCAGCTAATGTTCTTTAAAGGTTGGGCATAGCAAGGCATATGAAATGGAAGGATCTTGGTTTCGAATTTAAGCTTCAATGGCCTCCAATATTTACCCTCAGTGTTTGACGCTCTTAGACAATGGCGACAAATACCTTTTCATGTGTGTATCTCACTGAGGGTAAAAATACGTTTTGCCTGGTTCCAAACCGTATAATGATGATAAGTGCTACATCCTACAATCTTCCCGGCAGTGTGAACAACCTAAAAAATATTTTCCTAGAATTTGCCGCCCCCTGAAATCTGCCGCCCTAGTCTCAAGCCTACTCAGCCTACTGGTAAATCCGCCACTGGCCACGTTTGACGTACAATATTTGCTTCGCTGTGCCAAACTTATTCTTTCGGAATCTCAGCTCTCAGGCAGAATTAAAACAATTTGAAAACCTTGCAGCGACAGCCCATCTTTCGATCTCTTTCAAGTCTGCCAAAATGCGAAGTTCCGCTCGAATATTTTCAAGTTATGAGCGATTTTTGATTATAAAACCCAAAATTGCGATTTGGGCAGCCATAACTACCGAACGGTGATAGGTAGGAGATAAGACCGTGTAATTTGGAGCAAATGTGAATTGCCAAGCATAAAATTGCGATTGTCTTACTAAATATCAATCGTACAGCGTTCAGGAGCCAAACTTTACACTTGAAAAGACGACCGGTCATGCCAGGCTGAGAATCTGCGCATTGGGCCATTTCAGACTATAAGAAAACGATCGTACGAGCAAACTTTACAACAACAAGCAGCGTGGATAATCGGTACGTACGATTGTTTTTCGGTCGTACGACACGTTCTCACAATGTGAAATGCATAATGCTTGTCTGCAGGCCACTATAAAAGATCTCACCGTACGGGTTTGCCCGTACGTTTTTTTTGTGGAATCAAGAAAAAACTCTGTCCCCGGTTCGGTTAATCGAATCGTTCAAATAAACGACGTTCCGATAATCGACGCTCTACTGTATGCATCCCCCAAAGAACTTACATAAGAAATCATTTATTTCGCTTCTCTCCCCTCCCCAATTGACAGCTTGGCGATTTTCTTACTTTTTCACCGCATTTTTTAGGAAACATGCACACACAATCTTGATATGATGTATTTTATGACTAATTTTTTTTCAGGGTGCCAAAAAGGTATTTATGAGCACCGCCACGCATCTGATGAGGCGAATAAATAACAAAAAAATCGCACGCCTAATTAAGACGATTTAGAGTGAATATATTTTGAGTGAAACTCATTAACGCAGTTGTATTAGGCGCAGATTAGATGGGCTTAATGGTGCCATAGACTACTACGAGTATATACCGCAGAGGTGAGAAAATTAAAGATTTGTTGATTTTCAACCCAATAACAAGAAGTAAAGTATGGAGTTACATTGTACACATACAGATGATTATTTGTGTTTGAATCTGAAATGGTTTCATACATATTCAATAAAATCACACAAAAAAAAAAACGAATGAACACGTCGATATGAATTTGATGTGTGGCAATAAATTTTATTCAAGGGCTCATTTCAACAATACATATTTTTGTATACTTACATATGAACACATAGCGATTTAGATACACTATCTGGTAATAAGTGTATTTATTTACCAATTAGTTTTAATTTAAATCGAAAACTTAAGAAGTGGCCGCCTTGCTACTTTTTCTTTTCAAACATTTTTATCTTTAGAGATTTTCTGATTTTTTGTTCCCTTCAATTGGATCGATTGTTATCTAATACAAAGCTCAATATGATTGCATTTTCACGATTTTATAATTTTGGAATATATGTACGAATACGCGTAAGCCTGCGTAGCGGAAAAAGATAAAGGAAATCATACGAGGATTTTTTTCGATTTACTAGTCATCATTATCAGCGCGGCTGCGTTTAGTCATTTCATTGTGATTTTGATTTACAAGAGGTATAGGCGCGGTCGGCATTTACCCTTTGTGCGGCTGTTTAGAGATATACAATTGGCGCCCAACGATTTTTTATTTTGAAAAGTTAATAATTCCACTTAATATAATGTTATGATTAAATGTAATTATGTGTATTAAGGAAAATTATATGCCTTAAAAGATTTTCTATTGACCTGATTTCTAGGCCATATCAATATGTATAAGAAGTCAAGCAAGATGATTAATGTTTCATCAATGGTTATGGAAATGTTTCATATATCACAATTTTGTAGCAAGATCTTCAAATTTTAAAATGCTTTACTAATAATACATTTTTATTAGGTGAACTACGCCCAAACGCGAATTGCAGGAACTTTGCCACTTTGTAAACGTAACGGTAACTTTGTTATAATTCTATGACCAACTCCGCTTTTCACGTCTGTGATGCTGGAATTACCACTTTCAAAAATCAAAGTGGGACATATCCCATAATTATGTGCTAATTTCGTTCAACTTTAAAAAATGTTGTGCTCGTCCCCCCTCCCTAGAATTAAGGTTTATAATTGGTTGTGCTAGCATCACGTGATGCTAGCACAACCATTAAGTAACTATCACCCAATCGAAACGAAACCCATCGCATAATTATGTGCTAAATATGTGCTCTCCACTTTTCCAATAATAAAATTTTGTACTCATCCCCCTCCCCCAGAATCAAGGACATTCCTCTTTGGTTATGCTAACAACACACCATGGAAAGCCAAAATCTGAAAATTTCATCCGATCGGAATCAAACCAATTGCATAATTATGTGCTAATTATGTGCTCTCAACTTATCTAATAAAAAAATTTTGTGCTCCTCACCCTACCCCAGAATCAAGGACATTCCATGGTTGTGCTAGCATCATGGAAAAGCTAAAATCTGTAAATTTCACCCGATCGGAAAGAACCCAATTGCATAATTATGTGCTCTCCACTTTTCCTATAAAACAAATTTGTGCTCCTCCCCCTTCTCCTGAATCAAGGACATTCCTTGGTTGTGCTAGCATCACACCATGGAAAAGCCCAAATCTGTAAATTTCACCCGATCGGAATGAAACCAATTGCATAATTATGTGCTAATTATGTGCTCTCCACTTTTCCAATAAAAAAATTTTGTGCACCTCCCCCTTCCCCAGAATCAAGGACATTCCATGGTTGTGCTAGCATCACACCATGGAAAAGATAAAATCTGTAAATTTCACCCGATCGGAATGAAACCAATTGCATTATTATGTGCTAATTATGTGCTCTCCACTTTTCCAATAAAAAAATTGTGTGCCCCTCCCCCTTCCCCAGAATCAAGGACATTCCATGGTTGTTCTAGCATCACACCATGGAAAAGCTAAAATCTGTAAATTTCACCCGATTGGAATGAAATAACTTGCATAATTATGTGCTAATTATGTGCTCTCCACTTTTCCAATAAAAAAAAATGTTGTGCTCCTCCCCCTTCCCTAGAATCAAGGACATTCCATGGTGTGATGCTAGCACAACCAAGGAACTTCCTTGATTCTGGGGAAGGGGGAGGAGCACAAAATTTTTTTATTGGGAAAGTGGAGAGCACATAATTAGCACATAATTATGCAATTGGTTTGATTCCGATCGGATGAAATTTTCAGATTTTGGCTTTACATGGTGTGTTGTTAGCATAACCAAAGAGGAGTGTCCTTGATTCTGGGGGAGGTGGATGAGTACAAAATTTTATTATTGGAAAAGTGGAGAGCACATAGTTAGCACATAATTATGCGATGGGTTTCGTTTCGATTGGGTTATATTTACTTAATGGTTGTGCTAGCATCACGTGATGCTAGCACAACCAATTATAAACCTTAATTCTAGGGAGGGGGGACGAGCACAAAATTTCTTAAAGTTGGACGAAATTAGCACATAATTAGCACATTATTATGGGATATGTCCACTTTGATTTTTGAAAGTGGTGATTCCAGCATCACAGACGTCCGATTTTCTCGGATTTGAGATCCTGATTCTGCAATTAAGAAGTTGTCGTAAACAATTGTGGGGTCAAAATTGCAATTAAAAAAGCAGTTACCGTTACAAAGCCTGAATGCAAAAAAATCACGTGTTGCAAAAAATAGCCACCAATTTTTTTAATAAAAATCAAACATCATTATTGACGTTACAACATCCCCACACACAAATAATATTGTCCGAATAGCACACAATTTACTGGAAGATTATTTGCCGTGGGAAAGAGTATGTGTGTGTGTGGACAGCTAATGTTACACCCTCCCAAAGCATTTTTACCAACTCTGGGGTGCAATGTTACAAGATTTGTTATTATTTTTAAGTTTTCGACTTTCTAAGGGATCTGCAAAGTTTTATATTTTTTATTTACATAAAACGCCATACTAGCTCTAATTTCAACGAAAAAGTACCGTTATGTCAGACCATGAACTCGATCAAAAGGACTTCTTTTGCCAGCCCGATTAGGAATCTTTTTCAGAAGAACCTACTTTTGAGGTACCCCATTGACCGATTTATGACTTCGACAGGGAAACATTCCATAAATTTTGGTTAAGATTAGTCAAAAACGGAAAAAAACTTTTCTTAGATAAAACTTCTTTTGAGAGGGGAATTTCTATGGCAGCGTAATAAATTAATTTGTAGTAATTGCAATGGAGTAATGAAAGTTTTTGTAACAATCAGTTATCAATACCACCGTTTCCATTAAGCAAGAATTAAAAAAAAACTCAAATTACTATATGTATTCGTAAATTTTATATTCGTTTTTCGAAAAAAAAATTTCAGAGTTTAAAACTACAGTCAGACACTACTAGTTACTAGCTGCTAGTGCAGCGAGTAAGCTGCATGCGGGAAATCTCCACGGTGACGACGACATCAACAACGAAACAGTGTCATATAAATGGGTGACTACGCGTTGTTACGACGTTCGTCACCGTGTGTGTGTGCAACTAGACGCGTGAATAGTCACCCTATCTACCTAGGAACTAGTTTCATGCGCGAAATTACCACGGTGACGACGCGACATCGTAAACAGTCAAAAAAGTGTTATGCAATTTTAGTAGTAGCTAGTAAAATATATCTACTAGTGGCATAGGACATGTTCAATTCGACTAGCAACCAACAAGCGGGTGAATATACGCTACAATTATTTCGTGGATTTCGAAATAACGGCTCAACGGATCGACACGAAATTTAGTGTGGATGTGTAGAATGGTAGGGTATTTGCTATTTGAAGTAGGGAAATGTTAACAGGGTGTCCCAGAGGAGGTGCAAACGTAGATTATTTTATTTGTCATCGGAAAAGGGTGTATCGGCACGTATATCGACATGAAATTCACTGTAAATATATAGAATGGTAGGGTATTTGCTACAAATACCTTTGAGCTTGATAAATGTTAACAGGGTGTCCTAAACGAGGTGCAAAAGTAGATTATAGTCGGCAATAAATTTAGTATGAATTTTGTTGAATGGTAGGGTATTTACAACGAATACGCTTGAGGTCGGGAAATGTTGACAGCGTGTCCCAAACGAGGTGTAGAAGTGGTCGTCATAATCGACCTATTTTTTTGCTGGCCTACCCAGCAAACAATAGCTAACACAATACAAAAATCCAAAAAAAACTGCGGTTACAGACGTCGTAAGACCTGTGCGTATAGTTTTGCCCGTTCGATCGAAAACATTTAAAAAAAAAGTGACTGTTGTCATCTAGGGGTGGCGCTTTTTTTCAATGCACAGCAAACAGTCACTTTTTGTGAATGTTTTCGGTCGAACGGGCAAAACTATATGCACAGATCTTACGACGTCTGTAACCGCAGTTTTTTTTTTTTTAATTGTTGTATTGTGTTAGCTATTGTTTGCTGGGAAGGCCAGCAAACATTAGGCCGATTATGACAACCACTTTTACACTTCGTTTGGGACACCCTGTTAACATTTCCCAATCTCAAAGGTATTCGTAGTAAACACCCTACCATTCTACACATTCATACTAAATTTATTGCCGATTATAATCTACTTTTACACCTCGTTTAGGACACCCTGTTAACATTTCCCAATCCGAAAGGTATTTGAATCAAATAGGCTACCATTCTACATATTTACACTGAATTTCATGTCGATATACATCCTTTTCCGATGACAAATAAAATAATCTACTTTTGCATCTCCTTAGGGACACCCTGTTAACATTTCCTTACTTCAAAGGTATTCGTAGCAAATACCCTACCATTTTAAACAGTCACACTGAATTTCGTGTCGATCGGTTGAGCCGTTAATTCTAAATCCACCGAAAAAAAATTGTAGTGTATATTCACTCGCTGGTTGGTTGCTAGTCGAATTGAACATGTCCTATTCCACTAGTAGCTAGTAAAATGTATCGATTCAGTAGCTACTAGTAAAATTGCACAACACTTTGTTGGTTGTTTCTCGTTTGCAACTAGCTCCTGTAGATAGGGTGACTAGTTACGCGTCTAGTTGCATCACACTTTCGGTGACGACGTGGGTCGTAACAACGCATAGTCACCCATTTACATGACACTGTTTTCGTTGCTTATTTAGTGTCGTCACCTATGGTGATTTCTCGAATGCAACTTTACTAGCGCTAGTAAACTCGCTAAATGTGACTTTAGCTTATAAGTTCATTTGAAAATAATATTTCTTAAGGTGATCTGAAAACATTTAAAACGTATGATTTCATGAGTCGTTTTGCATATACAAATCTCCCTCGAGAATAAATTCCTGGTTTCGCCCCTGCGTAAGATTCCGACTATTAACTAGCCTAGACTAGGGGGCATTCAACTTGTGTTTTCCGACACGGCCGAATTTCTTAGTCTGATTTTACACAAGAACCTAAAATGGTAGCTGAACATCGAAGAAAGGGTGAACAAAGCTATTGTGGCGCCGTACTCGTGCAGGAAAGCAATCGGGAAATCGTGGGGCTTGCAGCCAATAGTTGTGTATTGGATGTACATTGCTATTGTGCGGCCTATTTTACTTTATGGAGTTAGCGTGTGGTGGACGCTGGACGGCACTAAGCTCCACCACCTATTATAACTTGCTCGTCAAAGTTCAAAGATTGGCTTCTATTCTCAGGAACTTTTCGCACAACACGTTCATTCGGATTAGAATTGGTCCTGGGACTATTTGCACTGGACGTCTTCGGTCAACGGAAGGCGGCATACACGGCCTTGCGTCTACGTGAAACTGACCTGTGGCGAGCGCTGGAATATGGGCACTTAACGATTCTTCGTAACTTTAACCTTCCCCCACCAACCGACTACACTGTTCCCAAATACCTATTCGGAAGAAACCATTGTAGCCCTGATCCCGTCAAGGGAAGCTTGGAATACTGTAGCATACCTCTCTCCAGTGCATCCATTCCAATTTATACTGATGGTTCGAAGACGGATGCAGGAGGGGGTATCGGAATATACTCTGAGAAACTGAACATTAATTTGTCCCTCAGTCTCCATAACTTCTGCAAGCAGAGGACTCAGCGATTTTGGAGGCCCTAAATTGGTTGGGTAGTCTCATCGTCGCAGGACGGAGCTTTTTTTCTTTTTACTGACAATCAGGCTGCTATTGGATCACTGGAATCAGTGCTAACCACATAAAAGATCATCGAGAAGTGCCGCTTAGTACTTAGAGAGAAAGGTCGTTTCTTTAATATAGCGCTATGCTGAATAGAGGGTCATAGTATGGCTTCGTAGGCAATCGACGCTTAGACAACTAAGCGCGAAATGTGCTAGCTAGTAGCGCTGAAGGCGACCGTTGCAACATTAAAACACCTTTGTGGCTTGCGCATTTGTTATAAAAACTGCTGGACGCTGAACGCAGGACCAATACAAGATGGATCTGTTGCTGTACTTGCGGTACGACGAGGATTATATAGCCAAAATTTGATATTGTTAGATCCACCATGACTTTGGACAGAAAGCATATTCGAAATGTGGTGGGGTTTATAACGTGGCATTGTCCTATTTGGAATCTTGCCAGAAGATTTTGAATTGCCCATACAACGACTTCTGTAGAAGTTGACGAAGAAGAAGAAGAGGACGTACACCACTTACTTTGTCACTGTCCTGCTTTGGCTGAGAAACGGTGGCGTTTTCTTGGATCCGGGTATTTCTATGATACGGATGCTCAACAAATTCATTGTTAGCACTGGCTGGTTCTCAGCTAAAGAGGTTAATATACATATAGTCTATATATAGACATGGATTCTGTCGAACCAAGTATTGGTCTAAGTGCGCAGGGCGTAAGCCTAGCGGCCCCTGTACCTAACCTAACCTAACCATTGAGAAGCGTACAGCAAAATGTACAGCATTCTCGGTTTCATCCTATGAAATATCATGCGCTTCACAAGGAGTACTTTTGTGCGCACATTTCCTTCATACAGTCACGGTCGGATTTACCCTTTTTGGTGCTCCAAGGCAATTGTCGAATAGCCGCCCTCCGTCACTGGTTATGCCTGTAAGTAGACCAATCGCATTCGCATGGATGGCTTAACGGGGGTGTATGTGATGTGAAAATGTTAATGTTATGCGAAAATTGCAATTCTTTGCTATTCTTCCGAATGTTTGTATTAATTAATTTTATGCGATTTTAAGTAGCAGGGTTTGAATGAAAATTTCCCTTAATGCGCGTCTCATTAGTCAAAGCAAAATACAATATTTGGTCGGCAAAAATCATACATCTTTGGATTTTTGCAGGATGGTCGGGGATGGCCCCGTGATTATAGGAAAACCGATAGACCGGTTGGGGGTTCGAAACCTTGAAAAAAGGAGGGAAATTACGGTATTTTTTCAGTTTTTTGCGATTGTTTTTTTTTTCGATTTGTTTTGTCGCGTATTTATTATTTTATAATACGTATTAAGCCAAAAATCGACTAGGAAAGTGGTGTAGCTGTTGCTGACATGTCACACCTGTACCATGCTCCAAATTCAGTTGTCGAGGAAATGTTTTTGATATAACAGACTATTCGACAACTCTCCTCAAAAGGTTCTGACAAAAATAAAAACTGCGGTGGCAATGGTAGGTTTTTGTCTTTTTGATGGATAGTTCATTTCAGTTTTGTGTTGCGACAAGAGAAAAACCCTTCCTTGAAGAATCGCATTAAAGTAAGCAAAATCTATTCATCGAACCTCCGACTAAACAGCTTACTCGTATGTACTCGATGTTTCTATCTCCATTTACAAATGTCTCTATTCTCATTTATGAAAAATCAATCAATCTGAGATGAACAATTTTCTTCAATAATTGATTTTTTGGAGAAAAATTTACTTTTTCGTGGAAATGGTACAAATTAGAACATTTCGCATCTATTCGCAAAAATTTATCAATTTTCGCCAAAATTCGCATCTATTGCGTAAAAACGAAAAACATATGTATGACTTTTTTTCGAAAAATAATACGCTGGACCAAAAAATAAAATTGGATAAGTCAATTTCTTGACACTTACATTTTGTACCACAATTCCCAAGCAAATGCAAATTATACCTTGAAATTTGGTGTGAATGCTCTTAAAAAGTTGTTGATGCGTCTAGTCTGTGTGAAAATTTAGTTGTTCCAATCAAAGGCACAATTGCGCTCTGTGGCTCACTTGGGGTTGAGTCACACTCTACGATGCTAGTAATCTAGAGGTCCGGAGATCGAATCTCGGCGTGGTCCAAAATTTCCGTACATGTTGATTTTTTTTTAGGAATTGTGGTGCAAATTTTAAGTTGCAAAATATTTTCTTATCTAATTTTATTTTTTAGTCTGGCTGCTCTAGCGGTTAGTGCGCGCACCTTCGGTGCACAGGGTCATGAGTTCGAATCTCACCGTGGATCATGGTGTTTTTCGAACTCACGAGCTTGTGACGGACTATGATCTCACTCAGATGTTAAACGAGTACCCATTTATGGGGATAAATAACACTTCTGAGCGTGATGCTGAACTCATTACCTCAACAAAAAGCAGATAAGATCTTGGAAATAGGATGTCACTAACACATCCTGCGGCCTTAGTCCAATTTTGGATTGTCGCGCCTGTTATTTATTTTATTAATTTTATTTTTTGATCTAGCGTATTATTTTCCAAACAAGGCATATATATAATGGCGAAGGTAATTTTATGTAGTTTATTTTGTTCTAACAATATTTTGCTGTAACGGAACCGTTCTTCAAATAATCGCAAACAAAAAACACTGAACAATGCCCCCTTTCACCCATTCTCCCTTTTTTGAAGGCGGCGGACAATCGGTGAGGACTTTTTTTCCCATCATCAGAGGCCTATCACGATCCATCCTGCCAAAATCCAGAGATGAATGATTTTTGCCGCTAGATATAGTCATATTTTGGTGGTGCTTTCGACCGCTCAAAAAAGCCGCTTACCCCTAGCAGCAAATATTGTGACTTAGTGTTTGCGATAGGGAGCGCAACGGTCTCTTTTTTATACGTTTTATACGTTTTTCAACGATATAGCGGAGTAGATGCCGGGAAAATACATTGGAAAATTATGAAGAAATGTTTCGTTACCATAAAATTGAATTTCCAGGGATTGAAAAAAAAATACCGACCGTACAGAGGGCTGCGCCCGCAATACCAGGGTTTTTTTTTTTAATTGTAATGCGTAGTGAATATTGTTACCGTTTCTCCTAATCAGGAAAAAGGAACTTATATGAAATGACTTCGTTGAGCCAGTTGATAAGACTACCCGCACAAACCTTTCCTATGAGTTTTGAAAAAGTAGAGTTTGGCAGCTATTCAGGGACCGCCTGTTAGCTTGGTCCTACAAACTTCAAAAGTATTCTCCCTCATCAAAATTATTATATCTCGCTACGCTCACCAACCCACCGACTGCCGCTAGAGGTGCTACAGAAAGTCAAAAACGCTCAAAAACGTTTTTTTTTAATATCTCGATAACGGTTATATGTGCTGAAAAGAGGTGTATGGCGAATTTGTAGCTCTTGTGGTTTCAGCATAACAAGTCAAATTTAAGCATTAGTAACGGTGCAAGGAGGTCTAACGGTATTTTTAAAAAGGTTTCACGAAAATCTCCTTAACGGTAACTCTGGTTATTTTGTATAGGTAATTCGTAGCAAATACGTTTCTAAAGAAAGTGGCCAAATTGTTCATCAATGTGTATACCCTTGAGGGTGCTATGGGGGCACAAACCTTAGAAAAACGATAATTTTTGGGTGTTTCGTGAATGCAACACTAACGGTTGTGAATGCTGCAAAGTCATCTATGACATATTTGTAGCTTCTCTGGCTGCAAATAAAATGCAAAAATCCCCATCGATTGGTGGGCACCCAAGGAAGTTATAAGGGGACAAAAGTCAAAATCTACCGTTTTTGGGGAATATCTCTATAACGGTAATGTTCACTAAAAAGTGTTATATGACGAATTTGTAGCTTGAACAACGCCTAAATTAATACCAACAATTTCAGATCGATTCGTATAATCATAAGGGCGCTATGAGGGTTCAAGCCATACAAAAACGCATTTTTTGGTTAATTTCATGAATATCTTCTTAGTAACGGTAACTTATGCGCCATTTCAAAATCCCGCCAATTAAAAATACCGCTCAATTAGAATCCCGTCTAATCAAAATCCCGCCAATCCAAAATCCCGCCATTTCAATAACCCGCTTATTCAAAATCCCGCTTTTCAATATCCCGTCACCAATGGTAAGTATTCTTTCAAAAATCGCGCGCGCGAGAGAATACCTTTGGTGACGGGATATTGAAAAGTTAAAAACGGATTTTTTGAAAAACTTGACGCATAAACTAATGTAAATCATTGATAAGTCGAACGCATATCTATGTTTTGTTAACAATAAAAAAAATTGGCGGTATTTTCGCGGGATTCTTTTATTATTTAATAGCGGGATATTGAAATGGCGGGATTTAGAAATGGCGGGATTTTGGAATGGCGGGATTTGGAGGCGGCGGGATTTTGGAATGGCGGGATTTTGAAATGTCGGGATAAAGTAAAGCGGGATTTTTTGGAAAAAGCGGGATTATGAACGGGTGGGATTTTGTTTTTCGGGATTATGTAGGTATCCCAAAAAACCTAACGTTTAAGATCCGGCTTAAAATGCATCATAGAGTTTTTTCTTTAATTTCTAACGATTTTTCGTTGTTGTGGCTTGCCGATTCAAATAAATAAATGTGCTAATACAAAATAGCAACATTTGGAAATTATAAAAAAAAATTATTAGACAGTAGTTTTTAACCGTATTCTTTTCAACTTGCTACATGCAATTAAATCGTTTCTTAAGCGAAACCACTTTCAAGCCCCGCCAGCAAGTAAGCTTATGCCTACCAGCTACAAACCCTCTCTCACTCTCTCTATACATATTTATATTTATGCCTCGAAATTTTATTGACAACAGTATAGCAACAGGAGGTGACTCTAAGTCGCATGATATGAAAAGGTAAAACTCACAAAAATTGGAATATTTCACACACATGATACGTTAACGTATTCAAACATTATTCTATACATATTTCTATATGTATGTATATTCGAGTATGTTAATTGAGTCTAATTTTGTATTTAATGAATTGGATAGAATTTGATTGGGGTGGTGGTGGTATGATGTGCTAAATGAATATGGAAATTGGCCAAAATCAGTATGGACTGGTTGAATTTGATTTATTTAACACTTTTTTTTTTGTATTCGTTTGTAGTTTGTTTCCGGGTTGGTGCGTGAACGCACTAAAAGAGAACCGCGTGCTGTGCCGGTACGTTTCGTTACAATTTTATATTTTTTTTCGGGGGAAACTATACTCGAATTGCTATAGATAAACCTTGACTGTCTGGATAGTATGGTTAAAGAACGATGGTTCAGTGACAATTAAATCTATATAAATTTTGAATTTATTTGCAAAAAATCCTCTCATTTGAGTCTTAAGATTTTTTTTATACTCTTTAAATTTTTTCTTCCAAATCCTTTGGGATCGTGAATACCTAACCCGTTTAGAAATACTGAATTGCATTATTTTGAATTTATGTACATTTGAATCTTCCTTTGTTAAAATGTCACTGTTTCCTGTTTTTGCCGAATGTAAGCCCGATGTCTGCAGTCACACCCATCCATCAATCTTCCTCACATCAATCACAGAAAATTACAAACCAGGAATGTACATTTAAATTTAGTTACCTTCAATACCCTCAGCTATATATAGGTAGAGGCAATTTCTTCTTCAGTTTTACAAAAAAAAACTTAAACTACCCATTCAATCCCTTTTTGCAGAAATCTCGTCATGCGCAAATTAGTTTCATTGCATTCCATTTCCATTTCGCTTTACGTTATATCACGACTATACACAAAGGTGATAAATTGACCATGAATAATCCTCTATACAATGCCTAGGCAGTTAATTACGTTTCGGAATTAGGATTAACGAAATGAATCGTGCGTCGCCTCTCCCTGGAAAAAAAGGACTAAACCTATGGCACAATGAACTATAGTCGTCCTCCAAAAGTGTTAATTAATTCCTAAATCGGTATTTTGTCATTTGCTTTTATCTTTACGGCTATTACGAAAAAATAAGCGTATCAAGGACATTTCATAGATGCGGCGACGATTATATGTACATAAAGGTGCGATGCCGAAAAAGGTAACACAACAAATCCCCACTCTTTAGTAATTACTGTGTCAAACGGCATTCTCTCAAATTTGAGAAACACGCGTAACTACATTATCATAGAAATGAGCGCCGGCCGCCGCCGTCGCTCTGATTGAAATCGAGCCCCCGCAATACATGGCAACAGGCAGTCAATTCTCAAATTGTGTATCCTTGTTGCGTTCTCTATTATATAGCAAAAGTACCGCCATTAGCTATGAGCTCATAGTAGTAGCAACCGGCCAGAATCATAGTCAAGACCAAATCATACGACTGTATAGGAAAAGGACACATCCCCGACGGACCCATTTATAGAAAAGATAAATTTCTCGAAAACAGGAAGTGTTTAGGGCAACAAACGGCATACAACCTGTTGTTGCCTGTTGCCGTTTCAATATTGTGAAGGTGGTAATTTTCCTAATGATCATTAGAAATGGTTGAACGATTATCCTGTGTAGTTTTGCGGCTAGATCTGATGGCGAAAAGTTTCGGGATTTTGGGATTAATTGCGCACAAAGAGGATCCGAGTTTGTTCCTATACGAGTATGAAGATGAAAATTATAGTGTTTGCATCACTTTTCGTGAGGACGAAACAGATGCATGATTAAGGACATTTATTATTAATGAATCGCTTCTGAATAAGGATACGGATTAGGGAAAATGGAAAATCAATTATCAAGATATTAATTGAATGTGGGAGGCGTGGATGCCATAGGCAGGAATACATATTTTGCAGCTCAATTATAAGAGGCATCATATGGTGACGTGAACAGTGGGAAGAAAAATTACACACATTTCGAAATTTACAGAAAAAATCAACATGTGTGGCACTTTTGTATGGAAAAGGCGGCCCTAATTGATCAGACAGTGATATATTCAGTAAAATTTTCATTTAATTTCGCGTCACCCTTATGTATTCACCTCCCATCTGCACTTGATGTGAATGAGCTTTCTTCTATATACCTGTTAACATTTAATCAAGAGATACAGAAGCGTTTAGCCCGCCAAAGAAAAAAAAACGAAACGCGAACATCAAGAGAGGCGGGAGCGTTTCGCCGGCCAAAGAAAAAAACGAGACGCGAACAAGTAAGATGACCGGACAAAACAGGGTTTAACATTAACAATTTAAAAATTTAAAAAAAAAATGACTTGACAAGAATCAAGAATCAAAAATCAAAAATCAAGAATCAAGAATCAAGAATCAAGAATCAAGAATCAAGAATCAAGAATCAAGAATCAAGAATCAAGAATCAAGAATCAAGAATCAAGAATCAAGAATCAAGAATCAAGAATCAAGAATCAAGAATCAAGAATCAAGAATCAAGAATCAAGAATCAAGAATCAAGAATCAAGAATCAAGAATCAAGAATCAAGAATCAAGAATCAAGAATCAAGAATCAAGAATCAAGAATCAAGAATCAAGAATCAAGAATCAAGAATCAAGAATCAAGAATCAAGAATCAAGAATCAAGAATCAAGAATCAAGAATCAAGAATCAAGAATCAAGAATCAAGAATCAAGAATCAAGAATCAAGAATCAAGAATCAAGAATCAAGAATCAAGAATCAAGAATCAAGAATCAAGAATCAAGAATCAAGAATCAAGAATCAAGAATCAAGAATCAAGAATCAAGAATCAAGAATCAAGAATCAAGAAACAAGAATCAAGAATCAAGAATCAAGAATCAAGAATCAAGAATCAAGAATCAAGAATCAAGAATCAAGAATCAAGAATCAAGAATCAAGAATCAAGAATCAAGAATCAAGAATCAAGAATCAAGAATCAAGAATCAAGAATCAAGAATCAAGAATCAAGAATCAAGAATCAAGAATCAAGAATCAAGAATCAAGAATCAAGAATCAAGAATCAAGAATCAAGAATCAAGAATCAAGAATCAAGAATCAAGAATCAAGAATCAAGAATCAAGAATCAAGAATCAAGAATCAAGAATCAAGAATCAAGAATCAAGAATCAAGAATCAAGAATCAAGAATCAAGAATCAAGAATCAAGAATCAAGAATCAAGAATCAAGAATCAAGAATCAAGAATCAAGAATCAAGAATCAAGAATCAAGAATCAAGAATCAAGAATCAAGAATCAAGAATCAAGAATCAAGAATCAAGAATCAAGAATCAAGAATCAAGAATCAAGAATCAAGAATCAAGAATCAAGAATCAAGAATCAAGAATCAAGAATCAAGAATCAAGAATCAAGAATCAAGAATCAAGAATCAAGAATCAAGAATCAAGAATCAAGAATCAAGAATCAAGAATCAAGAATCAAGAATCAAGAATCAAGAATCAAGAATCAATTGGATTTTGGATTTTGAATTTTGCATTGTGAACTCCACCATTAAATTTGCTAAGAAACAAATTGACCGGAAAGCTCTGAAAAAGGAAATAAAAGGACACTGATTGCACACCTTAATCGAACGTGGGCATGCGTGTCAGTTCAAAGAAGATGTCAAGTATATTCCATATCCGGTGTTTGTTACTTGTTCCAAGGACCTTCAAAGGAGAAAATTGGGCTCAAATGAAAAATTTTCGTGTTTCCCGTATCTATATCTTACTAAAGCCGCAAATTTTCATTTAAGCTCGAATTATTCCATTTAGTGTCCTCGAAACAGGAAACAAGCACCGCATATGCAATGTACTCGACGTCCTCTTTGATATGGCACCCCATCACATCGCTCAAGTGTCAATTAGTGTCCTTTTTCAGAGCTTTCCGATCAACTTTGAATTTTGAATTTTGAACTTTGAATTTTGAATTTTGAATTTTAAATTTTAAATTTTAAATTTTGAATTTTGAATTTTGAATTTTGAATTTTGAATTTTGAATTTTGAATTTTGAATTTTGAATTTTGAATTTTGAATTTTGAATTTTGAATTTTGAATTTTGAATTTTGAATTTTGAATTTTGAATTTTGAATTTTGAATTTTGAATTTTGAATTTTGAATTTTGAATTTTGAATTTTGAATTTTGAATTTTGAATTTTGAATTTTGAATTTTGAATTTTGAATTTTGAATTTTGAATTTTGAATTTTGAATTTTGAATTTTGAATTTTGAATTTTGAATTTTGAATTTTGAATTTTGAATTTTGAATTTTGAATTTTGAATTTTGAATTTTGAATTTTGAATTTTGAATTTTGAATTTTGAATTTTGAATTTTGAATTTTGAATTTTGAATTTTGAATTTTGAATTTTGAATTTTGAATTTTGAATTTTGAATTTTGAATTTTGAATTTTGAATTTTGAATTTTGAATTTTGAATTTTGAATTTTGAATTTTGAATTTTGAATATTTTTATTTGAATTTTGAAATTTGAATTTTGAATTTTGATTTTTGAATTTTGAATTTTGAATTTTGAATTTTGAATTTTGAATTTTGATTTTTGAATTTTGAATTTTTAATTTTGAATTTTGAATTTTGAATTTTGAATTTTGAATTTTGAATTTTGAATTTTGAATATTTTTAATTGAATTTTGAAATTTGAATTTTAAATTGCATTTTAATTGAATTTTGAATTCTCAATTACGCGATTTGTATGCATCATTCAGTTCAACATTGTCAAACATTCGGCACGCGGTCCAAAATTCGGCACGGGAAATTTTTTATACGGTGTGCGGGCTACTTCGAAAAGAAGTGGTCAAAAGTGCTATTTTTGTAAAAATTTTGCTCAATTTGGTATGCAATTTATGCACATAAACTCAGAGGCGCACAAGAACTCTGGGGAGTTCCTTTTACCCATAATTTTGCGTTGCTAGATATATTAGGTTTTAAAAGAAAAATGCTGTATCAGATTTTAGTGAAACATATTAAAGACATTTTTTTTTTAGGGGCTTATAAGCATGGCTCAATGGAAATATTTTTCTACAAAACACGCAACTGACTCTGCCCTAATTTTTCGCAGTAATAGTCGTTGAAACAATTTTTGGGATGGCATTCACAAATACAAATATCTAAAGGTATCACTATTGCCAAAGTTGAACTTTCGATAAGGTTCATAGATCAGAGCTCGATTCCAGTTTTTTTTACCGATCAAACAATGTTCATCGCTCCTTCCCAGCCGTATTGTATTGAATTGGGGAATTGTCAGGTCCTGGACTTATAAATCGGACACCCCTGATTTAATTAATTGGAACATTCTAAAATCGGGTTACTCGCCTAAGTTTTTCAAGGGGAAATGTATATATCTCTCCCGTTATTGCACTGATCGAAGAGTTTGAAAACAAATGCAGCAAAAAAAAAATAAATTAAACGAAAAATTGGTATTTTTTTAAGTTTTTTTTTCTATACGAACAATGTTTAGGTATCATGTAAAACTTAAATGTAAATGCCCCAGATCCCTCTTCCATATATTTTTTTTTTAAATCTCTCTATACGTAGGTGTCCTATAATAACCGCCAGTACGCATCCCACAAAGTTCTCACATCGAACCGATTATGTTCATTTCAGATGGGCGCGCACTATTCCCGAATTAGCAAACATTTTTTTTTGCGGCCCACCAAATTTAGTTTTTTTTTAGAGGAAGTGAATCCAAAATCATTTTATGGACGGAACGTGTGTGCTATCGTTTTGGTGGTGCGTTCATCATGTGAAGGTCGGTCACACATTTCGGCGATACTAGTATATACGAATCTAACAGGAACAGCAAAACTAAAGCGCGGATGGCCGATAATAATGTCTCAATGAAATGAATATGTATAGTGATCGTAAGATCGTTCGATTTGCCATACTATGTTTGTGTGCGATTTTTTTGGGGTGTTCTAACGTCTATAGTGCGTGAACATATATAGATTCGCGAACTTTAGACATCTTTTTGGATTTTGATCACCGCGCACCGACTGCCTCAAAAACAATAAAATGTTTTATAGAACTAACGTTTCGCGTCTTGTTCTTTGTATATAGATTACAGATAGCTAGTCAAAGCAAAAATTAATTGAAAAAAAAAATTCGCGCAAGTCTACGACGCGACGTCCTTGGGTAAAATTTTACTGTCTGAAGGCCAAAGCGCACGAGAATTGCATATATTGAAAGAGTTCTTTTCTTCTGGATATCTAAACATAAACGTAATATGTACCTACATAAATTATGTATAATGTAATAATTTATGTAAGCATTGGTATGCAGAGGTTTATGCTAAAATAGATATGTACATCTTTGGTCCGATCTTATGATTATTATAGTCTGTATGTCGACACATTGATATAAGACCCATCTATTGACATAAGGTCTCACGTGGAGTTATGGAATTTTTTTTTCTGTCTGATTAAAATTTTTAGTCGACTTTCAGCAAACTTGAAACCACATAGTGATATGACAATCTCAATACGCAGACTAGACATTTTTAAATGTAACATAAGTATAAACGGCTTATGAAGTAGGCCTACAACTCTTACCAAATTATTGTTTACTCGTGTATAGTATAGTTTTATGAACTTGCTGATATGCAAATGATATTATTATGATGTATGGTCTGATGGTTTAAAGAAGCGCGGAAGGCGTCAAATGGATTTTCAAAAAAATATATGAAGAAATAGCTCTGTAGTGTATGCGCGACGCTTCTTTTTTTTACGACCGCTGATAGCAATCAGAACAAATTCATAAAAATCATGTTCCCAGCCTTTTGGCCTAAATAAAAAGTTATCTGTTTGCGGTAGCTTAAATAAGTAAAAAAGTGTAATTTGAGTGGTTAAAATGAAGAATATATTTCCCGTCTGGTTGCTTCATTGATAAATCCCAATCGCCAAAACTATTTTACGAGACGTACTGAGTACATCTTTAGAAAAGCAGTTAGGGTCTTGCGAATTAGGAAATGTATCATTGGTCCATTATTGGCCTGTCGCGCCAATTATATTTATTTTATTTATTGATAACCGCAAGTCCCTAAAGCTTGCCATATAACAATCGATTGCACACAATCGATCTGATGCCCGTACAGCACATACACTATGCAATTTATCGTGCAATCTGAAATGACAGTCTCACGGTCCACACGACACAGCACAAAATAGCAAAAATTATATATTTTGTGTCGATGGAAAATGGACATCAATTGCTACTTTCAATGGAGAATGACCGCCACAACCGCAACATGAAGAATGACCACTGGTTTATGTCAAAAAATCAGCAACTGAAAACACATCATTGTAATGACAGATTGCATGGCAATATGTTCCACACGTCCAATCAAAAAATTAGATTGGATGGTCACATACACCTTCCAATTTATCTGACAATCAAAAAATTGCTTTAATCGATTGAAAGTGGAAGGTCTTAGAATTAGTACGAAGAAAAAAGAAAAGAATCCCAACCAGACCATTACCGTTTCCGAACTTAAAAAAAAAAACTTCTGAAAAGCAAGACCCTTTAGCGCAGTGGTTCTTAACCTTTTGTATATAAGGGACCACTTGAAAAAGCTCGTTAGTTGTCGCGGATCACCAAATTCGGCAATAGTAACATATAGAGGTATCATCAGTTTAATTTTTGGATGGGTATCTTCTACAACAAACCTGAAACTTAGTGTTCTAAATATGGCAGGGCATGTGGGGCTTGATAAACGAGAACCTAACGCGCTTTTCTTAGGGAGAGCAATCCACTTACGTACAGACCCCGTTTCTACCATAATTAATGGATGGCATTTGAAGGGTCTCATAAATTACATCGTCGGACACAGTTCTCGTAGGTTACAAACCAATTAATAATTCTAAATCAGCAATATGACCAGTTCAGGTCAGAAAAACCGTCGGATAAGAATGCTGAGGAGCCCTGTGTGACCAGTTAATCCTCTGCCTCAGTTCTATTTCTAACCAAACCTTAATGGCCTGCATCTCGAGTCGGATTAGGCTGGACAAGTGTCTCCATTGTGTCACATCGGTCACAATATTTAACCTTTGGAGTTATGATTGAATTGGGACTATAAACTTTGGAGTACTCGAAGTACGTATTCAAAAGGTTGCGTCCATTGTAGGCAGTGGCGTAACGTACGGTGTTCCATGTGTTCAGTGGAATACGGGCCCCCAAGCCAGAGGGGCCCCTAAATCCGAAAAGATACAGAAAATTTTATTTGATAGATCTTTGGATGACTGTTCTTTTAAAAACATTCATTTTTACAAGTCTGCAAAAAAAACACGCAAGTCAGTTGCAGGATCTACAGTCTGATAGTGACAAAACATTCAATTCTGTTAAGTAGAAGCCTGCACCTCGTAGTATTGAACTTTATTTATGCCGCAGAAAAGTAACTTTTTGGCGAGCGTCCATCAAGCTGGTTGAGTGTGGGTCTATCTGAATATCGATTTCTTCTGGGTTAAATAAAGGTTCAATTTGCTAGGAGGAGTGCCTCTCTTTAAGGTTCTTGTGTAAAATTGAGCTTATATGATCCAGTTATTGGAGCATTTGAATCTTGAAGTGAATGATACATCATCAGAAAAAATATGTTCACAATGTTAACAAAGAGATAACTGTTGATCTAGCAACGGTTACTAAGATCGGTAAATAAGGCTTAAGTCAGAAAGTTTTTTTTTAACTAAGACTCAAGCAATCAGGAAACAGATGACTGCCGATTTACTAGTGAGTGCAGATAATACATCGTATGTTTCCGCTACGTAAAGTATCATTGGAGGAGCTCTAGCACGAATTTGATTTCAGTGGATTTAGTTTGCCTTTGGACATGACATGCTGGTGGTCGTTTAACTTGGCCAGAATCATCAAAACTCTTCATGCGATCTAGTTGATGCGATCCAGAGGAACATTTTTAGTCTAGGATCAACGACTGTTACGAGACAGATATGTAGGGGCACTCCTCAAGGTGGTTTCTTATGCCTCTTGGATTTTGTGTTAAGTAGATAATCTTACAAGTTCTCCTGTAATTCTTCAAATTTAAATTTTATCTCAAAAAATTAAAAAAAAAACCTTTGAAACAATTTGCTGAAACAGAAAATTTCCGTTGCTCTTGCTTATTTTTTGACGGCTTCAAATGTATGTTATGATCTGTCATTTTTCCTCATGAAAAAAAAATTCAACGTGAGGGGCCCCCATTTTGATTTCGAACACAAGAAATTTGGGAAACGTTACGCTACTGATTGTAGGCCAGTGTGCTGTAGTTTGCCTGTCAAGTCAAAGTGATTAATTCGCTCTAAGAGAATCCTCTGCATTTAGTACAAAACTATTTACGTTGATATCAATTTCTAATTAGGTTTCTCGTGGACTCAAATGGGATGATGTTCCACAGAAAGAGCTGCATAAAGGTCGACATAGACTATGCGATTAATTGAACAATCAACGTTCATTTCTGTGGAGAAAGCTTCTTTAGGTTCTACTACCGAATTTGCGATAAAAGAAAATTAGCTTTGATTGGTCAATCGATTGGATAATCTATGCCGACTTTAACGCTGGGGCGTGTTGACCGATGATTAACCAATGCGAATTAATAAATTAAATCCCAAGGGGCTCGGCGTTTTACGTTTCTGACTTTTTACTACGCTCCCTTACAATCATTGAAATAAAATTGGCTTTTAAATGTTATCCCCTCATCACGAGCTGAATGGGACTGTCCAGACACATTCAATGTTCGTTTGTCCTCGTCATTTTGACAATTGAAACTTGGGATGTCTTCGCTATTGAAGAAAGGCATTCATTTTTGAATGTGATTACAATGTTGAATATGTCAAAATCGCAGAGGAATGGATGGAAAATTGCAACCCACTGAAGTCGGTTTTGCTATCGTTTTCTCTTTCAACATTTTTATAATTTGCTGTGTAAAAAAAATGGTGAACTAAAATTTATCGGCATTTATGCGTCTGCCACTTAGCAAAATAGTGTTTTAATTTCTTAACGATTGGAAAAATGCTAAAATGTGTTGACATTTAATATCGAAATTGAAAAATGGACAGTAGTCTTGAGGAATCTACTTCTGCTCATACACACAAATTTTTTTCATATTTTTAAGAAAAGAAGTAATTGTTTACGCGTTCTGAAACAAGTCGCCGAATAATGAACAAATGTGACATTCATCTCTTCTGTTCAGTTGATGCAATCAATGACAAGTTCAATGCTGAAAGAGGAAACTAAACTTGAAGATGATAGCGACGGGGAAAGACGCATATGTGTAGACGTAGGTAATGATGTACGTTTCGAGAATGTTAACACTTTTCGTTCACTTCTGAACAGTGGCGATCCTAAGTAGGTAAGTAGGTGCCCTCCAGTTAGGCAGTGGTTCCCAACCTTTTTCAATCTGTGCCCTCTTTGCGAGGTGCAAAGAATCGTCAAACATTTTTTCTATCTTGGAAGGGTATCCCCAGTTAAAGAATCCCATTGGATAAATAAATTATGGGCTTGTTCCGCTATCCGTTCTCATAGGGGGAACTTTTGTGTTTCCGATATTTTCCGCTATGTGTCCGCTATATGGCGGACGGTAAGATAAGTGTCGCTTGTGCCGATAAGAAGAACAAGGAAATTTTTCTTACGAGAGCTGATAGTCAACTCTTTTTTTTGGTACAACAGCATTTACCGAAAAACTATCAGCTTCCTCGAAAGCCTTAAATTGCTCTAATGTAAAGCGGAAGGTAACCAGTAACAGAACGATCAAACTGCAAATTTTCTTGAGTCAGTTTATGCGGCGAGGCGCATTTTAGAAATATCCTGTGCATACCAAAATATCCTATGACCAGCCACTTTTGAACCTTAGCAAAAAAGGACAACTATCAAAAAACAGAAGATGCATGCACATACTTCTTAAAGGACCAATACGGATTGAAACCAACGCAAACCGCCGAGTGAAATCTAAAATTATGTGTAGAGGGTCTGCCGAGATTGGGAGAAATCTAATAGGCAAACTGTGCGGTTGAAGGTGAGTTCCGCACATTTTAGCGAAAAACTGACTTTGTATTCATTTGCGACAAAAGTGAGCCTCCAGAACTTATTATTGACATCCACTCTATAAAAACAATTTCGACAGCCTCCAGCAAACTGATTGACCACAGGTTTTTCTTTATTCAACTCTAATTGTTGTTGTAGCCATTCCTGTGGTCAATCAGTTTGCTGGAGGCTGTCGAAATTGTTTTTATAGAGTGGGTGTCAATAATAAGTTCTGGAGGCTCACTTTTGTCGCAAATGAGTACAAAGTCAGGACGAGACTAATTTCCGGCGCGCCAAATTTGAACATGCTTCACTTTCTTTCAGGTTTCTAGATCCTAAGGCCTTAGGGAAAACTCTCAGTAGAACCTACTTTTGGGGTACCTCATCGATCGACTTATGACTTTGACAAGGACACATTCCGTTAGTTTTGGTTAAGATTAGTCCAAAAAGGACAAAGCTTTTCTTAGATAAAACTTCTTTTGAGAGGCGAATTTCAATGGAAGCGTATTAAGTTAATTTGTAGTAATTGCATTGCGACAGTGGTGCATTTTTCTTGAAAATAGTGGTAGAAAAAGATACATTTTCAAAACTTTGAAAATTGCCTTTTTATTGTTAATCGAAAAAACAACATATTTCCGTCTGCCTTGAATTTAATTCGCTCTCTTGTTAAACTTTACTGTATCGAATTGTATACAGAAAAACTTCGCCGTGCGCGTAACAAATCTGTGTGAAGTTCAAGGCAATATTGTCTGTAATGGAAGTCGACTATTTCGAGTACTTGTGGTTGTGCCTCCTATTCGATACGGGTTTGTAAGTAAATTTATGGCATAAACCACTGCCATCTAGATAGACAGGCCGAACTGCAGAAATTTGTTCGTCTACAAGTGGACAAAGTGCGTTCGTGACCAGTGACAGTTGACATTTGTAAAGCCCACAACCTCCAGTGCTTCTGAACCCAAAAGTTTAAATATGCCGAGCGTTTATTACGAAACAAAGGTTATGGTTTGATTTAATGTGTTTTTGATTTGCAAGTGGTAAAATAGTATACATCAACATCGTACTTACCATATTTATCTCAAAAATCAACGCACTAGCATGTGTATATTATAGCAAGTCACACGAAATGACAGGCTGACAGCCACTGATAATTGGATTGTGGACAATTTGTGGATTGTACTGAGCGGTACTTTGGCAGTACTAAGCGCGTACCATGACCAACCATGGCACTACTAGTGTTGCATGACCACTGACAGATCAGCTGATAATCCGGCCTGTCTATCTAGATGGCAGTGCATAAACCCGTTCGGAGTTCTGGCAATTTTGCAATGATGCCTCGTACTGCGCACGCCTCCGGGACGATTTGATCGTAGAAACGGCTATCCATAGAAACATTTTTTTCATTATCGAACACTATGCTAACTTTAGGCCAGGATTTCGAAATTTTTGCAGATGCTATACAAATTTGCAAGGCATTGTTTTCGTTGTCAAAGCTATTAAACAAGCTACATCATTCTTGGCTTGCCATGATGAATTTCAGGGTTTAACAATAAATAACAGGCGCGACAATCCAGAATTGGACTAAGGCCGCAGGATGTGTTAGTGACATCCTATTTCCAAGATCTTATCTGCTTTTTGTTGAGGTAATGAGATCAGCATCACGCTCAGCAGTGTTATTTATCCCCATAAATGGGTACTCGTTTAACATCTGAGTGAGATCATAGTCCGTTGCAAGCTCGTCAGTTCGAAAAACACCATGATCCACGGTGAGATTCGAATTTATGACCCTGTGCACCGAAGGTGCGCGCACTAACCATTAGACCAGCCAGTTCAGTTTCAGGGTTTACCAGAGGGTTATACTCCAAAGTACCTAAGTATCTCAATTCCTCTCGAAACAAACCTGCGGTCTAGATTAAGTGTTGAATCTTCGTGCTAGCTATTTATTTTTGATATTCATGTTTGTGAATTATATGTGAGGACCACAGCGGAGGCTTCGCACTCTACCTAAGTTCGCCTCAGAGATCACTAGTGGTCCGCGGACCACCGGTTACGAACCGTTGCTTTAGCGAAGTAGGGACCCTATTTCCATCTAATAAAAAAATACTTCCTTCGTTTTTTTTTAATCCTCTGATTTTGACTTAAAATACTTGCGTTGAGGAGCTCGATTCAGCAATATTTGGCCAATGGCTCAACCTTTTCCCTATTCAAAAAATGTTCAGCCACTTTTTTTTCGAAACTGAATTAATTTGATGGCGGTCCCATCCGAAATTTTATTATTAAAAATATCATTAAAGACCGTTGACGGGGGCATCTCGTCCTGTCTTCCTGGGTTCGTTTTCATACCATATCAGGTATCAGTTCTCATAATCAGAAAATGTGCTTCACTTAATTTTTCGAAGCGAATATAATTTTCTAAAATTTAACAACGAATATTAGAATTCGTGGTACATTACGCTTTCAGGTCTCCAAGGGAAATTTTTGATGTTTCCGATATTTTCCGCTATGTGTCCGCTATATGGCGGACGGTAAGATAAGTGTCGCTAGTGTCGTTAAGAAGAACAAGAAAAATTTCCCTGAAAGCGTAATATACCGAATTCGTTTGTGCGAAACAATTTTGTCTTCAGTGGTGTTTTCTTGGGCAAATATTTCCTTTATCAATTTATTTTAGTTGAGTTAAAAGTTTGCATTGATCAGTATCATCATAAGCAGTGTTGCCAATTTAGCCGTTTTCCGGCCAAATTTAGCCGGAAACCATGCTGTTTAACCGGAAGAAATTTATAATTCCGGCCGGCCGGATTTTTAGCCGGAATTGATTTTCTTCGGCCGTTTTTGCGGCAAAAAGTATTTTATGATTTTTTTTACTTTGAAACTAGAACCATTTTTTCAATAATCACAAACAAAATAATTAATCGCCGTGAAATTATTTCTACGTACACTTATTATCGTGTATTAGGGTAGGTAAGTACCTACTATGACCACCTAGAGGAAAATTTGCATTTATGTCTCCTGTGAAAAATTTGCCGCGGAGACTTGCCTTTTTTCAATAAATTTAGGGTAATGGGTTTCACGTAAACTGACGATATTAGTACTCAGTCTAAGCATGTAATTTACTAACCACCAATATGCTGAATAATTTAAAAAATGGAAGACAGTTTCTTAGATTAAATTCTTTGTTGAGCAATTCTCGGAGCATGGGGTAACTTAACATTTTTCCATTTTTCAAAGTATCAATTCTTTACCACAGATAATGCTATCATGCCAGATTAAGTACAAGGGTTAAATTAAAACCTTATAGCGCGGTTCATAGATATTAGAGAGTTTTAGGAAGTCGTATGGAATAAAACGACATAATTTGTCATTCCATATAAAAATTCGCTTGCTTACCGTATACGAAACGAAATATCTTAATTTTGCATGTCCCAAGTAGGCATGGGTGTATTTCCGTATATTTGATTCTCTGGAAACAGTCGAAATTGGCGAAATAATTTGTCGTTTTTTACACCTATGCCTACTTAGGATATGCAAAATTAAAATATTTTGTTTCGTATACGGTAAGCAAGCGAATTTTTATATGGAATGTCAAATTTTGTCGTTTTATTCCATACGACTTGCTAAAACTCTCTATTGATAATATCGCCGGAACTTTGTAGTGTTCAACACTAACGTTGTGCAAGTAGCTTGCCCAGTAAATTACAAAAATTATATTTAAGTGTGTATATATTTCGGGGGCAGCTTACCCCCTTCTTCAGCACAAAAGCTAAGTCCTGAAGAAGGGGGTAAGTTGCCCCCGTATTATATACTCACTTAAATTAATTTTTTTAGTTTACTGGGCAAGCTACTTGCACAACGTCTGACGATTCATAGAAACTACACATTTTTGTAGATGCGTTACATTTAGTTGTTGGGTTTGTAGCAACAAATTTACCAAAAATCTATACCATTTCCCTGCCAAGCTCATAATTTTGGAACATCAATTTCGTATCTTTGGAGCATCAAATTCGTAATTGCGTAACAATGGAACAATGGAACATCAATTTCGTAACTGTGGAAAATAAAATCAAATTTGGAGGGCTCAAATTCGAAAATGAATAACAAGCTTGCACACATATTTGCGAATGACGCAAATTTATCAAAATTAGCACGAGTTCTAAATTACGCGTTTGGACCATCATTTGCTCAATAATGGCTGGGGACGCCATCTGTTGTAAAATTGAAGAACAAGAATGTTTACAAAAATATTAAATTAGTTATCAATCTTTACACATTTCTATTCAAATTCTTTAAGAAAAGTGTGTCCTCAAATTATTGAACTGAATTATCATCAAAATATCGCAATTGTGAGGGATATTTTCACCAAACGTCAAAAGTAAATGACGAAAGCATATGTGTCACTCCAATTTCAAACTTTCATCATCATGATGGATTATCGTCATAATGATATGGATATGTGTCTTGGGCCTAAAATGGTTCAATTTTTTTATCAAAATATAAGATTGTTCAGGTGCGATGATGGTAAGATTTCCATACATAAATGCGGTTGCCCTTGCCCATAGTTACGTATTAGTCGTTCCTTTTACGAATTTTATGTTCCACAATTTCGAACCTAATGTGGTTATGGTATGGACTTGAATGAGAAATTGTACCTGTATACAAAAATGTTGACTAGTTGAGCTATCTAACTCCGAACAAAGTAAATTTTGACTATAATGCCAGCGATTGGAGCATATATGTAATAAAACTAAGAAATCTGCCTAAAGCATAGTTTACGGGTAGTACTCCAGAAAAGAAATAAAATTATTAAAATCAGTTTTTTACTATATTTTTTCGTAATGTGACTCGTTTTGTATGATTTAGCTGGTTTTTTGGCCGTTTTTCTCGCTGAAATTTATTTAGCCGGATTTTTAGCCGTTTTTGAAAAAAATATAGCCGGTTTTCCGGCTAAATTTAGCCGTTTTTTAAATTTCCAGTTGGCAACACTGATCATAAGTAAACAAATCTTTAGAATATTTCCAAATATGTATACATATGTATGTCTAATTTTATCTTACACGTTTAAGTGAAAAAAATGTCTTCTTTCCATTCATTTGCAATAGGAACATCAAATCTGCACCGGGAAAGCGAAAAACCCACAGTCTCTCACCTTTCTTTTCCATTCTTAATCCTGTATAGCATATATACCCGCAACAAGTCTATAGACATTCTGTTGACATCTTACCTGAAAATAGAGAAAAGAAAAAGAAAACAATAAAATCTATTAAGCCCAAAACTCGAAACATGTAAAAAATATGCAAAAGATTGATATCTTCTTAAACAAATAGAAACTACACTGTTGAAAACACGGACAAGATGGGTTTAGTGTTGCAGAATTTCCACAGGTATTTTTCCACGAATTCACTTGCTTATGTTTCTTATCACTCTAGTGTAGTTCTAGGTGATCCTGAGAAGAAGAAGAAGAGGCAGAAGAACAAAAAAAAACACCTGACCCCGACAAGGAGTACACATTATACACAACACCCCGACATACGATATCAGAGAGTATAGGAGCAGACAATTTGTGTCTGTATGACCTGCATCGAGTGTCATCATGCTGATTTTATTGTTTTATGACAGAAGATATAATATTTATTAAGGTTCATCTCTTTTTGGCTTAGTTTTGAGGGCACGACGCGGCGGAGGGAGGGATTATTGCTTCATCTCCCACAAAACAAGAAGTAATGGCAAAATTTCTATGAACCCTATCCCATGAGATATGTACTCGTATAATGTACGTGTCCGGACACTCTTGACTGATTTTATGGATTTTAATTTTTGTTTCCCTGTTTTTAATTGCAATCGTAATAAATGTCAAATTTTCGGTCGTAAATGTTTCGAATAAAGTGGGCGTTAATTAGGATTGAAAAGGAGTGAATTGGTCGTAAAATGTGGCTGGATAATAAATTATAAAATAAAATACAAAAAAAAAAAACTGGAGATATCCGACATGAATATGAAAAGAACGATAGGAGACCGAGAGTGTGGTGGAATGCATATAATGCATTCTGCTGATAATAATCGATTACTCTTTCATCGATTATTATTATCACCAGAAAGTTGGGAAAAGTTAATTTTATGGATTATTTCCTAACAACTTTCAGCTGAATAACAGGGAAACTATGGAATTCTTATAACGGGTGGGCCAATTACAAGTTTGTTTTTAAATCATAGGATAGTTTGACACTGACAGCTGTTTTTCGCTCGAAATCTGGATAGAAAATCAGTATCATACCTCCGCGGAACGAAATGAGTCACTTTACTTGAACAACGTTGGGAAATATTGAAAACTTATTTTCAAAGTGAGTGCTGTCTAGCCCAAACAGTGCGTTTAATGAAAATACGTTTGGTGGAAATAAAGCACCCACCGAGCGTCACGTACACAAGTTTGTGCAAAAAGTTCGTGAGACTGGCATGCTCACGGTCCCCGTTGTCGTACGGTGCGCACGGATGAAAATGTGGCTGCTGTAGCCCAGAGTATGAGACTCTATCCACGAACATCAACACGCCATCGATCTCATCTCAACAGTTAAACATTTCACGCACTCGCCTGAGAAGAATTCTGCACAGAGATCTCGGATTATTCCCAAGGTCCAATTGACTCAGCAATTAAAGTCGCACGACAATCCACTTCGTTATCGCTTCGCAGTTTGGGCCTTAGAGCAGCTTGAATTGCACAACGATTTTGGGCGAAAAATTATCTTTTCTGATGAGGCGCATTTTCATCTCGGCGGCTACGTTAATAAACAAAATTGCCGCATCTGGGGCTCCGAAAACCCGCACGTTGTTGTCGAGAAGCCAATGCATCCACAGAGAGTGAAAGTTTGGTGCGGATTGTGGAGTGGTGGTATCATTGAACCATTTTTTTCCCCAAATGAGACGTTTCGGTCAACGCGCGCGTTACCGAGCCATGTTATCCAATTTTTTTTTTACTGAAATTTAAGACATGGATATGGACGGCCTCTGGTTCATGCAGGATGGCGCGCCATGCCACACAGCCCATGCTACAATCGATCTTTTACGCACCAAATTCCCAAATCGTGTTATCAGCCGTCTTGGCGATGTCAATTGGCCGCCTCGGAGCTGCGATTTGACTCCTTTGGACTTTTTTTTGTGGGGAACCGTGAATCCAGAAGCGATTCAAGCACTTAAGGCCAATATCATCTAAGCAATCCGTGAGCTACAGCCTGAAACCATCAACAGGGTCTTCGAAAATTGGTGTGACAAAATGCGCTACTGCGACGCCAGACGGGGCGCGTATTTCGAAATGCTTGTTCAGCTCGTCCCCACGTAGGTGACGAGATCGATCAGCTTTTGAAGTGGCAAAGTACTTAGAAACCCTTATCGATTTCGTCCCCTGATAGTGGACGAACTCGCATAGGGTTTTGAGTAAATTTTTCGTGTAAAACAGCTTGAAACCCTTGTTCAGCTCGTCCCCACGTAAAGTAACGAGATATCCGCTTTATAAATAACAGGCGCGACAATCCAACATTGGACTAAGGCCGCAGGATGTGTTAGTGACATCCTATTTCCAAGATCTTATCTGCTTTTTGTTGAGGTAATGAGATCAGCATCACGCTCAGCAGTGTTATTTATCCCCATAAATGGGTACTCGTTTAACATCTGAGTGAGATCATAGTCCGGCACAAGCTCGTGAGTTCGAAAAACACCATGGAACACGGTGAGATTCGAACTCATGACCCTGTGCACTGAAGGTGCGCGCACTAACCGCTAGACCAGCCAGACTACAGATATCCGCTTTACTAGCGCTAAAAATAACAAAAGTCATGAAAAGTAACGGTTTTTATTTTCAGTTACAAGAGAGGGAAATATTTGCTGTGCGTATACATTACTAACGCAACGTATACATTAAACAAAGCAAGCACCAGCAGTATAGCAGCAAACAAATATAAAAAGCTTGTGATTGAGTAGTTTATGCATAAGAATGGCTGATGGATGTTGTAACATCGCGTGGGGACGAGCTGAACAAGGGTTTCAAGCCGTTTTAGACAAAGAATGTACTCGAAATCCTATGCGACTTCGTCCACTATCAGGTGGCAAAATCGATAAGGGTTTCAGACGGTTTCAGCTCTTGAAAAGCTGATCGATTTCGTCACCTACGCGGGGACGAGCTGAACAAGGTTTTCGATATACGCAGACGGGGCAGCCACTTGAATGAAGTTTTGTTCCATCATTAATGGGAGCTTACTTACCTACATTCTAATAAAGCCATAAGACATGGAAAAAAATTTAATTTTGTTCCTTTTATTGCATTTTTAAAAATACCAGCGTACAGAGGGCTGCGCCCGCAATACGAGGGTTTTTTAGATTTTGGATACATACATAGTGAATAATTTTGCACATAAATTTTATAGGTAATAAATAAGAATTATGCACAATGTTAATGAAATGCTACTCGTAAATCTATTTTTGGATTGGTCTAAATAAACGCGTTCCAGAATGAAAGGCTAACGCCTTACCGTTTCCATGACTCCAAACTGGAAAAAAGCGACTGATATGAAATGTACCCATCGAGTTCTTTGCTTTGATAAAAACTAAAAAAGTCGACTTTTTCAAATCTCCGGGACACCCTGTTTGCTTTGTCCTACCAACGTCTAAGTATTTCGTCCTAAAGACTGTTACGATTCTACACATTCCTACCAAATTTCATAACGATCGGTTAGTGAAAAAATTTGTAAATGTCCGGGACACCCTTTTATCGTTGCCATACCAATTTTTAAGTATTTCATGCCAAAGACTGTTACCATTCTACACATTCCTACCAAATTTCATGACGATCCGTTAAGCCGTTCGCGAGTTATTTAGTGAACAAATTTTCAAATGTCCGGGACACCCTGTTATTTTTGTCCTACCAACTTTTAAGTATTTCGTGCCAAAGACTGTTACCATTCTACACATTCCTACCAAATTTCATAACGATCGGTTAGTTAACAAATTTGTAAATGTCCGGGACACCCTTTTATCGTGGCCATACCAATGTTTTAGTATTTCATGCCAAAGACTGTTACCATTCTACACATTCCTACCAAATTTCATGACGATCGGTTAATCCGTTCGCGAGTTATTTAGTGAACAGACGGACGGACAGACGGACGGACAAAGTCGATTTCATAAGGGTTTTTTGTAAAATCTAAAAAACCCTAAAAACGAACTTGTAATTGGCCTACCCTGTATATACATGGTGTCTAAAATTCGTGGTCAATACTTAAAGGAATAGGAATTTTTTTACTGTAAAAACGCAATTGGTTGGACATTTACCGTTATCGTTCCTTTGTATGGAAATCTCTTGAACCTTGATTTTTCAAATTTGAATTTTGACGTTTTTGGCATTCCTCTAAGCTTTCTTTGGAAACTCGATTAAACGAAGTTTCAGTTATTCCGGGAGTGTCCAACTTAGTTTTTACGCGGGCCACATTGTTGGTTTCAAAAACGATAGCGGGCCAAACATGTTTATGATAAGCTGAAGACATTCTTTTTACTACTTTCCTTTCACTTTGTATTGTGAATAGCGGGTGGCGGGTATTATTGCTTTTAAGAATGCGGGGAATTCGAATGCATTACAAATCCGGTGTTTGTTCGTGTTCGTGTTTCCCGTAACTAATCATCTGTCTCTTTTCAAAGCCATAACAACGCGAATAATTCAAGCTGTCACAACGTTTTTTAAATTGATCGGAAATCTCTGAAAAAAAGGACATAAAAGACACTTATTAATCACATGTACTCGCCGTCCCCTTTGATATGACACCCCGCATGCCCACTTCTGATCAAGGATTAATTAGTGTCCCTTTTTTGTCGTTTTTGGGACCTTTTCTATCAAATTTTTTCTTAGCAAAATAAGTTTTAGACTCCTGGCACCCTACTGAATGGAAAACAACCAAAATTAGCCTTACTCTAATTTCTCTATTTGGAGTCCTGAATTGGGATATTTTGACTGGACTATTGAATTATTCTATCCTTCTTACAGACCACTCAAATTGATAAATTTATACAAAAATGTGCCTTTAATATTTGCACTTAAATCATTGGTGAACGGAACTCACAAACACGAACCAGGAGGGAAATATTGTTTATAAATGTCCTTGAGCGCCTCTGAATTTGTAAACACTAATTTGTCGTTTTTGCATTATAGTGTAGTTCCGAGGTGATTTCAGATTGCAAAGTGTGGTGGAGAAATTTTTTTTTTTGTTTCTTATGTTTTTTGGGGTGCTGAGCTCGAATCCGGAGCTTCCCACCAAAATTTCATTGCGGAACAGGATCAAAACCGCGAAAAAACCCAAAATTTTCGGAGTTTTTCCGTTTTTTTGTTTATAACTCCGAAAGTGTATGTTTTTTGGGGTGCTGAGCTCGAATCCGGAGCTTCCCACCAAAATTTCGTTGCGGAACAGGATCAAAACCGCGAAAAAACCCAAAATTTTCGGAGTTTTTCCGTTTTTTTTTGTTTATAACTCCGAAAGTGTACATTTCTCCGAAAACCTGGCCATGAAAATATTAGAGAAAACATAACTGCGGGTCCAACGCGCCATTAATCATTAAAATGTGTTAAGCGGTATTGCTATAATTGATAGTCATTTTTTTGGCGTTTTTTGCAATTTTGACCCTGTTTTGCAACGAAATTTTGGTGGGAACTTACAGATTCAGGTTCTGCATTCCAAAATACACAATGTACAAGATAAATGCAACTTTTACGACCAAAAATGAAAAACCGTTCAATCTCGAAATTTTTTTCATAAAATGGAAAAATGTTAAAAATGGCAAATTTAAATTATCCACTGTTTACTACAGTGGATAATACCGCTGAACATATTTTTAATATTTATGTCTCTTTGGACGCGCAATTATGTGCTCTCTAAAATGTTCATGGAGAGTTTTTCGCAGAAATAAATAGTTGCAGAATTAGGGGGCGAATAACGGAAAAACAGCAAAAATTTTAGGGGTTTTCACGATTTTGAGCCTGTTCCGCAACGAAATTTTGGTGAGAAGCTCCGGATTCGTCCTCAGCACCCCAAAAAACATAAGAAACAAAAAAAAAAATTGTCTCCACCATATTTTGCAATCTGATGTACTAGGTTTATCACGTAGTAACTACACTATTACAATGTTTTAAAAATTTGGTTGCAATAAGGCACCTATGGTCACTTATTTCGAAGTTGCTCACGGGCCGGATTAAGATTCGGGCCGGATTGTAGCACGCGGACCGTATGTTGGACAACCCTGGGTTTTCCGAACCATCATGGCTGTCGACATTAGTTTCACTAATCAATGCTCTATTGCACTACTAAATGCTATATTGCGACCTATAGTAAAATACTCGAATAAAGTTGCCTAACAAATAATTCAGAACCTGTCCAGTTCTTTCACTCATGCGCAACCTTTTTTCCACGAATCTTATTTTGCCCACTTATTGATTCTTAGAAAAGTATCATTTCAAAATAAACTCGTCCGTTTGGCATCCATATTGCCTATACCTATACAGTGGCCTACAGGATGAAATAATCGTTTTGTATAAAAACATTATTTAGAACATTCTGCGCACATAAGGCCCCAAGGCGGGTTATTCAATATGAAAGTAACACATCGTATTAATTTGCATATGATGAATTTCCTAGACGATAGATACACTCTTTTCCTATAAAATAATAAAACCTACTCAGTTTACCTATTTTGAATCTAATTACACTGATATGTAAAATATGTAATGAAAATGATAAAATCGGTAGATCCTTAAACAAAAGACAGAAATCTGCATCGTTTTTTTCTATAAAAGAGAGTTTCCAAATTGTACACAGATTACAAGCGGATTAGTCCAGTTTTCTGGCGATCGAAGCATTGCGATACGATTAAGTAAAGAAGCGATTACACTGGTTAATCCGTACTTAGGAAAGGTTTTCTTCTGTATCAATAGCTTATGCTTGACTATAAGCGGCGCCGAACACAGAGCGGAAAAACCTCAAAATTATTTTAAGTAATTAATCTGGTTGTGTATGTAATAATAATCGAGGTAGAATCAAATCCAAAATAGGCAATTTGCATCAAAACGAAAACTGATCCAACCCTGTCTGCTAAGATTGACATTGATACAAACACAAAAAAAAAATATCATCTAAACTAATAAAGTAGCTACACAATACTCATTTTATCTAATCTATCACTTTACATAAATCTGAGAAAAAATGCCCTTAAAATCGATTTGTTTTCAACAAAAATAAAAATAACTTGACAAACTTTCCACTCCCAAAAACTATCTCTATCTTCCTTCATTTTGTCCCTATACGTGGTATACTATCTCCCGGCGACAACAAACTAATGATAATTTTTTTCTAGTCCCTCCACTGGACAAATAAAAATCGGAAAAAAAACACGAAAAAATCTTCCATTAAAATTTCCATGAAAATCCACTCGATATCGAACTGCATTTAGAACAAACAAACCGCGCATGCATTGATTGTATCAAACTATACCTAGTCCCATTCATTTCTCCGTGTTGTGTCATATAGAATCTCCGATTTCATCACATAAATTTCTTTAGATACATTCGACTTTTTTGGTCTGGTCGATGCTTATGGTGTTAAGTTTTCTTTTTTATCGTTATTTGTCACATCTTTTCAAATAGATACGTACGTATTCGTATTTTCAATTCGTATAGTTTTGAACGAAAAGAAGAAAAAAGAATTAGAATGAAAACTATTTCTACAAATTTCACTAATTCGGGAGAGACGAGTCCAAAGCCATCATATTAAGGCAAAGGGACATGGAATTTTTTGTCAATGTTTCCGTATGCAATCAAACGAAGAAGTTTCTCACCAAAAATGTTTATCGATCATTTTGTTCTTATCAATGATCCCATTAGTTGGTTTGTTAAATGTTTCTAAATGTTGGATGCGTTTTTTTTATCGGGTGATTTTGTCCACCATGGAACGGATGAACTCTCTCGCTCTCACTCTTTCGTGTCAATATGTCTCGTTTACGTGTTTTTACGGATATCAGATTACATTCATTAGACGGGAAAGTATATTGCTGGTAAAAAAAAGCAAAACCAAGAAGCCGAAAAGGTAAAGATTTCAATTTAAAAAGAAATTAAGTAGCGGACACTCGAATTGTGTGTGTGACGTTTAAGAAATGAGTGATACTCCACTTTTTATTACTGTATGTGTCTATTTTCGAATAAAAAATAGGTCCTAATGTACCTAAATGTTTTATTGTCCACCAATTAATCAAGGGAGTGAATGTTATTAGTACTATAGCGATCCGTTCTTTGATGTTTAGAAAAAATTATCAAATGGATGCGAGAATAAATGGGAGCAAAGCCATTTGTAGAGGCTGTAGTCAGGTTAGTGCAATGGTTAGTGCGCTCACCTTCGCTGCACAGGGTAGTGGGTTCGAACCAATTCAGTTTATATGTAGTGTTTTTCAAACTCACGACTAAAGTGACAGAGGATGATCTCACTCAGATGTTAAATGAGTACCCATTAATGGGGATAAGATCTTAAAAATTTGATGTTACTAACACACTTGCTTGATGTTACTAACACACTTGCGGCCTTGATATGGGTATTAAGGACTGGACTGTCGCGCCAGTTTATAAAAGAAAATCATGTTACACCATTTATAACTCAAGAACGGCTGGACCGACTCCCATAATTTTGCGTTTGTTGGACTAGGCTGTGGCCGAAATACCATAACTACTGAAACACGCGAAAAGTTCACAATTAGCCAAAATCCACAATGGGTTATTCGCCTATTTCTGCGTGTAATTATTGAGACATATGAAAAATTCACAATGGGCACAATTATGAAGACAATTCTTTTTCACATTTTTCTTTCTGTCTTTCTTGAACGAATTACAGGATTTCGGCAAGTAGACCCACACCGGATGGGTCTACACAAGACTTCGGCCGGAATAGCAGTATAACCATTGAAATAAGCAGAAAGCGGTCCTACGGACACTGCCTCTACGTTTGGAAACGGCCAAAAGTTGCCAATATACCTCCCCGGCAAGAGCCTTGAAGGTTCGATGCAGGAAGGTTGTGTTTGTCTGTGTATATACATATGTGTGGATTCGAGTTATGTGTTTTTTCGTCATATTGGGAGCATTACATCTCGGCGTGGCTGCTCTCAATTTTATTAATTCGCGCCGGCATTGAAACAAATCCAGGCCCAGAGGTATGGTTTTATAGTGTTTGCGGCCAACGAATTGGTTCGAATGCCAAGTCAGTGCAGTGTAATTGCTGCTTGGAATGGAATCTCAGGTGTTCTGGCTTGAGAAGGGTTGGTCACCACTCCACATCATATGTTGCATCGGGATGCATAAACTCAGGGCGACCACGGGCTGCTCCTAGCCCTCCATCTCCTCCTCAGCCCCCTGCACCCCCAAACAATATGATCAGGAATGCTAGACCTAGTTTAACCCCTGATCCTCCTCCAGCGGTTTTCACTCCACTGTCCTTATTGCAGATTAACTGCAACGGCATTCACCAAAAAATTACCGAGATCACTCACTTCATGAATGTAAACAGAATTCTGATTTCTGCCATCCAGGAGACTTTGCTCCATTCGAACTCGTCTCTTAGCGTCCATGGCAATTCGTTATACTGCGCAAAGATAGACCAGCCGCCAGGAATGATTCTCACCCTGGAGGTGGACTTGCCTTCCTAATACACAAGTCCGTACATTACTGTGTATTAGATGTAGATGTCGACGGTACGGCGGAAATGCAAGCCATCTCAGTTTCATCAGGGAGTACTAATATCGAAATTTTTAATGTATATGTTCCACCACACTCTAGTTGCCCTTCTGGCTATCGTTTCGATATTGGTCCTCTCCTATCTGGAGAGCACAGGATCATTCTTGGTGACTTTAACGCGCACCATGAGCTCTGGCATTCTGACCTCAACAACGATGCCAGGGGTACAACTATTGCCGAATCTCTAGACGCCTCAGATTTCTGTCCACTCAATGAAGACTCGCCGACTCGAGTCACAGGCACTTGCAGTAGCTCTCCTGACTTAACTATTGTAAGTGCCAGCCTAATCAGTGCTACTCGATGGGAGACGCACACTGCTCTCTCGTCCGATCACCTCCCAATCATAATAAGAATTGACAAACCAGCAAACCTGACTAAGTCTGAGAAGCGAACGTTTTTCAATCACAAGAAAGCAAGAAAGATTGGGAGGGTTTCGAAGCATACTCGTCGGCGAAGTTCATCGAGCTACCTACACCAACTAGCGTTCATAAGGCCGAACGAAATATTAGGAAGGTCATTGCCAAAGCAGCGGCACGTTATATTCCTGCTGGACGTATCCCGAAAGTTCGACCTAATTTCCCTACCAGTGCCGCCAGATTAGCCGATGAACGAGATAACATCAGACGCGCTCACCCAGGTGATCACAGAATTCAGGAGCTTAACTCCGAAATCAATCGACAAGTAAAAGACTATCGGAAGGCGAAATGGAACGAGCAACTCAATGACTGCAACCTCAACGAAGGTGTCAGTAAACTATGGTCTACTGTCCGCGCCCTATCCAATCCTAGGAAAGGAAAGGGCAATAATGTCATCAAATTTGGCCATAAGAGCATCAGCGATCCCCTTCAGTGCGCAAGCCTGTTCAATAAGCAATTTATTGAACATCCCAAGTCCGATGGCTTAAAGCGTAAAATTAAAAGACGGATTCGCAGTAGAAATGTTGACACTATACCATCGTATACTGCGGACCAGGTTAAAAAAGTCATTGAGAATGCTAAAAATTCAAAGGCCCTCGGACCCGATGGCATTTCGATGGCCATGTTGAAACATCTCGGCCTTCCAGCCATTAAGTATCTCACGGCAGCCTTTAACTTGTCGATCTCTAAGCTGGCCATCCCTGAAATCTGGAAAACAGGACGGATTGTCCCCTGTCTCAAACCGGGAAAGAGCGCTGGTCTCGGTGAATCCTGCCAACCCTAACAATACTTTCACCTGTCGCAAAGACGCTAGAGGCCCTTATTCACCCCACTCTTGTTAAGCATGCTAAGCTAGAACCTCACCAGCATGGCTTCAGGAAAATGCATAGTACCACCACAGCCCTCGATGCGATCACTACACGCATCCGTAATGGGCTAAACCACAGACGTCCTTGCCACAGATCGATTCTTGTGGCAATTGACCTAACGAGTGCATTTGACAATGTCAATCACTCGATGCTTCTCGCTAACTTACTGAATATGCATATCCCTGCTCAAGAGACCCGTTGGATTGCCAACTATCTAGCTGGTCGGCATTCCTTCACTGAGTTTCGTGGCAAACGTTCCAAGCCGAGGAAAATCAAATTAGGAGTTCCACAGGGTGGGGTACTCTCCCCCACTCTGTTCAACATCTACATGTCCGGCCTTCCTACACCACCGGAAGGAATCGAGGTGATTTCCTACGCAGACGATTGCACCGTGCTCGCCACAGGGGAGGATAAGGATGAAATGCGCCTCCAAATTAATCGCTATCTCAGACGATTACAGGCTTTCTTCCAAAGCCGAAACCTCACCATCTCCGCGTCTAAATCTTCTGCGACATTTCTTACCAATTCCTACTGTTGCTAATCCTAAAATTCTCGGGCTCCATTTAGAGAGCATGATGACGTCAGATCATCACGCAGCATCCGTTTGCGAAAAGATGCGCAGTAGGAATAAAATCCTAAAAGCACTAGCTGGTAGCACCTGGGGCAAGGATAAAGAAACCATGCTAGTCACATACAAAGCGGTGGGTCGAGCAGCTGCTGATTATGCGGCCCCAGTTTGGTCACATAGTCTATGTGATACAAACTGGACCAAAATTCAGGTCTGCCAAAATGCTGCTCTACGCACAGCATAACAGGTTGCCTCTTGATGTCTGCCCAGGATCACTTACATCAAGAGACAAAATTGATGCCAATACGTGACCCCAATCTCCCACTGTCCAAACAATATCTTGTTGGTTGCTACCGTGAGAATCATCCCAACAACAGTCTCATGGACCGAATTCCTCCACCATGACATGTCAGGCGTGATTTGCGATACCTAGAGAGAGAGGTCCAGGGATACAAGAGGGGCCCTTACGACTATGATGCATACCGAGCTGCCATCGCTGAGATTCACACTGCAGAAGTGAGTCGGTCTATTGCGAGATTAGATGCGAATAGAGTCCTCTCAGTGTGCCCTCCACCCATTTCGCCTGAGGAGATTAGGCTCCCGAGAGCCACCAGAGTGACATTAGCTCAACTTCGGTCGGGCTTTTGTTCACGCCTCAATTCGTACCTTTCTCGCATTAACCCGGACATTCAAAACATCCGTCTAAACTTCACACGATGTGGGTCACTTGTTTCAATGCCCAGCTGCGCCCACTGACTTAACCCCTATCTCACTGTGGGAAAACCCTATCGCAGCAGCTATGTTTTTGTCCCTTGACATCACGGACGAAAGCATCGACGAACCATAACTCGAATCCACATAGATGCACAGCGGTTTCACACCTCTCTGCACCGCTAAAAGAAGAAGAAGAAATAAGCAGAAAATTCACAATGAGTTTTTTTTCGCATATTTTTGTTTATATTTCTTGAACCTCATAGCGGATTTTTGGAAGATTTTCCTGCCGAATTGGTCCCTTCCTCTGAATATCAGAAAAATATTGAAAGACGCGAACAAATTCACAATGGGCAAAATATTGAAACAGCCGAAAAAATTCACAATGAGCAAAATTATAATACTTCTTTGAAGGAATTTCAGCCAACTGATTCCAGCGGATTGGTGAATAACTGTTGAAATATGCGAAAAGTTCACAAACAATAATAAATTATTTCTTTTCCACAACATTTAGACGAATTTATTTTTACTCATTTAAACTACTTATTTCAATTTCTTTTCCTAAACAACTAATAAATAAATAACAATCGCGACAATCCAACATTGGACTAAGGCCGCAGGATGTGTTAGTGACATCCTATTTCCAAGATCTTATCTGCTTTTTGTTGAGGTAATGAGATCAGCATCACGCTCAGCATTGTTAAGTATTTATCCCACATAAACGGGTAATCGTTAAACATCTGAGTGAGATCATAGTCCGTTACAAGCTCGTGAGTTCGAAAAACACCATGGTTCACGGTGAGATTCGAACCCATGACTCTGTGCACCGAAGGTGCGCGCACTAACCGCTAGACCAGCCAGACTACTTCCTAAACAAATAATTGAGTTCATTTTATAACAAACTAAAAGCTGTGGCGGGCGATACGAAATTCGCCGGATCAGCTTTCTGAATGTGCCCTCTCCCCTGAATGGTTTCCACCCGCATCAACAAAATTGCTATTGACCCCTCTGGAAAATTGGCCAAGAGAAAAATTATAAAGGCAGCTCTCATACTTTTGTCTATACTTCATGAACGAATTGGAATTTACCCCACCCGCCAAATGATAACATTTAAAAGGTGGGGGCGATACGAAGCTCGCGCGACGGGTCATTTATAATGCAAACTTTCAGTAGACGTCAAAAACATCAAAATAATTTACATTTTTCGACAACATATCTATCTACTAAATCTTTTGCTAAATTTATTAGTTCTGATGGTTCTTATAGGTACGGAATCAAAAAGGATCATCCACAATCGATGGATAAATCAATATGATTTCTCAGATTCTGTCAAAAATCCTTGCAATATTAACTAAAACCAATTCATCGTTTAAAATGCAAAAACACGTATGTACATATCTCTGCGTTTGAAATCGGGACCTTGGTCCAGTTCCAGCAGCGGGTCTTAACTTATTCTACTGATAAATGCTAGTTGGGTGTGGCGTAGCCTCCTTGCTTGCCTATACGCAATACTACATTTAACAACGACAGATTTCAAACTTATGCCGATGCACGTACCAAAGAATACATCTACAAACTATGTCATACTAAGTATGTGAACATGAGTACGTTTAAATGCGTTAAGTACAATTATTATTATTATTAACATTACAAAATGTTGATAAATGCCACTTTGAATACGATTTAAATTGACATGGCGACTACCAGATCAAATGCCAGACTTTTTAAGATCTTGGAAATTTGAAACCTACATATGTATATAATAAGTTGTGTAAATTTAAGATTTATTTTTTTCATTTGTAAATGTTTTAGCAAGTAGAGTGATCTAATTTCGTTGCTTTAAGAAAAGTGTGGTGGTCTAAAAGTTGGAGGCGGTATGAACTCAGGCGGTCAGGCGAAGATTTATCGTCAACTGCAATGCAAACCTGCGACGCGAGTCTGCATTCATTATACCCGTCACTATGTGAAAGGGTATATTAACTTTGTCATGAAGTTTGCAACGCACAGAAGAAAGCACCTCTGACTATAGAAAGTATTTAAATTATTTATCAGTGTGACGAGAGAAATCGATTGAGCGATGTCCGTCTGTCGGTCTGTCTGTCCGTCTGTTGCAACGCAAACTACGAGGGTAGTCTGATAAGTAAGTACCCAGCCTCCCCCAGTATCGCAAGAGCGAAAAAGAGCAATATCGGTCGGTGATTCGATTCTTGTTTTTGGAAGGGAATTCGCGCAGCGAAATCAAAGAGCGTTTGGATGCTGTGTACGGTAACTCTTCTCCTTCGATGGCGACCGTCAAAAATTGGTTTAACGAGTTTCAACGTGGTCGCACGTCGGTTTTTGATGAGCCACGTCCAGGTGCCCCGAAAACAGTTAGCGCGAAGGATAACGTGGCAAAAATCCACGATCTCGTATTGGCAGACCGCCGATTGAAGGTGCGAGAGATAACTGAGACAGTCATTTCAAAAAACGCGTGGATCATATCCTGCATGAAATTTTGGGCATAAGAAGGCTGTCGACGCGATGGGTGCCGCGGTTGGTCACTCCGGACAACAAGCGCAACCGTTAGACCACTTCAAAGCAGTGTTTCACGCTGTTTAAGCGCAATCAGAAGGAGTTTCTGCGTCATTTCGTGACAGTCGACGAAACTTAGTTATAATGGTACACACCAGAGACCAAGAAACAGTCGAAACAGTGGACTTCACCCGGCGAACGTGCTCCGAAGAAGGCGAAGACTGTCCCATCGGCCGGAAAGGTGATGGCCAGCATTTTCTGGGATTCACAAGGTGTGATCCACATCGGCTACCTGCAGAAGGGCAACACGGTCACAGGGCTGTACTATGCCGAATTATTGGGCCAATTCGACGCCTAATTGAGAAAAAAACTGTCCCAGTTGGCAAAGAAAAAAATGCTCTTCCACCATGATAACGCACCGGCTCACACCTCCGCCCGCCAACGCCAAACTGGTCGAATTGGGCTACGAACTACTGCCCCATCCACTGTATTCTCCAGATTTGGGCCCGTGTGACTTCTTTTTGTTTTCAAACTTGAAAAAGTCACTCGACAGGCAGACATTTCAGTCGAATGAGGAGGTCATCGCCGCCACGGAGGCCCACTTTGCAGTCCTCGAAAAAACGTATTATTCAGACGGGTTAAAGAAGTTGGAGCATCGCTGTATTAAGTGTACCTATCGAGCTAAAAGGAGACTACATTGAAAAATAAATCGCCAATTTTCGAAAATTTTTGTTTTTCTTTTTCAGGCTAGGTACTTATCAGACCACCCTCGTAGTCCCTCAGTTTTGAAGCTATCGGGCTGAAATTTTGTACACAAGTTTCTTTTTAGTGTACGCTGTATATATGTCGGAACGAATGGAATCGGACCATGGGGTCATGGGGCTGCCCCTGAAAATTAGGTTCTTCTAAGAAAAACTTTTTTCTTTATGTACCAATCTAGAACTAGTGTTCCTAGTAAAGCCTCAAAACATATCTAGGAACGGATGGAATCGGAATATTGCGTCATAGGGCTGTCATACAAACCAAATACTGAAAATTAAGTTTTTGTAAGAAAACCTTTACTTTAACCAAACTTCAACTAAATGTGTAAATGTAGTAAAGCCTCAAAGCATCTAGGAATGAATGGAATCGGAACATTACGTCATAGGGCTGTCATACAAACCAACCCCCAAATATTAAGTTATTGTAAGAAAAACTTTTTTTTGTTTTTGAATCTTAACCGAAATTCATCCAAACGTGTTCCTGAATTAGCCTCAACGCATCCAGGAACAGATGGAATCGGAACACGTCATAGAGCTGCGGTAGAAATTGTCAACGTGTAAGTTTCACTTAAATTTGACGGGTATTCAAATTTCGGCCGCGGCCGAAATTAGCCTCGGTCTCGTTTTTGAAAGAAAAATGACAGATTTCCGTTTTTTGACATTAGTTTACAGCAGAAAAACCGGTGTGAGAAATAACACATTTCGGAGTCTCTTGGAGTCCAGGCTTTTTCGATGTTATTAAGACTCTTTTATTATAGTAAGAAAATATAAAATAAAAATATAATTTTATTAATAAAACTGATTGGATAAAGTAAAAATTACATCAAAGCTTTTACCTGTTGCATTTCGGGTTATTAGGGTTTTCACAACTATTTGCAGGAGTGTGGGGAGGGAATGAAATTTGGTTGGGTGTCAAGACGCAGTCCCCTGACAGCAACGGAAAAGATATTGACAAAAGCTGAGGAAAATTAACTACCTCCAAATTTTTTCCGGACAGTTTTTGAAATGCTTCATGCGCGATTCGAGGCGGTGCTCATTGAAGGAGTGAGGGAGGGGATGAGGGTAGATGGAGATAATTTGCTGCAGTGCTTCATGAGCGATTCGAGGCGGTGCTCATTGAAGGAGTGAGGGAGGGGATGGAGGGTAGATGGAGATAATTCGATCAACAGATATATGTACATAAATTAAGAAAATAAACTGTCTTCACAATTTTTGTCCTAGTCAATGTTACAGATGTTTCAAAAGGTATTGTGCTGTTGAGCGTGGAAGTCATGCTGATGTCAGAGAGATAGAATTCACTGAAATCCGCGTATCGTATACTGTCTCCATAAATAATGTTCGGGGTGGAAACCAAAGCGCTAATTTGCTCAAATAGCGTTAATTTGTTCAAAATATGTGGGCAAAAGCATGTGAAGAAGATGTGTTTTCACAATTTTGCTTAACGCGTGTTTCAACAGTTATTCTGCTGTTCGAGTTAGAGATCAATCCGGTGATTGATTCTAAAAAAAATGTGAAAATAGAGGTGAACCAAATTGTGAAATTTGTGAAGATTGTGCTTGACGAATCATCATCATCAGTAACTGGAAATGTGGAAATGATATTACCTTTTGCAGTAAGTGAAGTAATTTAAAAATTAACAAATCGTGTAGACGTAGAATTTATGTTAAAATTTTTGTGAACAATTCAAACTGTTAATGTTGTTGTTGTTTTCAATTTAGTAGTCGATGCTTTCCCGGAATTGATAAAAATACCGATTTCAAAATTAAGGACCGCGACGGGGCACATATCCGATATTACTATATTACCCCACCAAGCACGAAAAAATTACGTTGGCGAAGGCAATCGTCAAGCTGTTTCCTTCGTACACGACGACTATCAAAAATTCCGGAGGAATCGTAAGTTAGGATTTTACATTAACAAGTGCTCCTAGTTTATATTTTTTAATTTAAACGTGATTTTTTGAAAATAGGAAATATTCTACAACCCTGCAAAAAACACGGGATAGATTGCAGCCAGTCTAAAAAACTTCAACGCAAAGCGGATAAGAATAGAAGGCGATTCCAAGGTCATTCCCGAAAATTCACCAATTGTATCGCATAACGTAATCAGCAATAGATTTTGGATTTTTTCAAAAATTGTGTCGTTTGTGAACAGCGAAATGTGCTTGAAGATTAGCTGAAAAAAACATTGGATCTTAGAAAAGTCATGTGCTTGGAACCAATTGATACCAAAACGACATTTCCTTTCTTCTTTTATGAGCCGGCTTATATAATGTAAATGATAATTTATACGTATTAGTGGAGCCTTTAAATGAATGAATTTAAATAATAAACTACAAAATTTGGATTTTCTCGATTATCTTGTGTTGTTTTCATTTCTAATATAGGTTTCACTACAGGTTACAGAACGTGCACATTTAATGTAATACTGGATGTAGTAAACTGCATTCATTGCCAATATTAAAAAGTAATATTTTTTTGGTTTAAATTATAATCAAATTTGGTTAAAATTTAGTATTTAATTTGGCATACTTTCTAACACAATTCGTATTAGAATGTATTCCTTAAAGTAATTCATTTTAACACTACTAGTATTACATTATTTAACACTCAATAGTATTAGATTGCAAGTCGGAATAGGGAATAGATCGTGTACGGGTGGCTCATGGCGTGACCTACCTCCTCCCATGAATGCGTTGTATTCTACCCTCTACTTGGGTAGAGACCAATGATGTAGGTTAAGCTTACTGAAACTCGGTAACTCGTTTAAGAAATGTTGAGAAAAGAAAACAACTGTCTGCATAATTTTGTTGATTGTGAATTTTCCGAAAAGTTTAAGTCCCTATTCTGATATTCGGTGAAGACCATTTCGGAAGGGAAAATCTTCAAAAATCCACTAACACCTTCAAGAAATGTAGACATAAGTACATATGTCGAAAAAAACTCATTGTGAATTGCAAGGCAGGGCAATTTAAAAAAAATCATAAAATTTTTTTAACCCTTTAACGACCACAAAAAATGTGAAATAGGTAGAAAAATTCTAAATTCAAATTTTGCTGATCCGTTCAGGTGATAGTAATTTCGGGAGAAGAAAAAAAGGGGCAAATTTACAAAATACGCTAACCTTATTCTAAGGAGATATAGACAATAGTACATATTTGCAAAATAAAAAAAAAAAAATAACAGGCGTGACAATCCAACATTGGACTAAGGCCGCAGGATGTGTTAGTGACATCCTATTTCCAAGATCTTATCTGCTTTTTGATGAGGTAATGAGATCAGCATCACGCTCAGCAGTGTTATTTATCCCCATAAATGGGTACTCGTTTAACATCTGAGTGAGATCATAGTCTGTCACAAGCTCGTGAGTTCGAAAAACACAATGGAACACGGTCAGATTCGAACTCATGAGCCTGTGCACCGAAGGTGCCCGCACTAACCGCTCGACCAGCCAGACTCTCTATTTGCAAAATAGCTGCCTTTAAAATTGGCTCAATTTCCACTAAACCATTCCAAAAATGTTGGCCAAAGGATCAGAAAAGCAGCTGCTTTGAACATTTTTCCCATTGCGAATTTTATTATTCTGTTATTTGACGAAGGGACCGATTCGGCGTTACAAATTTACCGGAATCCGCTTATCAGGGGATAAATGCAAAAATATGTGATAAAAACAGTCTTCATAATTTTGTTCATTGTGAATTTTCTGCACGGATTTAAACTTATTATGCTATTCGGGGAAGATTCGAATCCGATGATGCAAATTTGCTAAAAATCTGCGAATTCGTTCTGGAGATATAGACAAACGTATTTGAAAAAGAACTGTTTACATAATTTTGATCATTGTGAATTGTTCACATGTTTCAATATATATTCTGGATGTAGAAGAATTCGGTCGAACCAATTTGCTGAAATGCGGCAAATCGTTCAAGACATACAGAAAGAAATATGTGAAAGAGAACTGTTCTTTTAATTTCGCTTATTGTGCATTTGTAGGGGTACTTCAATAGTTACTCTGCTATTAATCGAGGAGACCTATTTGGCGGGAAAATCTTTCAATAACCGGTTAGACGTTAAAAAAAATATAGGCAAAAGTATGGCAAAAAAATTGTCATTGTGAATTGTTGCTCATTGTGAGTTTTCTGCATATTTCAATGGTTATACTGCTATTCCGGCCGGAACCTTGTGTAGACAAATCCGGTTGGGTCATTTTACTGAATATACGGTAATTCGTTCAAGAAATGTCTTCATATTTGTGACCGTTGTGAATTTTTCATATGTTTCAAAAGTTGTTATGATACTTGGGGTAGAGATTAATACTGTGGAGCAAATGTACGGAAATCCGCTATTAAGTCGCAGAAATAGGCGAATAGGTGAATGTTTGCTCATTGTGAATTTTTCGGATGTCGCAACAGTTATTCGGCTATTCCAGCGAGAGCTTAATCCGACAAACCTAAGCCTCATGGAAATCGGTCCAGCCGCTTTTGAGTTATAAATGGCGTAATTAACACCACTACCAAAAATGCCCATCTCCAGTTAAGGCTATTTTTATCCCAATCAAACGGACTATACACTAACAAAACTAACTAACTAACAAAAATTGAAGAGATTTTTTACTGCTTACCGTAAAAAGAGTTTTTCATTATTTTCCAATGCAGATCCGTACTTTTGACATGCGTATCATTGCCTGGACATTGGGCATTGTTTCCAGACTCGTGGCTCTGGCAGATATTTTATTGTAAAAAAAAAATGAATGCGTAATTCCGGAAATTTGATAGATAGAACAAAAAACGCACTAATGTACATTTTCCAATATCAGAAAATCTTGAAAAATGCAACTCCTTCTCTTCATCCTTATTTAGGATCTGCAAATGACCGCTGTACCATCCCGGAAAAAAATGGTCAACGACCTGCAAATTCTTTATATTGTATAATCCAGCAAAACATCAATAAAAATTGAATTCCAAATATCTTTATCTTCATTGAAATTAGATTTTTTTCTATATCGGTTTATAGAGTGGGTTCGTTGTTCCGAATTTTACGCGCCATTTATGTTATATTGATGATGCGATGAACGTGTTAGATAGATGTGAGGTGCATTTTTAAACAACATTTGTGGTGGACATCCCCCACATCTATTGAAAATGTAGTTTGGGTAGTTTTTTTTTGCCTTATGGTTCGTGTTTCGATACCGATCCGTAACGTGTGCATAAATAATTAATTGTAAATCATTTATTATTTCTTCGATTCTATTCATTGTCCTTTTGGCACGGGTTAGACAAAAAAAATTAGTAACGAATTGATTCTGAGTTGGTCGATGATGACACTTCACTGATATGGCTGTTGCACCCCTTTTGATTTATTCATTTTATCATTATATCATTCTTTTTAGCTCACCAAAAAAAATGTATACAACGTTGGCAATTTAATTTATTCTATTGATTATACGTTAAGGTGTTCTTTCTGCGGTAATTTGAATAAATTGATTTGCAATAGGATTTGCGATCGTTTTCATTCCATTTAATGATTGGAATTTTACAAATCGGTTTAATTCAAATTTGAAAAGCGCGACAATATAAAGTCATCAATCGATAAGGAGTATCATAAAATGAGATTTTTATGGAAAAAATTTCAGTTTACAACCATCATGGAATAGGAATTGGTATGAAATAATTTCAAATCAAGTCAATGAACGGATTTAAAAATAATTAGACAAGATGACTATAAATCTCTGGTTGAGATTGTAAAAGCTCACATAATCCCAGATTAAAGCATAGACTCAAACCTCCAAAGCTCAAGCTCGGCATTCGCAATCACTCGCAATTACAAGCGAAGATGTAAGTCTACGGCCCATTCTCTCGTAGATCTTATAGAATGGTTAGTCTTATCGCCCAGAGAAGACACACACAATATTCAAAAAGCTTCTCCATTATATTGAATTGATTTTTTGTTAATTTTGCATAGTTATGTTATCTATTGCTTATTTACGCTGTTGGATGAAAGTGCGCAATGATTTTCTCAATCTAAGATGATGGCTTAAACAAGCAAAACATGGCGTAGCTATGCAAAATAAACAAAAATTCCATTCAACACAATGGAAAAGCTTTCTAAATATGGTGTGTGTCTTCTCTACGCGATAAGACTAATCAGCCGACAGGTACTGAATAAGAGCTATCAGAAACCCGGCCTATGTCATGCAATCGGAATAATCATTCGGCCACCCTTCTACGAACCATTTAAAGCTTAATGGCTATGCAGTTAAGTCGTTCTAGATTTTCTGAAAAAATTGACAAAATAATGACTATAACTAGACACAAAAGCATAAAGGCCAATAATGACCTACTTTCTCATCAAATATTTCGCTAATGATTGCATTGAACCCGAACATTTACTAAATAGCTCTTTATAAGCCTCATTCATTCCGGTTTTCTCCCCTTTCCCTAAACTTCAAAAAATCATTTTAAGCTACACGAATTACTCTATTCTGTTTAATGGTTGTCTGATTCAATTGACTAATTTACATAACATCTCATCTTTAACGATGCCCATTTATAATACCTCACATTACACATATTTTTTGGGCACGATATATGTACGCACATATGCGTTAAACTCATACAAAACGCACAAACTCTCGGCTAATTTTATTCCATTTTTAACGCACTGTCGCTTTCATTGTCACAATCAATTATTACGAATTAGCGCGTTGAACAAGCGGAAAATTCCCTTAATGGTGTATAAGCACATTCATGTATTAAAGATTCCGTTAAAGCGAATTTCGGCGCGCTATCAATTTAAATACACAACAGCGCAGAAAGAGGAACGAATCGTCAACCATAATCAGCGGAAGGATAACAAAATGCAAGATCAAGATACACATCCGTCAAAGCGTATTTAAGATGTATTTGCTTTGTGCATACAAATCAGGGCCAATTTTAAGAAATATCATTGACGCAATGCTTTTCTCCCTTGTATTGGATTTGCAAACGAAAATCTTCAGGGTGAATTGACCCTAAGGGCCGCAAGGCTTTCTTCCTGTTCGAAAACCACAAATGGTTCTAAGATTATTAGTTTTTGTTGTTTGCTATGTATACTCGGTATCTGCACATATCCTATTTGATATAAACCAAAAGTTTTGGGTTTTAGGAATTAAAGAGACGCATCTTCCCTTTGTATAGTGATAGATAGATTTTTTGGCAAGATAATTTGTCATGTCCATATGTCTCTTCGTTTTGGTGAATGTTGGGCTCGGTGCGATACCATTAGATCCTTTTTTCCGCCTCGTCTCTGTCATTCATATATATTATGCGGGAACAATCAATATATGGGAGATTAGGCCTACTAGTTTTTTTCTTCTCGTGGTATGTACATTACCTCATATTAGCTGTTTAACATGCCATTAGTCCTTTCGATGCAATGTGGAACGGGGCAAAAGACGCCGCCAACGTCTGTGACAACGAGTCGTCAGCCTATGCTGCTGGAATTAGGGTGTCGCGCGCTCTGACTTCAGAACACCGAAAAATTTATCATTTTCCATCGATCGCATGGAGTTTTATTAATGATTTGCCATTTGTCTTAATTGATGGAAGTTGTCACTGATTTTTGCCTAAATTGACATTAGAGACAATTTTCGTTTGTACGAATCCAATTGGGGGATGGAATGGAACATGATATCGATTTGCACAACTATATGTGTGATGCGGGTGACTTTTGACCGCAAACAGTGCAATTTATGTTGTGTTTGCCTTTTGGGATGTATGCGCGTCCGGTCAGCCGGCCGACAAGGCGCGACATCGACAGATGTTTCATGTTGACCACGCAAATGATTTTATGGACGCTGAATGTTCTGATATGAAGTTTGATTATTTTGCAATGATTGAAAAATTACGGTGACATCCCACTTAGGATTTATCCTGATTTAAAGGAAAAATTTCGTTTCGTGTTAAGCGGCAGAGTCCATCGATTAAGACGACCTTCGACCGCAAAATAAGGAACATTGGAAACAAATATGTATTTCCAAACTGTTTTTGAATGGTATAATTAGAATTTTTAGGCGATAATAAATTCAGGGAAATGTTTTAAAATGGTTTTAGAATTACTTTCAATGGTTTGAATATAAATAAAATTATGGAGACAAATTGGCTAAACGTGTTTCGCTATTGTTTCTAAACAAATATTGTGAAACAATTGTTTAAAGTTGTATAACTGCCTTGGGTGGGTTAGACAGATTACAGTTTTTGCTACTAAAACTAACATAATACAGAAGCTCTGTTTAAATAACCCATAATCTTGCATTTATTGTGATTTTGTATGGTACGCTCAAGTTTTCGTAAAAGCAAAAATTTATAGAAATTAGTGCTAAAAAACAAATTCTTGGTTAAAACTTTGAAAATTGTGGGTTTTTTTTTTGAGCATGTCCTCTCGCATGTTGTATTCGGCGAAACTGATGTAAGCGCTTGATAGGATCAGGCATGGCAAGTTCTGCATTTTATTTCACGCAGCAACCGGCTTTATCGAAATATACAGTAAAGCGTCAATTATCCGAACTAATGTTGACAATATTGGTTCGGATAACCAAAAGTTCGGCTAATCGAGTTTCCATAGAAAAATTAAAGGAATGCCAAAAAAGTCGTATAACCGACCAAGTGCAAGTGTGCGAAACCTTTACAACTCAACACTTGAAGACACTTGAAGGCCATCAAACTTACGGGACAGGTAGCGAAATCTGCAGCTTCAAAATTCAAAAATCACAATTAATAATTCAAAATTCACAATTCAAAATTCAAAATTTAAAATTCAATTTCAACATTCCCCAATTTCCCAATTCCAAACTCAGAATTCAAAATTCAAAATTCAATTTTCAAAATTCAAAATTCAAATTTTCAAAATTCAAAATTCAAACTTCAAGATTGAAAATTCAAAACTCAAAATTCAAAATTTAAAATTCAAAATTCAAAATTCAAAATTCAAAATTCAAAATTCAAAATTCAAAATTCAAAATTCAAAATTCAAAATTCAAAATTCAAAATTCAAAATTCAAAATTCAAAATTCAAAATTCAAAATTCAAAATTCAAAATTCAAAATTCAAAATTCAAAATTCAAAATTCAAAATTCAAAATTCAAAATTCAAAATTCAAAATTCAAAATTCAAAATTTAAAATTTAAAATTTAAAATTTAAAATTTAAAATTTAAAATTTAAAATTTAAAATTTAAAATTTAAAATTTAAAATTTTAAATTTAAAATTTAAAATTTAAAATTTAAAATTTAAAATTTAAAATTTAAAATTTAAAATTTAAAATTTAAAATTTAAAATTTAAAATTTAAAATTCAAAATTCACAATTAATAATTCAGAATTCAAAATCCAAATTCAAGCGATTTGATCGAAGGGTAAAGCTTGAACCCTGGTTGCGAGGTTCCTTCCGGTCTTTTTTCAGTTGGGGGCATTCGTTTCGTATGCTATTAATAAATTCAAAATATAAAATTCACAATTCAAAATTATTCATAATTCAAAATTCAAAATTTAAAATTCAAAATTTAAAATTCAAAATTCAAAATTCAAAATTCAAAATTCAAAATTCAAAATTCAAAATTCAAAATTCAAAATTCAAAATTTATAATTCACAATCCACAATTCAAAATTCAAGATTCGAAATTCAAAATTCAAAATTCAAAATTTAAATTCAAAATTTAAATTCAAAATTCCAATTAATAATTCAAAATTCACAATTTATAATTCAAAATTCCAATTAATAATTCAAAATTCACAATTAATAATTCAAAATTCACAATTATATATTAATTCAAAATTGAAAAATGCAAATTGAAATTCATAATTCATAATCCAAAATTCAAAATTCAAAAAATTTTGAATTCAAATGCCAAAAAAGTCGTATAACCGACCAAGTGCGAAACCTTTAGAACATCGACGAGATCGAACCCGGGAGATCGAAGCAAAGTGATAGTGACGAGATATTTCTTCCTTTAGACACTTGAAGGCCTTAACACTTACGGGACAGGTAACGAAATCTGCAGCTTCAAAATTTAAAATTTAAAAATTCATAATTCATAATTCAAAATTCAAAATTCAAACTCAACATTCAAACTTCAAAATTGAAAAATGCAAATTCAAATTCATAATTCAAAATTCAAAACTCAAAAAATTTTGAATTCAAAATTCAAGCGATTTGATCGAAGGGGAAAACTTGAACCCTGCTTGCGAGGTTCCTTCCGGTCTTTTTTCAGTTGGGGGCTTTCGTTTCGTATGCTGTATATATGGATCAAAGCCCAGTCGAAATTTTGAATCCAAGGACCTCGTCTGAAAGTGTCTGTTAATGGAAAACTTATGGTCTGACAGTTTTCTTATGAGACAACATTTGGCTATGCATTAAATTTTCTTCTCGGTTTTTTCCCCTACTTTTGTTCTATTCTTTAGTTTTTCGTCATATTTCTTTCTAATTTTTTATCATAGTCAGTGACTCATTTTCACTACAGATATTACGACGACAATTCGCATAACATCTCGATAAAATTGGAAAATCAATATCTTATGATATGTCAATGCCTGACCCTATACTTCCACGCGCTCAGCATACAGAAGAAGAAGGCAAGTACAAGTACACATATTATACGATCTTGTCTTGAAGTGAAAACTAAACTACTCGACACACTATACACACCTCCTTGTAAGAAAAGAAAACAGACGCTCAGCAAAAACGACAGATGTTCGTGGTAATTGTTAAGCCATTAGCAGCCAAAAGCCCAAAGAGCCTTTAACAGCAGCATCAGGTCAAAACACACATATCCCATCATTTATGAGGAAGCTGGAAAATGGATGCAGCTTGCAAAAATTTCAGTCGACCATACACACATTATTTTAATAACATAACAATAATGGCGTGTGTGTATGTAATCATCATCATCGACTCACCAAAAAAAAAAAAGAGGCCAACATGAAAAGAAAGACGCGACGCGCAAAGTTTTGCGTCAAGTCAAAGACGGACAATTGCAAGGAGTGTAAGTAAGTACTCGAAGTATAACGAAAAAAATGACGCTGCTAAACAAAACTCCATCGGCAGCATGCAGAAGTACCACCAGTTGCGATGCAATTTTGTTAAACGTATGAATGTACATATATACGCAAAATGCTTCATCCATTTTTGATGGACTGCAATATACAGACTTCTTATATGCGTACTCAGGTACAGGTAGAAAGACGCTTCATAATTGCATATTCGGTGCAAATGCAATGTTTCGACAGTTTGCGCTATATTCTGAAAACTCATGAAATTAAATCCGTTTCTTTGGGGTTTTCATCCTCTCGCTTCACTCTTATGGTTGGACCATGAACTGTGCCATCTCATCACTTAAGTCTTAGGGCACATGCAAACTTCTTTCTCTCCTCTTAATCTTTGCGGTGGCCTTGGGCTCTTTTCCGGTGCACACGGCAAAAAAAAAAAAAAAACAAAGATTTTCAGTGTCCTGGGTACGTAAATTTGTAAGAAAAAAAATTGTTTTTCTTTTTTTTCGTTTGGGTTTAAATAGTCTTGGAGATTAGGTCCTTTTGAGAACAAAAGAGCCGTTTATGAAGTTGATATGTATAAAGTAAGATTCTTTATGGTATTGTCCCGTGTGGACGTGGTGTGTTCTGTGTTGTTATACGCGCGTCCTCGCTGCGTCGTTGTTGTCGTCTACCTGTACCTGCACACTGTGCAAATCTGACAAGAATCAAAGCATTGTTCTGAGATTCTATTCGACGACGATATTTTCTTATTCTCGTATCGTAGTTATGCCAAATGAAATGAGATTTTTGCATAATGGATTTGAATTTTGCATGCAGATTTTTTGTTTGCAAGGATCTTATTGAGAATTTGATGGAAGAGACGACGATGCACATTTTTTGGGTGTAACAAAAGCCGTAAGGCTGTTTTGTTTTGTCTAGTGCAGTGGTCGGTAAACTTTTTTTTTGTCAGAAGAGCCCAATTTAGGAATAGAGCCATTATGAGGACTTTAAAGAGCCGATTTTTTTTAGAGCTGATTGTCTGCGAGATGCTAGGATTCGTAGTTCGCATATTTTATAACTTTGCCGGCATTCAACTTCAGCTAATTTTGAATTGTATTTTTTTTTATCAAATTTGCAGTAGAGTATTATTTTAATTTAACTTTTAAAACTCACAAAAATTAAATACGTCTGGGCTGCATTACCACAACACGATCAATGCATAGATAAATTAATACAGGCCAATAAAACGTTTTTTTTTTTTTTGGTTTGATCCATTCATACACATTGATAAATTTGTATGGCTATCCAGGCGCCACATGCCTTAACTCTAATGGATTTATACGTGAATCAAATCACATAAATTATTAAATATTCTATCTCAAATACCTATCATTCCGATGTTCAGTATAGATCACATTACATGTCGACGGTACTTCTCTTCAGTGAAAAGTTCTTGGTCCTCATACGAAATGGCAACCTATTCCTGGATCCTCGCAGTATGATGGTACACAAGCGACGACGGGTTAAAGTTGGAACAAGAGTCGGCTACTGGAGTTTTTAGACCCAGCACTCGAATCTCAACCGCCGTAGTCTCCAGATCCAGCTTCTTGCAAGACAAGATTCATGTCAATAGAGCATGCGCAAGGAAATGAGGCCCAAATTCACTTAAGGGTAGTTTTTAAGGGAGAAAAGGGACGCGACAAATTTTTTTTTTAAGTGGAAATATTCTTTTAAGTGCCTGCGGCTATTAATTGGATACATTTAGTTTTAGGAAGTTTCGTAAAATTTGAGATTTAAAGTAAGTTTTTATGGAGATAAATCATATCTTGGGGTGTTTTTTTTTAAGGGGTAAAAGGAGTGCGACATTTTTTTGAAGTGTGGATATCTTAATCAACACTTGCGGCAATTTACTGGATACATTTTCTGTTTAGATAGTTCTTAGAATTCGAGTTATAAACAAAAAATAAATCGTTATATGGGAAAAACCCACCTACGGGTAGTTTTTGAAAGGGGGAGGGGTGTGAAAAAATATTTGAAGGTGGAAATATTCTTTTCAGCCACTGCGATAATTCATTATGGATACATTTTGCCTTAGAGGGAGTCTTCGTTTTAATGCTACTGGGGTGGTAGTGCTAGCTTGACTGTAAAGTTAGCACTACCATAGGTTTCTTTTTTAAATACGTACGCGACAATTTTTTTTTTCTTTTTATACCCTTCGCTCGTAGAGTCAACGAAGGGTATATTAACTTTGTCATGAAGTTTGTAACGCATTGAAGGAAGCATCTCCGACCATATAATAAGTATACATATATGATCAGCATAACATGGGGAGTCGATTGGGCGATGTCCGTCTGTCTGTCTGTCCGTCTGTTGCTACGCGTTTTACTCGGCCAATTTAAAAGCTATGAAGCTGAAATTTTGCATAAATGCTTCTTTTTGCTGCAGGCAGTTTGTACGTTTGAATCGGTAAAATCGGACCATGGGGCCATGGGGCTGCCATACAAACCTAACCCCCAAATTAGGTTCTTCTAAGAAAAACTTTTTTATTTGTCCACTGATTTCAACCAAATTCCACACAAATGTATTTCTATTGATGACACACAACATATGTGAGAATCAATCAAATGGGACCATGGGGCTGCCATACAAACCCAACCCCCCAAATTAGGTTCTTCTGAGAAAAACTTTTTTGTTTGTGCATCGATTTCACCAAATTTCACACAAACGTTTTTCTTTTGATGACACAAAACATATTTAAGAATTGATCAAATTGGATAATGGGGTCATGGGGCTGCCATACAAACCTAACCCCCCAAATTAGGTTCTTCTGAGAAAAACTTTTTTATTTGTGCACCAATTTCAACAATATTACACACAAACGTGTTTCTCTTGATGACACAAAACATATCTGAATGAATTGATCAAATCTGACCGTGGGGTCATGGGGTGGCCATATAAACCTAACCCCCATTTTGGTTCTTCTAAGAAACATTTTTTGCACCAATTTAACAAAACCTTGAATTAATGTGTCTTTACCAAAGCAACAAAAAAGTTAAAAACGAATGGAATCGTACTGTGGAGTCATGCTCCCGCAACCCCAATAAAATTTTCCGAGTAAATATTTTTATTGGCCCACTTATTTCAACCAAGCCCAAAACTTTTGTCAAGACGGAAGAAAAAGAATGAGGAGGGGGATTAAATACAAGTCATAGGTACGTCCGAAACAACTTTTAACCCAAGGAGAGCGAAGGGTATCCAAATTTCGGCCACGCCCGAAATTAGCCTCGGCCCCGGGGGTTGGCGAGCGTAGCGAGCAGGGGGCCAAGCCCCCTAGTTTTTTTTTGTTGTTGGAAGTGGAAGGTAACCCATAACAGATCGATCAAGCTGCAAACTTACATGAAATTAGTTGCAACGGTGCTTCCTACGAATAGCCTGGCCGGAGATAATATTCATCACCACCTCCTGGAGAACCATCACGAAGATGGATGATGAAGAAGTGCGGGAAGGTCATACACTTATTCGTGAAGGACTAACAAATACTGAAACTTACCGGGAACTAGTCGCAATGTGAGAATCAAAAGTAAGTGGAGAAGGTCGGCTGAGATCGAAAAAAAATGAAATCGTAAAAGATATTTAATGGGATGGCTGCCAATAGGGCGATCCATGAGATGCAAAAGTGTCAAAATATTCAAATTACTATTATTATTTTATTAGTTATTTTAGCATTTTAAATAAAAAATAGAGTGAGGCTAATTTTTGTTGTTTTGGCATCAGTATAGGGTGCCGAGAGTCTAAGGGCGGAATTCATAGTCCTCACTTATACTTAAGGGAACATAGTCACTAAATAAGCAGACGCTTAAGGGCTTCCTAAAGGGTTCCCTTATTTGTTAAGGTTCATATCTAGTCACCTTATATGAACTCATATATTTCTTGACATATCCTTATTGAAACACTTTGACGTTTTTTAAAACTTTTGAGTTTTTTACTACTTGATTTTTGTTTGTATATTTTATTTGTCACTTTCAGTACATACATATGCCCAATAAGTGAATCGTTTATTAAATGAGGCAACGCCATAATAAGTGATGATTATGAATACGAAGCCTCCTTAAGGGTTCCCTTATATAAACGAAACGCTTATTTCTTAAGGGAATCCTTATTGCTTAAGTGGGGACTATGAATTCCGCTCTTAAACTCATTTTCCTACGAAACATTTTGATAGGAAAAGAAAAAGTAAAAAAAAAAACAAATTCACTTCGTTGCGAGACCTTGATACAGTAAACAAACACCGGATGCTCAGTTTTGAAATTATGTACTTAAAATAAAAAATAGATCTTTTAGTCCGGCTGTTTCCAGCCATCTTCAACAACTCGACCATGAAAACGTTTTTAAGTCGTATTGCGAAAGGTTGGGAGGAAAAAAAAAACTATTTAAGCCACAATAGTGTAGTAACCAAGTGATAAACCTAGTAGGTACATGAGATTGCAAATTGTGGTGGAGAACATTTTTTTTTTGTTTCTTATGTATTTTGGGGTGCTGAGCCCGAATCCGTAAGCTACCCTCCAAAATTTGTTGCAAAGCAGGGTCAAAAACGCAAAAACAAAACGCAAAAAAAATACTATCAATTGTAGCAATACCGCTTAACGCATTTTAAAGATTAATGTCGCATTGGACCCGCAATAATGTTTTCTTGTTCATGGACAGGTTGTTGCAGAAATGTACAGTTTCGGAGTTATAAGCCGAAAAACGGGAAACTCCGAAAATGTTGGGTTTTGACCCTGTTTCGCAACGAAATTTTGGTGGCAAACTCCAGATTCAAACTCAGCACCCTAAAAAGAAAATTCTCCCCCACATTTTGCAATCTGAAATCACCTAATGACTACACTACAAGTCTCAAAAAAAAGTGTTTAATTTAATTTAGTTTAATGATAAACAAAAGTGAGTGCATTCAGGACCGCTAATCTGCTACGGAGCACTAATGAATTCCAACGTATTTGAATTGCTAAATTATGTGTAAAAAATGAGCAATTCAAATAACACAGAACATATATTTGGGAGTACCGTGGCCGCTTAGAGGTCGACAGATTTGTAAATACTTTTGCCATTTTCACAGTCGTTTCATGCACAACTTTACTTGGACCTCTGTGGACTTTCGGACAAAACATAATCAGATTGATCATTTTTACGCAGCACAAAAAACGTCTCGATTACAGAAACCGTGCATGGTATTGATGGTATTAATGCCGAACTTTATCAAGCATAACTTCCGAGATTGTGCACCTATACTAGTTAATAAAGCGTTTTCCTCCCCGGAATGGCTGGAGGTATTAGTCGGGCTGACTTTCGATGGCTGAATTTACCTTGCGAATTATCATCACTTACTTTTCATTGATATTGAAGAGGCTCCATACGGAGCTAAAAAGGAACCTTTCGTACCTTTGAAAATCTACCAGTACTGGAAAAATAATAAGTCTAAACTCTGACCACCTGTATGGGAGCAGTCAGTATAGTATACACCGAACATTTACTAAAGCCAAAGCTTTGTGTCCTGTGTCGTAGTATGTTGAAAACTTTCTGGCTTGAAACAATTTCCATAAATCCGTTTCCTTGCTTTGCAGAGGTCCAAAACTCACTTTTTGCAAATCAAATTACGTTTCGGTGGATTTTGTTTGTTTTCTAAGGAAAATAGCTTAATTTTTGCTAGTATACACTTCTGAGCAGTCTGATAAAAAAATATAAGAAAAAAGGGATAATTAGATGCACGTTATTTACAGAATGATTTTTGTTAATTTGTGAAAAATGACTTCAGATGCAAAAAGAGAATTTTGGGAATAAGCGCCTTATCTACACATATGGCCAAAAAAATAAGTACACCCATACGAATTTTTCTTATCACCCTGTAGCCAAGTAGTTATTTGAGTAAATAAAATCATATGGAAAGATTTAAATGTCGTAAATCAATCAGTTATGAGTTTAAGGGAAAATATCGCTCAAATTGACTGGAAACAAACAAATTGTTTTGGTTGGTTTAATACTTTTCTCGAATCTTGCATACAAATTTTCAATTATGTACTGCGGTAAAAGTGAATTCTTCGATAAGTCTCTACTCTAACATCATCATCAATGTAGAACGACAGCTCGACGTAGGATCTTGACCGTCGTTATCGTTGAATTCCATTTGTGGCGGCCTTGAATTTCAGTTTCTGAAGCCCAACAGACGTTCTCACTAACTGAGTACTCCTAACAAGCACTCGGTTGTCCACGCAATCGGGCAGCGACTATACTCGTTGCGATTATCGTCTCGTGGTTGTATCGGATGCGCGCTAGCGATCGGCCCGGAAAATTCTCCGAAGGACATTTTGTTCGTATGCGTGCAACAAAGATTCCATGTTTCGCAGCCTTAGTATAGCACAGGTTAGATTATCGTTTATACACGCGGAGCTTCATATTCTAGTGCAAATGCATTGCTTTCATAAAAAATAGCACACAGTCACATAAAATTTTTATTCTCTGAACAGTCAATATTATAAATAATAATAATAAATTGACTTAGTTTTTGCAAGGGTACATTCGAGTGATTCTCCACTGATTCTCCGGCAATTCCCACTCATATACGTATGGGACTTTCCCGCATATTTGATTATGTATAGTTTTCATGGGGGTGACCCTATAAAAGTATCAATGAAACTTCCATATTCTGGATCAGCGCGTGAACAAATACATAATGTGATTTGAGGTAATTTAAGATGATTTCCTAGGCCGTGTAGCTATTTTTATACAACGGAAAATGAAAAGTGTACAAGGAACGAACTATAATTTTTTATAAAGAAAAAAAAAAACAAATCAGGAAGACCTATACCCTGGCTAGACACCACACCCCAATCCATAAAATCTGGCACGTCTTATATATTCAAATCGATCTCTACATTTACCAATCGTTTTGCATACATATATCGAAATACGGAAGTAATTTGAACCGATTTCAAAAGACATTTACCGAAACTTTTTCAAGCCCTTGATGATGTCTGAAGTCTGACCATATAGCGGCAAAACTATCACCAACCATCATAGCTGTCGTTCGTTACACCAGAACCAGACCCCAGACGCTTTGTTATATGCTAAAACCTAAAACGATAAGTCTTGACCACCGTCACTTTATGTTCTCGCCAACTCGTTGGTGTGTCTCGGCGTTTTTTTTTCGCTGATGCCTTTCGCCTAATCCTATTAACAAAAAAAAAAATATTTTTCAAATGGTCAGTTCACTACAATGCCAGCCGAACGGACTGATACCGCGGCCGTTGTCATGCCAAGAACCACCAAGAAAACTAAAGGCGCTTTTCGTTCATTATGAACCTACCTATATGTAGGTATGCAATTCGCTTCTAATTATTATGCGAAAATGTTAAAAGTTCATGCTCCTGAAAACGGTGGGCTTGATATAGCAGTTAGTATGGCCTGCGCTTGGCCTGGCGTTGAACATACTGAGACGACGGTTATAAATAAGTGATGGCAATGTTCTCATTTTGGGTCTTATTTTTGTTTCCGTTTTCGTGAAAAGAAAAAATCACGAGGCTTCGCTGATGATGATAGTGCTGGGCCAGCGTTTTTTTAAAGACCACACATAAAAAGCATCATAAGGCAGCCAAGAGAAGTACTATTAGGAGTAATTCATATGCATGAATGGAATATGCACTTTTACTGGCTTGTATCCGAATACTATATTCAACAAGGTTGGGTAAAAGTAGTGGAAGTTGTATGAGCATAAATGGATCGACGGAATCGACAATCGGCACGTTTCCATAATGCATAATTAAAGGGAAATGTTATATCGTTCTTTTGATCATAGCGACCGCTTACCATTTGTTTTAATAAAAAAACCGATGTTTCCAAAGCCAATTGCGTTGGATTTTTGCCGACATAACCATCACGTCTAGCACTCGAAAATCTATACATTTATGAGAGCCAAAGGAACTACATATTTGTCAAAAACAACTTTTCTGTTAGGTGTACCGTTATAAAGGTATTTCAGAAAACCTGTTTACACGTTACAAGCGAAGGTCCTTGTGGAAAGCACGCATTGGCGTTCATTTTTGGCATTACCTTGGCCGCCATAGAAACTTTAAATTTGTCACAGGTATCTTTCTCGTTAAATGTACCGTTATATAAATATTTCGAAAAATCGTTTCAAGAAACGTGATAATTTAAAAGTTTAGCAAAACATTAGCTTCATTTGGGTAACACACATAGATGGGGACTATTCACATTTGATTGGGAGGTATATAGAAGATATTTTTTGAGATTATGATACCGTTATCAAGATATTTAAAACAATTTTCAAAAGCTTTGGAAACTGTGGTTCCCTGAGGTGCTTATCTTTATAGAATATGAATATCTTATTAAGAGCCTTACGACCTACAAATTCATCACACTATTTTCTAATGAGCGTTACCGTTATAGACATATTCCCAAAATTTAACGTTTAACGTTTTTGCCCCGCATTGCTCTTTTGTAAGGTATGCATTGATTCAGACTTTTGGCCTTAAATTTGGCTTCGCAAATACACAATATAAATTTGTCTTAAAGGGCTTTTCAGTATACGTTAACGTTATAACGATGTTCACGAAAATTCCACAAAATTCGTTTATTAACGTTTGAACTCACGTAGCGCACTTAAGGTCGCACATATCCGTGAACAATTTGATCAGTTCATTTGGAACTTTACGGACTGCAAATTTGCCATAAACAACGTTTTAGTCAACTTTAGCATAAGAGATTTTCAAAAAACCCAGTTAACATTTGAAAAAAAAAAACAATTCCTCGGTTTTCGACTAGGAATGGAAATCTAGGATGCCTTAGATAATATTACAACAAAAACAAGCAACTCTCTCGATCAGAGAACTAAGACAATCGGGACATACTTGCACCTAGCAAAAAAGTTTGACAAGGTGTCCACGTGTTGCTATTTAAAAAATTAGATCGTATGGGGTTCAAGGAAAGGGCACTGAGTTGGTTCATAAGTTATTTATTTTCTAGAACACAACAATTTCGATTAGATCAAGTTCGTAGCACTAACCTCTGCAATTCGACGTATGGGATACCCCAAGGTACTGTACTGAGGCACCTACTGTTCGTAGCATTTGCTAATGATTTGACGTTAAAACCTTGTGTTAACGCCGGTGCTTCTGCTTTTCTGCTGCAGCTCATCACAACGAAAGTCGTAAGCCATCGTTTGGTAGGACCATTGTCACCCTAGATTGCGGAGCCGAATCATCTGTCCATATATCGGTGAGATCTTTTTATCTTTGGACATTGTTTTCCAAGGATATTTGTTCGTAAAGGTAAGTACACTGAGAAAAAAAAATCCTGTAAATTCAAAAAATACGCATATGATTCAAAGAGATTCAAATATGATTTTGCTTCATATTTGTTTCCCTTTGAATCATCGTATCATCATCATCAATGTGGCACGATAGCCCGACGTCGGGCCTTGGCCGCCTGAATCGTTGACCTCCAATTGTCGCGGTTACGTGACCTCGTCCTCCAGTTTCGGAAGCCCAGCAGCTGTTGGGCGTCTTCACCTACGGAGTTCTCCCAGCGAGCTCTCGGTCGTCCACGCAACCTCGCTCCGTCAATTCGTTGTGCGTTCATCACTTTCTTTGGCATGCGACTATCGTCCATCCGTTGTACATGCCCCGCCCATTGCAAACGTTGAAGCTTCACGATTTTCGATACTTCCAGCTCATCGTACAATTGATACAACTCATGGTTGTACCGGTTACGCCATTGGTCTCGCTGAATCATCGTATAATCCCTTTATTTCAAACGGATTTCCCTTTGAACTAATAAGATATTCCTTTTGAAAGTCTATCTATAATCACTTTAAATTAAAGTGATACAGTGTCAATTTAATCAGGTCACAACCATAAATCGAAAGGATTTCCTTTTAATTTAAAAGGATGGACTCTTTGTTTTAAAGGGATATCATTTTATTTAAAATTAAAGGATTTTTCTAATTATTTATTAATTATTATCAAAAGAATACTTTAAATTACACCAATAGGAGTAATTTTCACAGGGTGCTCTTTCCCTGTGAAAATTACTCATAAATGAGTTTTGTATAACTGACCTCGCTATAGGTGTTGGCGACATTTCATTTACCTCTTTACGCTCTAAAATGCATACTAAATTACCTACCTACAGTGGGATTCGATCCCGCGACCCTATGATTTGAAGACTAACGCCCCTACCTACTACACCACACAGACTATACGGGACGACGTTTATAATTTACACCATACATTGTGACATCGCTCTACCACACTGCCGACCAACTGCGAGTGTAAACAAAAAAAGAATCCTATTGAAAATTTGGATTTAATGGATGGATTGATGGACATGGATTTTCTGCCTGAATTTAAGCTAATGTGCACTCGCGGCCTGATTGATTTATCGGTGACACCTTTTCCCTATGAAATAAAGTGCAATTGCAATGTTACCGCCGGCGAAATGTCAAAAACTGGTGTGCAGACTTTCGTGTGAAGTGAGTACCATAAGGCGAATTCGATTTCACAATCATCAAAATTTCGACAGTATTTGTATAGATTTCATGTGAAATGCCGATGCTAGTACCTACTATGTATTAGAAAAATAAAAATGCACAAAAAAAAAAATTTGATTTACTTTAAGGAAGCTGCGTAAAGGCAGCCACCAATCTTTTGTTCTTTTACCCAGGCAAGGTAGGCCATAGTATATAATAAAGAATAAAATAACCTGTCCTAACCCTTTCCATTTTGGGTTTTACTAGTACAACAATAATTCGAACATTGATAACACAAAATTGTTCAGTAAAATGTAGTTAAGTACACGGTCAATGTCGCTGCTGCATTAGGTGGGAACCATGTTCACAAATTTAGAAATGCAGTTGCAGATTTTTGAAATTCCGAAGCATTTAGGTTTGTGGTCATTCTCCGAAAATACGCCTAGCTAGAAACAATTACCTAGAAGCATTGTTAAAAGAAAATCGTAAAAATTGATTTAACCGCCAAGAAGCATTTCATGTTTGATGGACCCAAGGCCAGAGGCAGACCGAAGAACACCTGGATATATCAAATGAAAAAGCAACAACAACGCATTGGTCTCGGCGATGACACGATCCAAGATAGAGCTGCCTGTAGAAATATGCTCAGATATTACCGCCAAAACGGGCGATGTGCCTACACTGCAGGTTGAGCAACGCGAAATCATGGAGCGGTATAAAGAACGAGGCAAGGAAGAAGAAGAAGTATTTCATGTTTGTAAGTACACACTCAGAACCTTCCACGGACCAGCTCCGAGACTCTTACGGACCAACTTCGGTCCGCGGACCGCCGGTTGGGAAACAGTGTTTTTGAAATCTTTGAAGATCATTGACCACACGTTAGCAAAATTTTATACAAAAATTTGACTTTAGATTTTGTACTAAAGAAATTTGTGATCATGTCGAAATTTCTCTTTTCAAATCACGTGCACCACTGTTTCCGAACTGGTGTCCGCGGACCGGAGGTGGTCCGTGAGAGCCTTACAGGATGTCCCCAGAAGAAACTATGTAATTACTATTCTTGAAAAAACCAAATATTCCTCTGTGAATTAATAAAATTTTTGATTTTCATTAAGCAATGTCTCTGACGGTGTTGAACTGATCTCTAGGTAGCCAAAGTTGAAAAAATCGATCGCGAACCGAAATTACAAATTAGTAAGCCTGGTCTCCATTGCACCAACTATTTTTACATTAGCCACAGGAGCAAATGTTTGGTTTCGCATTCGAAAATTAGTTGTTGCTTTGTCTTATTTGCAGTGGCGTCTTCGTTTCTCCTCAGCTATTTAGATTTCTTAATAGATTTCGTTATTTAGCAGAATATGGAGTAATTGACAGACAATCTTTCGCAAACAAAATTTCAAAATTGCAGCAGATTCTGCTTTGAATCAGATGAGAGTTTTGCTGTTAAAAGGTTCTGGCTTTTCGTAAATATTCAGCGATATTTTCAACCACATTTTTAGTACCGAGCAGAGGTTTTTTTTTTTAAATAGTTTAAAAACAAACAACGAAATTTATCAAGCTGAAGCTGTGATTAAAAATTAACATAATTTACCATACGCAGTGGACGCAATAGCAAAGGCAGCGAGCATTTGTCCTTCTTACTGTGGAGGTTTTTTTTCTGTTGACGGAACATGGCTTCGAATAGTGGTCGCAACAGTAAAATTTTCAATCGAATCACCCTTTTTCGAATAAGGCCATATTTATGGGACATGCAGGCGACGCATACATTTTATTTTATTTTTTTTTTTTTCAAAAGGAAAGACACGATGACGGACAATACTAAATTATGTAATTTATTGAGTAAATTCCGTCCTCTATAAGGTGCGGTAATTTGTAGTCTGGCTGGTCTAGCGGTTAGTGCGCGCACCTTCAGTGCACAGGGTCATGAGTTCGAATCCCACCGTTGATCATGGTGTTTTTCGAACTCACGAGCTTGTGACGGACTATGATCTCACTCAGATGTTAAACGAGTACCTATTTATGGGGATAAATAACACTGCTGAGCGTGATGCTGATCTCATTACCTTAACAAAAAGCAGATAAGATCTTGGAAATACGATGTCACTAACACATCCTGCGGCCTTAGTCCAATGCTGGATTGTCGCGCCTGTTATTTTTTTTTATTTTATAAGGTGCGGTAAGGAAATCCTCATCCATTCCGACAACACTTCAGTCTATTCATCCCAAAGAACTAGGCCCACTTAGTTGAATGGTACCGAATCGTTGAACTCTACAGACCTCGTGCTTTGTCCTCAACATCGTATTCTTAGAGTACCGCTTGGAAAAGTGCTCCGACCCGGAAGTGCTAAAATATAACAACAAAGATCTGACCACAACTTAATGGGTAAGAAACCATATCCATCCTCGGAACGGTGATCCGTAGCAATTCCCTTCGAGGCTAAGTGGTCCGCAGACATATTCGGCTTGGGAACCACTGACGTACACCAAGCAATTCAATTATGGACAAAAAAAAACTCCGACAAACAGTTCAGCCTGAAAATATTTAAATTCCAGAAAACATTTTCTTATGGAAGCGATTTGATAATTTCTGTAAAGCATTCAATATTTTGAAAGCATTTTTAAAGCAAAAAACATCTCGAACTTGCAAACTGGTGTACAAAAATGTGTCATTTTACTTGTTTGGTCTATGATTATTCCTTTCGAAGTCGCTTGAAGGGCCGAACAAATGACCATCGCGGGCCGAATTGTGGCCCACGGGCCGCTTGTTGGACATGAGCCTGAGCTAAACAAAGACTACAAAATTTCCTCAAAAAATTGGTAACAGACTAGTGTTAAATGGACCATGAATACCCCAATTAAGGTGCTTTGTATTTCACACTACACGTATATTACTTGAGCCCTACCGCGTCGCTTCTAATCATCCGCGGTATCGGTCGATTCGGTGGGATTACCGTCAAGGTTCTGTCGGTCTATTTGCTCTTCATTGCATTCTTCCTTAATTTTTACAATCTCTATGGTCCCAACTATGGCTACCTTTCCTATATCCGTTTTACGATCATACACAACCAATATCAAAAAAAAGGAAAAGATACACTTCATCAAACATACAAATGTGAAAACTACAAATGCAAATATGACTGATAACTGGATCAGAATAGAATAGGAAAATATGTTCTTTATACACACAAGCAAACAAACAAATAGATGGATCTACCTTTAACAGGCGAATAGAGAGAGAAAAAAGTCAACAAAGAAACGAAATATATAGGAAAGAGAGGTTCCACTTAAGTGACTTACTGATTAGATGACGAACCTAAACCTAACTATTAAGCTAACTAACTGACTGACTGGCTCATTATTTACAAGACGATAAAATTTAAGACACGTTTACAAAATGTATGATAAGATCACGCTTAACAACGCACTTCTCTCCGTCCCGTCACCGTCGTCAGCAGTACAATCAGTCGTGTCGTCGTGGTTCTCATGTAAACATTTGTTTAGGCTTGAAAGAAAAAATGATGTATGCAAGCAAACGCGACTATATCGCAGGGTTGCATAGAGGAGAGAACTCCGGCATGATGGCCAGGCCAGCATCAGCAGCCATTCAATAATAGTGAGTGCATAATGTAGGTATGCCACTTCTAGATGCATAGATAATATGCAACAGTTCAAAGGTTTTTAGGTTTCAGTTTTTTTTTCTGTATTCACCTATATAGCCTAGAACTTCCATACATTTCTTTTTTTTTAGTTTACTTTTCTATAACAAAAGACCCCACAATCGTCGATTTGAAAAAGCTGCTGACTGCACGTCAGGCAACAAGCCCTCGTAGGCCTGTTCCAAAAACCGGGATCCCGGTACAAAACCGGTGTTCACTTGGTACCGGACCCGATATTCTAAAGTACCGATATCCCGTTTTTTTTGGTACCGAGTTAAAAAACCGACCAACGAGTCGGTTTTTTGGTACCGAGTTAAAAAGAACGATTCACTTCAACCATGAGCCGGTTTTTTTCAGGTTTTTTGGTACCGGTTTTTTAGCCGGTACTCTAAAAAACCGGCTCATGGTTGAAAAAACCGTCGGTACTGAAAAAAACCTGAGTCGGTTTTTAACCCGGTACTCAAAAAAACCGACTTATGGTTAAAAAAACCGTCGGTACTGAAAAAAAAACCTGAGTCAGGTAAACCGCTTGTGGTACCGGGTATTGAAAAAAACCGGAACCCGGTACTGAAATCTCGGTACCGAACAGGCCTAAGCCCTCGATTACATACAGGTTCAACAATCATCATCAACCGGCCGACACCGGACTCACAGGAGAGGGTGAAAATTGAGCTAATGAGGAAAGACGATACTTCCTCCGAATTTATAGTAGCTGCACGACCTGCATTCAACACTCGAATTAAATGTGTAAACTGTACAGATTTTTTATAAACACTCAGATTTCGATCATTTTGAAAAAATAAAGTCAACAAGCAACCCTTCGCACCTACATGTTGCTTGGTGCAATGATTTATGAATATGAGCAGAGGGTGCATAGGTACCTACACGAACACCTATTAAGCTGGCCTGAGGTCAACAAAATACAAACGATTTTGCCCTTGAATATGAAGCGATTGCGTTACATTAACTTGGAAACGTTAATTTTTCACTATACCTATAGTCAAAGCAAAGCGTATGGAAATTGGATGTGTAATTGAATGCTACTTTGAAAAGTAATACGTTTGCATTACGCTAGCAATTTGCTTTGACATAGACACAGTAAGTAAATGGTGGATATAGAATAAACCTAAAATTAGAGGAAAATCGCCGAGGTTTTTGTGAGAATAAAACGACAAGTTTCAGCGACAATCGCACAATCGCAAGCGACTATCGTACAATCGTCTCTAGTATAGCAACTGGTTTTTTGTTGATGTTTTCAATAAAAAAGATATTTCTCATTTCCTCTCATATAACTACATAACGTTCTACTGTGCTGATAACTTTTTTTTCCTAACTGTACCCTATAGGGTACACCCATATAAGGGTGTAGGGATGGGTGTAGGGTATTTTAAGTAACTTAGCGACTATCGCACAATCGTTAGCGACTATCGCACAATCGCCAGCGATTATCGCACAATCGCCAGCGATTATCGCACAATCGTCTCTGGTCGCTCAGTCTCTCTTGTTTTTTGGTTGGTGTTTTCAATAAAAAAATATGTCAATAACCAACAAGGGGTTGACTGCTCATAGATATTCAAAAAATCGTACTATCCTCATGAAGATCTTCATCGTGGAACGGGTCAATGTACTATGCCCCCAGGGATTTCCGGCAACCAAAGGAGGGATTGGTGTAAGATAGCAGGTACATAGGATTTTGCGTATATGTATACGAAATGCAACACGCCTGGATACACGTTTCTGTATAGTAAACCTTCAAAATTATGAATCAAAAGCATTCTCTTTTACGAAAATCGTCTACTGTCCTCTACTGCTCACCTCATTTATCAGCAATGTCAAATATTTGTCATTTTTGCCCAAAGTCCATCCGACAATTAGAATTCGCCAATTTTGCATTCTATGTGTTTTCCTTTTTTTTTTATTACAACACGACACCCTTCTTTTTTGTTCTCCCACCCATATTTAAATTGTGTTGCAACGATTTATTCACAAAAGCGCGTCGTTGACAATTAATTTTTTTTTCAAACAGACAAGGTCAATAGTATTATACAAAAATTTTACAATTTTAATGTTTAAATGTTTGTGTCCGTCCATTGAATTTGTTTTTCGGTGTGTTGTATTTTATGTATCGTAATGTAATTCATTGTCATTATTGACGCTCTGTAATTAAATCACTTTTTTACATTCGTTTGTAAATACATACTTTGTTCGATTGAATGGGAAAGTTATGCACGTGAAAAGGTCATGGGAAACGGATACAGATGCACTTTATGTTCTCTTGATTGAATATGCAACAGGATCGTATTGCAGTTATACTTATAACACACACGCAGAGGTGTTTTTTTACGCCGCACAAATTTTGTTGATGAAATGTGAAATTCATTCATGAATTTAATGAGAATGAGGTGTACTTTAATGGACTGTTTATAAAAAAAGGCGCGCGAAATGTATTGTATCGATAAACACAACAGACATTAGAATTCAAAATGGATAGTGGCTTATGTCCACCTAATACATTCTTACATTACATTTCGAGTCCAATCTGAAGGCCTGGATAGACCTCGGTCGAAAGTGAAAAGGAAATTTTTTCCGCAGCATTTTTTCCCAATGACACACTGGTGAATTTCATAAAGTAAAATCCGGAATTAATTCTGCAACTTGTCTCCATTGTAAAAAATATCTTTTTTTTTTGCTAAATGTAAATTATTCAATTAATAGAGAATCTAAGAATAATCCACAAAATGGCAGAGAAAAATTGGTATACACAAAAAAAAAAAGAAGAAACAAACACAAACTTTTAAAGTGTCCGGATGTACCATTATTCTGCTAATTCTGATAACTAAGAGCCTTTCAAGACTTATTCAATATGTTTAATAACACAATAAATTTCCCACGACGTCTATTTGGTCCAATGGCAGATTTACCCATTTTCCGTTATTAGGCTTTTTACATTTTGCCGCCTCCACCGAACTGTACAAATATTGCTTAAGCGACAACATACAATGTCCAATCGATTGTACAATAAAGCTCCTTTTTTTGTAGGCTCCACTACCAAGGTCGCAAAGGAAGATGAACTTTCATTAAAGAAAATGGGCTTTATTGTAAAATCGATTTGTAAGTGTGTATTCGACTCTAAGAAAAGTTTAGCTTGAAACCAAGTTGTACAGAAGATGGGCGAAATATTTTTTTGTCAATGATAAATACATATTCGGGAGGGATTATACTTTATTTACCTACAATATTCTGAATTAAACTTTTGTACTTTAATACGTACATATGTGATCTTTGAGCTTTCCACTTCGTGGGTCCTGAGTATTCTTCAAACTTTATTAGAGAGTGAAAAGCGTATAATTCTTTCGTTAGAGAGTCGGTTCAAAGGGGCGTTGAATTGATTTGTCTTATATTTAGTGATGTGTGACTTGCATTTGTTGGGGAAAATTGACAGTATCAATGGTACGATTTGTTTGAACAAAAACACCCTCAATAGTAGTTTTAGTTTCATATTTTTCCTGTTTAAAATATTAAGATCACGTCCAAAAATTGACAGACATAAAAACTTTAGAAAAGTTAAAATTAAATTAATTTTCTGTTCAAACCTCAAACAATAATTTCATAAAGGTAATTTAAACTGATAAAAATTGATTTATATTTTAAAATGCTGCATTCATAAAAAAATAGTATTTTAGAATGTTCTTCCGAAAAGATGGGTTTATATAATGAAATGAACCGTGTAATTTCAGTAGAATGACAAGATCATAAGTTTTAAAGTTTCAAAAATAAATTAAATATTTTCACTTGTTTTAAAACTCAAGCAATGTTTCTTTAAAAGATTTAAGCTTTTAATTTATTCATAAAATGAAAAATAAAATACTTTCAATCAACTGTCGCTGAGGGATCAAAAAATTCCTGAGGACATTCAGCTAAACTTATGCTCTTTTCGTGCGCTTAAGCCTCCCTGAAACTCAATGGTCTCAATTATACATTTTGACACACGATACGTCGGAATCTTGATTGTAATGCGAATCTGGTGTCGATTTGTAGTGTGTCATCACCCAATCTAGACTCAATCTGCCCGAAATAAGAAATGTTAATAGTTCGTCGCTTATAGATGTTCAGTTTGAAACAATTCCAACAAATAGTTCCTAGGCAATTAACCATAACAACAGATTTCTCAGCAACAGGAGCAGGCATGACCAAGAAAAGTTGATAATTGTGTCCAGATCTAATCAACGGACATAGATTGAGTGAAGTGTCTCTGGCAAGTAGGACAACTGAAACTGGTAAAAAATAAAATTTATGTTTAACAATTATCATTGAAATGACCTTAAGAGATTTAGTTGATTTGGAATAAGTCCTTCGGTGTCTGAATATAATTATCGGAAAAAAGTCTCTGTGGTGGATTCAATCTCACACGCTCTGTGGCTCACTTGGTTGAGTCGCACTCTACGATGCTAGTAATTCTAGAGGTCCAGAGATCGAATCTCGGCGTGGTCTAAAATTTCCGTACATGTGCGGATAGGAAATATGTAGTGCTCGCAACATTATATACACTTCGAAATGATATGCAATGTAACGTTGACTCGAAATTGCCTATAAACGGCTGAGTTAACGCACCATGGTCCCTATAACGGTACTGAGAAGTGGATTCAATCTCCATAGAATATTTAAACGACGAGGCGCCTTGAGGCCGATTTTCACTGACTTAAAGCAAATGACTTGAACAAGCTTTAAATTAAATTCATTTGGCACTCATAGTGATTCGGTCGCGCTCGACAGGTTTAGGATATCCACGTGTGGCTGACAAACGTCTCTATTGCAAGATCCCTCCCGAAATACATATATATTAATGTGTATACCCTTGTCTGAGAAAATAGCGACAACAATTTGCCCGAATTCGCCGCCCTTTGAAATCCGTCACCATAGGCTTCAGCCTACTGGCAAATCCACCACTTATTTATCCCATTCTTTTTTCGTATTAGAGCGGTTCAAATATTACCCTGAATTTCGTAATAAAATTGTTATCATTCAATTACGGAAACCGAATTAATAATCACAGGGTGATAAGTCTGAGCTATATGGGGAATGTTCCAGCGTTTCCTATTCGTTCAATGCAGGAGGACACGCGTACAAACTTCCCAGCGCTTGAATTTCTGCTAAAAATTTAGAAATTTCCACTCATTTGGCTTAGATTTAGAGGTAACCTAGCCGCTTATGAGTAATTCACTCAATACTACCTACGCTGATGATCGCCTACGCCACTGTGTCGGTAAGTTCGCAACCACATCTTAATCTTGTCGGAACGAGGAACATCATTCATACACTTAGGTTTCAGCGGACGTTACATTTATCTTTGACCAAAAAGAAACAGCGCACCCGACATACTGGTACATCTTTTCCATTCTTGGTCAGTGGCGTATTTAGAAAATCGTCGTCAAGAGGAGAGGGGATGGGTGCACGAGACCAATTTGATACTTGAATTTGGGTGTGTAACTAAACTGCGAACTACGTAGGGAAAAGGCTGGTAGGAATGTAGGGTTACATTTTTTTCATTCAAGTCAACAATGTAACACACCACACTTTCCATACATTTAGAGTAAATAGGCGGGATGCACTCAGTATACATTTTTCATAGAAAGCGATACATGATCCTCAGCCGTACACATATTTCACATTTTTTAAACTCAAAATTAATTACTAAAGATGGGCTGCGGAGCCACTTATAGGGTGCCTGACCTTGGTATAGTTGATCGTTGTTATAACTGTTTCATGAGAGGTATAAAAACTCAGCAGAGCGTGCTTGCTGATCACTACGCCTCTTAAACATAAGGTGTCGTTAAAGCTCCTCCTCCATTCCTTCATTCCATTACGAGGCAATAAAATCCGTAATAATATATAAAAAAAACTGAAAAACAATATAAATTCCAACGATTTGGATACTATTAGAAGTTCACTGTTTAAATTAAACAACTTTCTTTGAAAAGCGGTTTCCTTCAGTATGTGTCCGTTAGCTGATAAAGTGTTTGTTGCGTAGATTCGGACAGCACAGTTTTACTAGAACTACGCCTCCCCTTTGCATCGATTTTTTTTAGCGAATCAGGAAAATTACCAATCAAAGTTCCTCAACAATAATTACAATATGTATACAAATTCCGATTTTCATGATTAAATTTAATAAAAGGTTCATGTCAAGACATCATTTTAATGCAACCAAATGGATAGATCGTTAGTGGGACACCTTCAAAGCCAATTTTGTAGCATGTCAGTGGCTTATTGTAATATTGTAATGTGAATATTGGCAGTTTCGTTTTTTATTCTTTTTTTTTTAATAATAATAATTCGTTGTGGAGTTGTTGCTCATTTTATTTTTTTCCTATTGACCGTGTTATTATTTATGACACCTACCATTTTGATGTGTCGTACCGAAGAAATTGTATTGTATCTTAAATGACCCCAAGTATAGTTGAGGGGCATTTTAAATTGCTTTGAAAACATTTAAAAGTTTTGTTAAATGTTAAGTATAAATTTTCGTGATTTACTTTTGAAAGAAAAAAGGAATTAAATCTTGCCGCCAGAATTCTTAAATTTCTTCCTGCCTATAAATGTGGCCATAAAATTACCAACGAGGGAGTCACACTAGAGTTATCTTTAAATCTAGAACATATCTAAATATATCATATCTATCTAGAACATAGCTAACTTTATTCACTAAATTCTTCCTACTCCATTCTTTAAGGTATGTGTTCGTAGAGACGACTCATTAGATGATCGCTCAGCGATCGTAGTTTTACATGCAATTCCGAGTCGTATTTGCATATTTTTTGAATGGTGCTACTTTCCTGTCGACTATGACCTAAAGGAACATGTCTGTATAGAAACCATACGCATATAGTGATCAGAACCGACGTTTCAATTGCAATCGCTGAGCGATCATCCCATGAGTCGTCTCTACGAACACAAACCTTTATACCGCTCCATGGCGTCGCGTCGCTACTACAAAATAAAACGACTCCTTTATTCCCATAATTTGTAATAATAAGCTTAGATGGAACCCTTTCTTAAATCAAGACCCCAAGACTTTGGTTTTTATTTAGTGATTAAAAACTAAATAATTTCCTATTAGATGTAGGACTTTGGACTACGAAACTATAGGTGCCGAGTTCAATTCTCAGTGGAGCCAAAAAAAAAAGGTAAAATGAAAATGTGCCCCCGCTAAATGCGCCGCTACTCATAGCTACAATTACACTGAACAGTGGGCTCGCAGTTCCAGCTGCTCTCCACGTTTCTATAAGTAATAATTAAATTGCAAATAGAAAACATTACGATGGCCAAATAAATTAAGGATTTTCGCAGTCTGAAAAAATGAAATTTAAATAAAGGCGTTTGAAAGTTGTGTGAAAGTGAAGAGTTTTGAAAAAAAAAAAAACATTTTCTTGCACGACTTAGACCTCAATATCTTCAAAGCTAGACTAGCTAGAATAGCGAAATAAGATGATCATTACAGCCAAAAAATCTTCAAATGCCTGTGGCAGCTAAAGGGTTAAGAATTGGGGGTATGTCTTGTACAGCTTTTTTTGCTGGAAATCACATTAGTAATCACAATCCGGTGCGTTTATGCGGCAGTTTCCGGACACCCTGTATTGATAAGTTATGAAATTGGCTAGTATTTGTTGGATTGGGAATAACGTACGGCATGCATGTCAAACTCGGGGTCCGCGGGCCGCATGAAGATCACCTCGGAGTTTTGTGCGACCCGCGGTCTTGTCAAGAAACACAATGTGTATCAGCACAAATGCTTAAAAATAAAAAAATTTAAATTTACTAAAAGTTGTCAAGGAGTCGGTGGTTTATGCATCCTTAAATTATGTACTTTATCCACCATGTTATGTAAACAATTTGCTGACAGATACATATTTGAGACACATTTGCCTTAGGCGCCCTTTTTTGAGAAGGAGAATATAAACAAAGAAATAAGCACCTTCGTGAAATTATGTGAATGTGAAATATCGTAAACATGACGATTTCAGCCCCCTCTCCTACTTTTTGCCTTTTAGATTATTATTAAGCTATACTGGTGCATACGTTTGTTTCAAAACACACCAGAAAGAATTTTATTTGTCTATTTTTAGCCACGTTTCTGTCCGAACTTAATGTATGTCAGCCTAATGATTCAAGGTTGTTTTGGACTATACCTGAAGAAATTAGGGGTTTTCGTCCGATGCTGTAGTCTTGAATTAGTATTTGAATATGGGAACAGCTATTCAAATACTATACCTGGAGGTCTTTGGCTTTTGGATGACAGGCTATTAAATGTTCGATTTCGCACTTTCCAAAATTTGGCAGAAAATAATTCACAAATAGTCGTTACTAATCTATGAACAAAATTTTGACGTTTCAACTTCTTGTCTAAAGTGTCTAAATTTGTTTAAATAACAATTTGAAAAGATGTCATTTGGCATTTCTAAAGGATATAATCTCGAGGTCGTTTTTGACTCTGATTTACAGTCAAACTTTTTTTATTTATTTATTCTGTGATTAAATTCCGTAAAACTATTTTTATAGGCGTTTTCGAAATTTGTATTCTGCGAGTCGCTGAAACCTGAAGACATTCGGCACATGCCAGGTTTTGAGTTTGACACCCCTGACGTAGGGTATGGACACTTTCTCTGAATAGCGAGATTGAGTGATTTTATTACTAATTTCAACTGCGAAATGAGGAAGGTTCTAAGCTTTAGTGGTCACTCTAGAACCATTACATAAGCTTTGACATATGCAAACAAATCAATTTTGAAATATATAAGGAAAAATGTTTGATGAAATGGACACCAGATGGCAGTGGAAAAGTTTAGAGCTCAAAACAAAGAAAACTGCATAAAATAACATTTTTACATTTTCAAGTTTTTATCGGAGAAAATGTAACCAATTTTTATTTTCCGGAACTGTATTTGAGATTCACGGATAAATGGGTGTTTTATGCTGGAGGCTTTAGAGCTTGCGGATTGGGATAAGCTAAGCGTCATTTCGAATACTGAATCGGCTCCTTGCAGATTAGTGCAACGCTTGATCAGAGACTAGCAGATTCGGAAGATTCCATTCGTAAAAACATACGTTTTTAGTGCAATATAAAAAAAAAACACTGCGCGCTAAAGGTAAGTAACGCGCTTATTTAACGCGGTTCGCAAGAGTCCTTGCCGTTGAAACCAAAACCATACGCTTTCCCTGCTCACGATCAATTCTCTCACATCATCAACATCTGGCGAAAAAAATTTGCAAGAAAAATCCCTTGCAACCATATTTATTCAATCTTATGTCAATCGTCCATATGTCAACAATACGTGCTGACTGGAACTTTCTTTTACTTTTGCGCCAACATAACAATAAATCAAAGTGCGCACGTGGTGTCCTGTGTACGGGAGGTATCGAATTTTCCATTGACATCATCAATAAGGATCATTTCCAAGTGGCTGTCATATCAGCAAAACCACGAAATGACAAAGCAAATATGAATGAATGTATGTGCGCGAAAACATCTTAAATTTCATCTCAAAGCAAAAAAATCCGAATATACAAGAAAATCCTCTGACGACAACAATTGAAATGATGAAATCAATAGAATTTAAGCGCAAGTCAGATGATAAATGAATGAATTGAGTCAACAAGGAGAAATGCATGAATGCAGCATCATTCATAGGAGAAAGATGATTGTTGTGTGATCTTGAGTTGAGAGTGAGGATCATGGGCTGAATAATAATGACATGAAACGCGACTACTGAATCGAGTGTCGAAAATGATAAATGATCCATCATAATCGTATGCTGATCGAAGGGAATCTGTTTTATAGACAGAAGCCGGTTGAGGTTCACCTGGGTGCTGTCGGAGCAAGGATATGAATGAATTATATTGTAAGTATTTTTTTATTATTTATTAAAAGAAGATGATCTCACTAGGGATGAAATTGATATCTGCTATAGTTAGATCATGATTGTTTTTACTGATAAATTGGACCTCTTCAAACATATCATGTATACGGGCGCGTAGCATTGCTTTAGTAAAATTTTGTTTGACACAGATTATTTCCTGGATTATCGTCAAGATGATTAACGAATGAACTTCACAGTCCTTTTACACAGGACAAAATAATCAATTTACTTTCAATCGTTTCGTCTAAAATTAATTCTATAATTTGAAGTTAAATGAAGTTTAGATTTTAGCAACATGGCTGACTAGTTGTGGTGTTGTATGTGTAGAATATTTTAGAGAACGATGGTGACGTGACAGCAGCGCCTCGCTGTGATGGGAATTTGCAATAAGTTTAACGTTATTCATGATCACTGACTAAATTAGGACAAAACGTACCAATGAATCCAATACACTTAGATAATGTCCGAATTTAGAATAGGCTTAATGCCTTCTTTGATCAAATCGGTTCTCCTATTGTTCTGATTCACTCAATACAATACAAAAATTCATATTCGAAATTTTCGTTCAAATATTTTTGATAATATTAAAATGTCAATTAAAACCGTTCAAAATGGCATCCATCTGATACAGATTTGTGTGTAGTAGAAATCAGAACAGTCGGATAAATTTTGTTAAGATTTTATGGTGAAACTGTCTCACTCGGATTTTGATGAAGCAAGTGGAAGATGATATTTCCATAATTTAAAAAATCTGTACAAATTATTCCGATAAAGTCTGGTAGATACCAAACTATAAGGTAAAAAAAAATTCAAACAATTTTTTAAAATGATATCTGAGTTCCCAGAATTGAGCTCATTCCAGCTAGCATTCAGTTGCTATGCGAAATTTTCGTCACAAAATGACAACGGACTAATGCCAACCGTTAAGTGTACGTGCATAGATTTCGTCACTGTCGACGACGATATTCAAACAACAAGCTAACGGCTTTGGCGAATAGAACCAAACAATTTTTGGATGTATATAAGCCACGATAAATGTACACAATACATAAATTGTGTCACATAACAAAATATTCTTATTGATATACTAAAACAATAAATTGTCTGCACATACCTGGAAATGTTAACTCTATATCGATATCGATGGATTGTCGGTCGATACGATCGAATCCTCTTAAAATGCTTTATACTTCTAATTCACAATTTGCACTTAAACTTCACTTATTTATAATATTAAAACTTAATGAAGGATTTGATCGATGAATTAATTATGCAAAAGAAGAAACCACTTTAACACTCTCTTCAAATATTATTTCACTTGGAGAATATTCTCGTTGATGTTGAATTTATTCCACATTCGTTGAAATTCCTTTTCAAACTGATCGATAAGCTGCAGATTTGATGTGACGATGAGATTCTCCCAATTGCCTGAGAAGCCCTGTAATACGACAAAAAAAAAACAAGAATGATAGAGAGGTGGTCTAGTTTATGTGAATATAGAATGTAGTGCTCTTGCGGGGGGACGACATTTTAAATTTATTGTACAAAGGTAGCATTGCAAGTTTGACGAAAATCATCTGAAGACAATGACGTCAAAAATTTATAGGATAGCAAAAGTTTATGAAGCAACTTAAAAATGGCAAATGTTTGATCGAGAAAGAATCATGAAACTATTATTTTTGTTAAATCTGTTGATGGTAATGGGTTCTACGAATCAACAATTTATGACGCTATTTTTGTATAAGCGATTCCGACCTTGGTCCTTGTAACAGCGAGTAGCTCTGAAACGATTTACATTTGACTGCTGGTCACTGTGAGACTCAAAATAACGCTCCAGTAATTCTGAGAATAGAATCCCAACCCACTGTCCTATAGTAAAAAAAAAATCAGCTTACAATTGAATTATCCGAGCGACATATTTTTCACCATCATCATGTCACACAGGAATTTGGCGGCTTTAAAACCAACGTAAGACATCGAAAATTAATGCGAAAATATTTGTTTCTATTAAATCATTCAACACATTTTCGAAAACGCTGATCTGGAAAATGTTTTGCTCGTTTTCTTTACTAACATTTTTTGGAGTAGTTTTTGATAACTTCCTTGCATACACACCGAATCTCTTCGCGGACGAACTTCCAAATGGTTTCAACTCTCGCGCCTTATTTAAAAAAAAATGCGGAGAATTCTTAGAGAATAAAATCAGAGCTATAGTTAAATCGGGAAAACCTTGCCAATTCCCGGTATTAGCATCTTGCATATTAGCAGAAACAAATTAAGGTGGACTCTTTCTTCGAAATATGTCTTTCATGCTAAAAGAATCAATACAATTGCAACCAACTGAAAGATTTGCGAATAGATCGGTTCAATTAAAGTTGGATTTATGCGAAAAGAAGGTGAAAGTTATCGAGAACGACAAAAAAAAAGGTGACGAAATTGATGCTTTGTGGGTATGAAATTTCCCACAGGAATGCTTTTTTAAACGCTTTTATGTCCTGAGTGTTTATGCGATTCCTTATCTCATTTCATATGAATTTCTTTGAGTGTTTAATATTTATTGATTATACGTGTGCTCCTGTGATCCAAAAGGCTAAACAAATTTTTTAGACATCTTCCGGAAATCAAATTTGGACATATCCCTTCACTTTAGAAAGAAAGAAGTTTTTCATTGCAAAATTAGCGCGTAATTTGTCAAAGATTTTTTTTTAAGAAGAACTTATTTAGCTCATAACTGCTTCGTGAAACTGAAATTTGGTCAACTTTCACTAATAATTTTTAGTTTGAAAATGTAGCACCTCTAATCAATTGTGGGCTCTTCAAGTCAAAGCATCGTAAGGACTTTATATCTTTTAGTTATAAACTCTTGTCTTTTTCATAAGAAGGGTTTGCTGGATTCAAAGTTACTTTTCCTTAAAAAGTTGATATTAGCATTTTGCTTGGATACATGTGACTATTTCTCAAATAAAGACCAAATTCCAATGGCTGTTTTTTGTTGTTTTTTGTTTCTTTATTTTAGTCATATTTTCTTTACTTTAGCAGGCGGTTTGGTACATGCACTGAATCGAATCGTCTGCTAAAGTAGAGAAAATATGGCTAAAATCAAGTAAAAAGACAACAAAAACAGCCAAGAAATATTTCTCTCGCTCATTTGTTGTTCGTGTAGGCCTTGTTAATTTACTGATTACACTGCGTGACAAATTTAAAAAATAACCGTCATCTCCCATTTTTTTTATTTAATTCTTATCTAATCCTTACTAAAACCTCATATTTACTTTTTCCCTTGACCCCCCAGTTTCAGAGATATGGAAAGATATTGATATTCCCAGAAAATAATACAAAATAAAGTTCCAGTAACAAATCGGTTATTATTTATTAATTTTTTTTTGGTAAAACGCACATAAAACAATATAAGAAACATATTAAAAAACTTAAAATTATAAACTTAATTGTTAAACAAATTTATTTTAAGGGAAAAATAAAAAAAATCAACTTTTTCTCTTATGTTTAGAATTGCCTTCTCGCTGTAAGCGCCAACAATAATCTCCTAACATCGCTGCATCCCAATGACCTTGAAAACGTTCCTCAAGCCTTTTTATGTCCTGATGAAACCGCTCACCTTGTTCATCACTTACGGCTCCAAGGTTCGCAGGAAAAAAAAAAGAAATGGGAGTGAAGAAAATGCATTTTCAAAGACATTCTGCACCCCATCTCTTTATATGCATCTAAACATATTTGTTACTAAAAGTTCTGCGTTTTAGGCTTTGTGATTTCATAAGAATCCTTTTATAACAGCTTTTAACGAAGTCCATGTACCATATACCAAATCATTCAATTCCTCTTGGCGAATTAGGTGTGGTTTTCGTTCGAAAAACTGTGTATCCTGAGGGTCGTTACTTTCATCACAGTGAGGAGGGCGAACAGTGCTGTTTACACTGTGGGGCACAGGTTTCGTGACAGAACTCACTATAGGGTACTCCACTTTATACTTATGCTTTTTCGTAGCACCCGGCAAATCGAACAGACAAAAATAGCAATCGTCGTGATGATTGCTAGGCTCGCTCCAAAGTGCTGGAACCGCGAAAGGCATTTCTCGTTTTCCAGTTTTTTGAGAGTGCAGTGACATACAACACGATATGCAAAAAAAATCGGGTATCCAAGGCTGACACACAACGCGGCCAAAACATTTGAAATAAGCATCCCTTAATTTTTGTGTTACTTTTTTCTCTAGCGATTTAAAAATATATTTGCCACACACGTAGCAAAATTTATTTGGTGAATTTTTGCACAGGTTGCGAATACTTCTTTCAGAATCCATATTGAAAACCAATGAAAGTAAAACTATTACAACACGTGCTATTTATACCATAACAATATATTTTTTAAGTTTTTTTTTTTTAATTTTTGTACCTGACAGTTTTCGCGCTTTAAGGGATATTATAAGGATAATAAAAAAAGAATATGACAAATAAAAACAAAAGGGATAATATAAGGATAATAAAAAACGAGTATATCAGGTAAAAATATAATAAATATAAAAGTTACGTAAAGATATGTAGCCGCGAAAAGATAAAAAAAAATGGTTTTTACGGTTTTAAGTCACAATAAAAGGGGAAAAAATAAAATAACCGAGCAAATTATATTTATTTTGGGCGAGTTTTATTGCCAAGAGTCCTTTTAAGGATACTGATAAGAAATTTACTTATTTTATTGCAAATGGCAGTAATTGAGTAGCAGATACTATATGAGGACCATTAAAAAAGATTTCGGCGTGTAACTCGAAAACCTGAGGGTCAGGAAAAAAATTAATTGCATTTTTGTCATATGGGAACCAATAGCTAACCAAAATAGCATTCAGTTTTTTGACGGTTTTTTGGTGTCACGCAGTGTTATTATTGGTTTATCACAACTTTGAAACTTCACTCAAAGTTAATGTTTGGTGCTTTAGATGTACTAAACAGTTTTTAACCCGAATCGTGTTTTTTCCGCTTATTTACACAAACCTCTGCAACATTTTGGCAAAAAACACACTTTTTAATTCATTTTAATTTTAACGAGACCGAGGCTAATTCGGGCGCGACCGAAATTTGAATACCCCTCACTTCTACCGCATCCCTATGACGATTCCATCTGTTCCTGCGTTGAGGCTAATCTAGGAACACATTTGCGTGAAGTTTGGTTAAGATTGGTTCATAAAGCAAAAAGTTTTTCTTAGAAGAACCTAACTTGCAAGGGTTGGTTTGTATGACAGCCCCATGACGTAGTGGTCCGATTTCATCCGTTTCTAGATATTTTTTGAGGCTTTACTAGAAACACATTTGGGTAAGTTTGGTTTAGGTCGGGCATGGCAGCCCTATGACGTAATGTTCCGGTTCCATCCGGCCCTAGAAATGTTTTGAGGCTTTACTAGGAACACACTTGGGTCAAGTTTGACTAAGATTGGTACATAAAGAAGAAAGTTTTTCTTAGAAGAATTTCAGGGGCAGCCCCATGACCCCATGGTTCGATTCCATTAGTTCCGACTTATATACAGCGTACGCTAAAAGAAACTTGTATACACAATTTCAGCCAGATAGCTTCAAAACTGAGGGACTAGTTTGCGTTGCAACAGACGGACATCGCTCAATCGATTTCTTTCATCATACTGATTAATAATATATATACTTTATAGTATTTCCCAATTGAAAAAATCCTTATCCCAAATGAAAAAATCCATATCCCAAATGAAAGAATCCTTATCTCAAATGGAAAAATCCTTATCCGAAATGAAAAAATCCATATCCCAAATGAAAAATCCTTGTGTGTGAATTAAAATAAAATGAATTTAGGGGTGTTTTAAGTTGTTTCTTGCATTGAATTATGAGGTGTGGTTGATGTTATTGATAAAGAATTAAATTTATTACAATTTTGAACCCGAGGTATATAGATACGTGGCCAATCCAGAGTAAATAAAACTTGATACCATTTTAACATTAATAAAGGAAACCACTAGCGCACGCTTTGTTCACGGAGGAATCCTTCAGTTGTTTCAATTGCCACAACGAAAAACCAACAACTCGCGACTATCATTTTCGGCTAGCTTTTCAAAACCTTCGCCACCACCGCTTTACCCACAAATCTGTGTAACTATTAGGACACTCAATCTCTCGTTTTTTTTTTTCATTTATCAGTTTCTAGATGAGCGAATTCCTAGAGCGGCTCCAAATGAGGAAATGAAAATGTCCATGAAACATCAAGCACGACTATTACGACAAGACGGAGCTGCGGAGTCTGCGTTATGGCCGCCAATGAAATGAAATAAAATCGTGTCGCCACTACGAACAAGAGGCAAAGATGAAGTTATTGAAATGAAGGCTCCATCCAGAACTTTGCAACAGACACCCAACTGCAGGTGAAATATGTGTAATATACATTAGGCGAGCCGATGAGCCTTTGTCGAATTTTTGGCGACTCTGAGGTGGTGACACAGATTTTCATTTAGAATAGAAAAAAGGTTACAGAAAAATGCAACAGTCTTTGATTGGCTAAGTTCGACGTCGGATTTAAGGAGACACTTCTCGAATAGAGCGTAAAAAGTCTCTTCCATAACGACAACGCATCGGCTCACCTCGATCTATGTGTGAATGTCTTTTTTTGGCCAAACATGAATTTTTAGATTGGGGAAAGCGGTTCACGTTAAATGTTGAGGTCAATGTCTCTTGTTTTGCAGTGATTGTGAAATACTATAATTTCAAAGAATTAAAAATCTAAAATACTGCTGAAAAGTGTATCACCCTGAAGTGAGTTGGTGATACCAACCATTAAAACCATTTTGAGATAAGCACTCGTCAGAACTGAGGGTTTTCGGACGATCCTCATGAGCCATTCTTACCACTGAAAAACGAGAAAATTCGATTAAGTCTTCCTTCTAATTGATGTTTTGCGGCCTTGAAGCCCGATGCAGTTTTTTTCCGTTAAAGGGCGGTTCAAATCATTTCATGGAATATTGGTAAAAAATCGCGCTTCATACTCCCCGCAAAATCAAGAGACGCGAGAGCGTCTCGCCCGCCAAAGGAAAAAGAAAAACGAAAGCGAACAAGTCTATGATTACCGGAGACAACTTGCTTTTTTGTTTGATCAGGCTACAGCCTTCCAGGCAACAGCCCCCAACAAAATTTTTTTACCAAAATATTCCACATATTCTGTTCTAGTGCCTTTCCAAATAAAATCTTCGATCGGCACAATAACGGGTAAGATATATGCAATAAACGGTGAAATTTTCACCCTCACAGACTTAAGCGAGTAACCCAATTTCAGAATGAAGTCTACAGTTGCAGAAAGACTTGCTTCTACTGTCTCTCTTCGTGATGGGATTTTTATGAAATTTGGAACGAATGATCCTCTGGTGGTCCTTTTAAAGAATCAATGTCTTCCATTTAGATAAGTGGATGGAATAACGGTAAATTAATAGGTAAAGTTAACAAAAGATTTTCAACAATTGCGTCTATCGGCTCATCGCATTGACCATTTTTTTAAACACACTGCGGCATTGGGACATTTGGATATTGGGACACCGGGAGACTGGGAGACTAGGATTTTGGAGTAGTGGGATATTAGGAAATTGGGACATTAGAGTCTTGGGACATTAGGACATTGGGGCATTAGGCACAATGGGGAAACAGGGACGTGGGGACATCGGGATATTGGGGCATTGGGACATCGGGATATTGGGGTATTGGGACATCAGGATATTGGGACAATGGGACATTGGGATATTGGGACATTAGGACACTGGGAGACTGGGACATTAGGACACTGGGATATTAGGACGTTGGGACATTATGACCTTGGGACAATCGGACATTGGGACATTGGGACACTGGTACATAGGGGCATTGGACCACTGAGACATCGGAATGTTGTGACATTGGGACATCGGGATATTCGCACATAGGGGCACTGGGATATAAGAACATGTGAACACTAGGGTCTTGGGTCATTAGGACATTGGGATATTAGGACATCAACACATTAGGACATTGGGACATTAGGTACACTGGGGAAACTGGGACGTGGGAACATTGGGACACTGGGACATCGGGATATTAGAACATTGGGACATTGTAACATTGGGATATTGGCACATTGGGATATTGGAACATTGGGGTACTGGGACATTAGGGCACTGAGATACAGGGAAATTGGGGCACTGGGATATTAGGACATTAGGCTATTGGGACACTTGGTATACTGCGACATTGGGACACTGACCACTGGTACATTAGGACATTGGGCCATTGGGATATTTTCATTTAGGATACTGGAACATTTGGGACATTGGGGTACTGGGATATTAGGAAATTGGGGCATTAGGACCTTGGGACATTAGGACAGTTAGACATTGGGATATTAGGACATTAGCTGGGAGACTGGGACATTGGGATATTCCGATACTGGGACAGTGGGACATTCGGACATTTAACCATTGGGGCACTATGATATTTGCACATTGGGACAATAGGACCTAAATTGGGACACTGGGACATCAGGATATTGGGACATTGGCACATTAGGATATTAGGACATTGGGACACTGGGATATTAGAACGTTGGGACATGAGGACACTGTGACAATGGACCTTAGGGCATTAGGGCATTAGGACATTGGAACATTGGGACACTGTGACATTGGGACAATTTGACATTGGGACAATGTGACATTGGGACACTGGGTCAGGGGGGCATTAAGACAGATCAGTAACAGAACGTTAACAAAGCGTTGGCAAGGCAACAACAGAGCGTTAGCAGATCGTTAAGAGAGTGTTAACAGAAAATTAACATAGCCTTAGCAGAACGTTAACAGAACGTAAATCGAGTAATAAAAGAAAGGTAACAGACCGTTTACAGAGCGTTAGCCGAATGATTAAAGAGAATTAAGAGAACATTAACAGAACGTTAACAGAGCATTAACGAAAAGATAATAGTGTTAAGAGAACGTTAATAGAGCATTAACAGAGTTAACAAAAAATTAACAGATTACTAACAGAATGTTAGCAGAGCCATAACACAAAGATAACACAAATCTATTTTGCATAAAATACATATTAATGAACTATACCCATTTCATCCCAAAATTATTTTTAAAAAAGCTCAGCAACAGCCATTTGTGGCGTATTTGCAATTGCGTTTGCAGTATCTATTTATTTTAAAGAAGACCCTGTGAATATAGCTTATGATATTAAATTTATGGAATATGCTGAACAAAAGCCTATTGAAACTTTTCCTAAAACAAAAATATTAGTTGGCTATTTAAGTATGCAAAAATATATGATATCTGACCAAAAACAACAAAGTGGTAAAAGTTACCCCGCCAAAAAAAAATTCATCTGCCGCAAAAAGAATACATATCACTCCAATCCGCTGCTCATATCTAATTTTGTTTGCTGGATGTACTTTTGTTTTAGGTGTAAATGCTGGAGAAGTTTAAATGTACAGGACTACTTCTTAAAGTAATTTGGAGGGAGCCGTCAAAGTGGCACTGAATAAAATGTTAAAGCTCCCACCAAATTACTTTAAGAAGTAGTCCTGTACATTTAAACTTCTCCAGCATTTACACTTAAAACAAAAGTACATCCAGCAAACAAAATTAGATATGAGCAGCGGATTGGAGTGATATGTATTCTTTTTGCGGCAGATGAATTTTTCTTTGGCGGGGTAACTTTTACAACTTTGTTGTTTTTGGTCAGTTAAAATATTATGAGGATCATAATTAATTAGGATATAAATAACATACGTGTCGCAGCGGTGAATTTTAATGCATTTAAAGAAATTACATTGGTAAAACGAATACAAACATTTATTTGTAATTTTTTCAAACTCGACTAACCAAACTTTTGGCACCATCCCCGTCGATATTAGTTCGGTTAATCGACGCTCTGCTCTACAATCAATCTTATCCTGCACAATTGTTTTTTTCTTTTTATCCAAAAACTTGAACCTGACCAATCAATATATTCTAAAATTCTAAATCATGAGAGTATCCAACAACAAAGACCCAACAATGCACTTGTGCCATCAACAACAAAAAAAAACTTGTTCCCCCCAAGTTTGGACCGCTGACCTTGTAAATGGACATTGATACCTCTTAGTTTAACTGAACTCCTGTGTCTTTTACACATATTATAACTTCGTATTTATCTAATTAACAAAACAACTATAATTCCAATTGAACAAACACTGTCGTCATTGGAATTCAGTCTTAAGCCCAAAATATGCAGCCGTTAATTTAAAAAAAAAGCTGGACCATGGGATCTTAGATTTTAATCTTTCAATCATTCCTCAGATCGTTTATAATCAAAGTGTAGGTACATAACAATGTCACCACTGATAGCATCATCATCATCGTCTTCATCTGCAACCAGCAGCGACAGGCAACAATGTTACCGTCATATTATTTTGACCATAAAGAAAGAGAGAACATCGCAGATCATTTCAATAAATAGTCCAGTCAAAATATCCCTATTCAGGCCTCCAAATAGAAAAAAATTGAGTAAGGCTAATTTTTGTTGTTTTTGAATCAGTGGGCTCCCAGGAATCTAAAACTGATTTTGCTATAAAAAAATTTGATCGGAAAGGTCCCAAAAGGACACTCTTTAATCCTTGACCGGAGGTCGACATGCGGGGTATCAAATCAAAGGAGACGTCGAGTACATTACATATTAGGTATTTGTTTTATGTTTCAAGGACCCTTAACGGAATAAATCGATCTTAAATGGATATGATATGACACCCCACATGCCCACCTTCGATCAACGTGTGAAATTAGTGTCCTTTTATGTCCTTTCTCAGAGGTTTTCGATCATTTTTTTTCTTAGCAAATTTAATGGTAGAATCGCCAGCTATTATAGATGGGTTGGGTACGATATCCCGCCCATCATATTCCCGTTTTTTAAAATCCCGCCATTTCAAAATCCCGCCAATTAAAAATCCCGCTCAATTAGAATCCCGTCTAATCAAAATCCCGCCAATCCAAAATCCCGCCATTTCAATAACCCGCTTATTCAAAATCCCGCTTTTCAATATCCCGTCACAAAAGGTAAGTATTCTTTCAAAAATCGCGCGCGCGGGATTTTTTTATTATTTAGTAGCGGGATATTGATATGGCGGGATTTTGGAATGGCGGGATTTTGATATGGCGGGATTTTGTAATGTCGGGATAACGTAAAGCGGGATTTTTTGGGAAAAGCGGGATTTTGTTTTTCGGGATTATGTAGATATCCCATTATAGATTATGAAAAGTGATAAAAGTAGTAACAACTTGAATTATTCTCGTAGTTATGGCTTTGGAAAGATATACGGGAAACACGAAAATATTCCATTTAACCTCGATTTATTCCGTTGAGGGTCCTTGAAACAATGTAATGTACTCGACGTCCCCTTTAATATGATACCCCGCATGCCGACCTCCGGTCAAGGATTAAAGAGCATCCTTTTTTGTATCATTTGTGGGACCTTTCCGATCAAATTTTTTTTAGCAAAATCAGTTTCAGATTTCTATGGGAGCCCACTGATTCGAAAACCACAAAAATTAGCCTTACTCTAGTTTTTTTCTATTTGACAGGCTAATATGACTGGACTAAAAATACAAGAAACAAAAAAAAAATCAAATCACAGAAAAAATGCAGCAGCACTAGCACTTTGATGCTCTATCGTATAGAGTTGAATATTCACCTGAAATGTCCAATTCATTGATCCGTTGAGCAAGAATGGCATCAGGTCCGATTCATTTGCATATCGTGCAACGGCCGATGTTGATGGACGTAACCGTCGACTAATCGGACCATCAATTATACAAAATTTGTGATGCATTAGACCGGTCGAGTTGGTTTGAAAACGAACAGGTATTCCTGAAAAAAAAATAGAAGAAAAAATGTATTCAAACAGTTTTTGTTGTTAAATAATTCGAACCAAAAAATTTTAAGAAACAGGCATCGTTTTCAATAAAAAAGAAGAATCCTCTATCCCAAATTGTCAGAATTAGGCAGAATTAATTTCAGATAAGACGACGACGATTATTATAATACGAGTATGATGATGGGAATGAAAAGCTTAGATTTTTTTTGAAATCGTGGTTTTGTTTTGGGGCTCGATAAAAGAGCGCCCGTTGCATAATAGACGGGGTTTTTGATAATAATAAATTGTTTGAAACAAGATATTCCACAATTTTCGGAAACAAAGTTGGTTTTGAATCTTTTTGTTTAGGCCGCGCATAAGTACAAATGGATAAAATTCGAATATTTAAATTATGGGGGACATGATTGTTTTTAACAATAAATTATATGCAGGTTCCCAGGGGTTTCCAGTTTATGGTCAAGACAATATGCACAATCGACATAGCGTTGAACTGTCTTTTTCTATTGTAATATTCCAGTATTGTGCAATATAGATACCATTGTTCAGAATGGAATTGTTTTACAAATTTATAATTATTTGAAAAGAATAATAGGAAACATGTGTATCTATAACTGATGGGTCCACTGTCGAGGATTTGAGAATAAGCTATGACCGTGGTCGTTGGCGGAGAGTACGTTAACCCTTCATATTTCATTTTTTTTCTGGAATCAGTGAGGAGAAATGTAAGATTTAATATTTATCTAGCATTTGTCAGCAGTTCGTTGGCGCCGTTTATGGAGTGGCACGTCAGTGCGATCACCAATTAATTTTGTGCTCAATGTAGCAAACAGAGCATATCGGCCAAAGATCCAAACACGTGCCATTGGATGGCCTGTAAAAAGATTTGACTAAGCACTTTTCAACGAAGTTCTGCGAAACATATAGGTCAACATAGGACACGTGGCAGCTAAAAATGGCCTAAGAAGCATCTATGTCGCATAAGAAGGCATTAAGACAAAAAATGAGAACTACTGGTGGTCACAGAAAATCGCGGGGTTCAGGCGCCATTGCCTGAAAGCGCGACGTCTGTGTCAGCGGTCAACTCAAAGAAGCGATCATGATTTCCTACTAGAGTCTTATAAAAACGAAACTCCGCTTTTAGGAAAAGTAAGCAAAACTGTTTCGGAAAATTCTGTGACAACATGAAGACCACCCCGTGGAAACGTCAATATTAAAATTTCTGGCCTTACAACAAGACGTCAAATCTCCATACCAATTGGAACACATGATGATACTTCTTCTCCGATTCCTTCTGCCCAAACTTTTAATTAAAATCTACAGAAAATATTGATAAAGCTTTCAATTACCTACCCTCTACAATACAAGAATGCTGTTCGCCAGCCACCCCCAACCGACATAGTAGCCGAGGTAGAATCTCTCAGCCTAGTCAGTCAAAAGATACTAGAGCTCCTTAAAATAAAATGCAAGGCAAAATCTGATTTGCAAAAATCTTCATCCCCCTTACGAAATTCAAGCTCACTGAAGCCATGAAAAATCTGAAACGGGAGCTTATTACCAAAAATGACCGAATCGAAGAATTTTTGAGTAGTTTCTCCCATTCGGCAGACTAAAAGTCCCCAATATGGAAAACCGTGAAGATACCTGGAAAAACCATACTTCCAAAATCTCCAATCAGAGACAGTCTAATTAAAAATGGATAATTAGTAATTCCCAGAAAGCTGAGACCTTTGTCAAAGACTTCGCTGAAATATTTAGTCGCGAAGAACAAATAGAAGCAACCATCAATCACACACACGTCGAAAACTATGAAATGCATCCTTCTTTCCCTGAACCATCAAATCAGTGAAATTAACAAAAGAATGCTGCTGGTCGCGACTCTGTAACGGATGGTTTTTTTTTAATCTCCTAGCGAACAAGCGGAATGCAGTCGAGGTGGTAGATAAAGAGTACTATGATTCAGCCAGGCTCGAAGAGCTCAATTCAGAAGGCTATTTCGAAGGGATCCCCTTACAGACTCTATAAAGAGGGTTGAAAAGTCGTTGAAGGATTGGACTTCCATCATCGATCAGCCCTCTAAACTGTGAATGACAAACCCTGCCAAAGTGTACAAGCCCTGATACCGAGTTTAGGGAAATCGTGGCAACTTTCAACTCCCCAACACAAATCTAAAACCATCACAAAATGGCTACTCTAGAGGTTCAATTGTCTAGGCGGAACCGGTTTTAAAAGGAGTCTCAAAAACATCCTCCCTGTTGCCTCATCGCCAACCTATGAATAACGCAGGCTCAATTTCATCGGACGAGCGGCTGGTATTGTTTGATGTCAAGTCACTGTTCCCACAAGCATTCCGGTCATGGAAGCTCTACTCTACCTGGAAGAGTGGGTAGTGGTTGCAGGTTCTATAACGGCACCAGAGTTGCGCCCATGGGTAATCCACCAGTAAGTGAGATATTTATATGAACAGAATCGAAGAACTGGATGACAAGGGCGAATTACCAAAATTCTGGATAAGATATGTGGACGACATGCTATAGCGATCATCGATAAGGGAGAGGGCGATAAGATACTGAAGGCTCACAAGAACATCCAGTTCACTATGAAAACGAAAGATAACGATGAGCTGACATTCTTGGACCTTAAATTCATCAGGAAAAATACCGGCCTACAGAGGACTGCGCCCGCAATACGAGGGTTTTTTAGATTTTGAATACATAGTGAATAATTTTGCACATATATTTTATAGGTAATAAATAAGAATTATGCACAATATTAACGAAATACTTCTTGTAAATCTATTTTTGGATTGGTCTAAATAAACGCGTTCCAGAATTAAAGGCTAACGCCTTTTCTTCTGCAACACTTTTAATTATACCAATCCAAAAATAGATTTACTACGTATCATGGCTACACATATTAACTGAACTTATTAGCTGTATCTTCGGTACCATTACTCCAAACTGGAAAAAAGCAACTGATATGAAATGTACCCATTGAGTTCGTTGATTTGAGTACCCATACGTCCATGTCCGATAAAAACTAAAAAAAAATCTAGTTTTCAAATCTCCGGGACACTCTGTTAGCTTTGTCCTACCAACGTCTATGTATTTCGTGCTAAAGACTGCTGCGAGTCTACACATTCCTACCAAAATACATGACGATCGGTTAAACCGTTTGCGAGTTATTTAGTGAACTAATTTTCAAATGCCCGGGACACCCTGTTATTTTTGTCCTACCAACTTTTAAGTATTTCGTGCCAAAGACTGTTACCATTCTACACATTCCTACCGAATTTCATGACGATCGGTTAAGCCGTTTGCGAGTTATTTAGTGAACTAATTTTCAAATGCCCGGGACACCCTGTTATTTTTGCCCTACCAACTTTTCGTACCAAAGACTGTTACCATTCTACACATTCCTACCAAATTTCATCGGTCAAGCCGTTCGCGAGTTATTTAGTGAACAGACGGACGGACATAATCGATTTCATAAGGGTTTTTTTGAAAAATCTAAAAACCCTAAAATTGCGAAATTGAGTTCGCCATGAAAACCAACTCACACCCAGCGGACTATCCCCTCTAAACATTTATTTTCACAGAAGATGGCGCCGTTCGACTCCAAGATTTACTGACTTTACACCATCCCGCCTGAACAAGTATAAGAAATACAAATAATTTACCTTTATATTAACAATTTACATGCACTTGCATATACGTTTTTCCACTTGTACATAGCTTTCTATATATGTATGTATAGAAGGCTGATATGGGATTGACATATAAAAATGTAAATTAATATTTTTATATAGTCGGAAAACTTCAAGGAGGAAAAACGTATAATGTAAGTATATCTTACGAGCAATCTTTTTGTTTCAGGATTAATTTAATATTTCTTTATATATTTATTGTATATGCGCACATATTGAGATATATATATATTTCTATTTGTATTATATTTTATCAAATGATATTGTTATAGTAAATACTGAACTTCAAGGAGGTTATCCTTGAAAGTTCAGAAGCGATGGCTGATCCCCATGGAGGTTATCCTTGGGTGAGGTCCGAGGTTGGGTTACAACCTCGTAGGTACGTGCACTCCCTGGCCATTTCGGGGTCGTGAGGAGGTTATCCTCATAGTGGTTGAGAGGAGGTTATCCTCTCAATCCAGACCATTGTTCGACAGTTTTCCGGGTAGGAAAACTGGCTTTTGAAATTTAAAAATTATTTGATGAATATATTTTAAATATTATATTTGTTTATATCATTGCTCAGGTGTTGTTTTCTATTATTTTTCAGATTGACCGGAAGAATACAAATTGAAGAAGAAGTGAAATTAAAAAATAAATAATATTCATTACTGAATTAATGTTTTCTTACACAAGGAGAGAAAAAATAAACAACCATACATCGTGGAAACAGGCCAGAAGAACGGATACGACCCACGGTTGATGTCGAACCTTATCCGAAAGAAGAAGACCAGGATGGAGGAACGAGCATTGATGACGTTTAAGCGCAACGAAGACCCGACAAGGATTGGACTAACGCGTTCATGGATATCTAGGTGGCTACGGAAACAATGAAGGGCATAGGTCTGGATATGATTTCGACGAACAGACAACACCAACTAGGCTCGACCAAGTAGCACGACACATTTTAAAGACAGAACACGATATCACGTGGGACAGCGTTAGCGTCATCCATGTAGAAGTTGATCAGCGAAATCTCGATGTCTTGGAAAGCCTGGCCATTCTTAAGGAACCGGAATACCGTCAGATGAACCACGACAGAGGCTAGGTACAATCAAGGTTGCTGAGGATATTGACAGACTCTTCATTTAAAAATTAGAGGGTAAATAGCTCATAATTACCCCATGTAATAGGCATAATTTATTTTGAATTTCCAGGTAAATATCCTGAGAAAATGTACATGCAAATCAGTGCGAATCAATATGAAAAGGATTTCCCAATTCATAGTAGTTCAATATTTCGGTCTTCATCTAGACAGAAGGTTAACCTGGCGTCCCCACATCCTTAAGAAGCGAGACCATGCCAAAACCAGGTAGATGTCAAAAAACGCTTCCGTTCAAATATGGTGTCCTCCAATACGATACCGGCGATGGATAGTGGATAGGGTCATAGCGGGAGTTCCACAGGGGTCAGTGCTTGGCCCACTGTTATGGAACACATTGTACAACGGCATTCTGGAATTTGCCATGCCTGTTAAAGGTTAGCCTTGAACATAATGAGCAAAAAAACGGGGGCTGATTCTATCAGAAATCACTGAAATAGGCGATACTCAAAATATCAGAGTATGATAGATTCGAGACTGATTTGCAGCTGATATTGTAAAATGGGCTAAACGCAAACATGAATTGAATTTTAACTCAATTCCTAACAGGCAATACTTGATCATTTCATGCTGGATGACTCGTCTTTGCTGCGAGCCATTCGCAGATGCATAACATGTATTTTGACTGCCTTAAGCCGGCCCCACACCGACCGGAGTGTGGCACACACCGCACAAAAGATCGATTCCAAGAATGATACCTTGGAGTCGCCCAACCACACTGCTGCACTGCTGCTGCACGATTTTTCGTATCAATCTTGTGTGCGGTGTTTGCCACACTCCGGTCGGTGTGGGGCCGGCTTTAGATTTGTCGTGTGGCTCGCGCAACTGAATGTGAAATTCGGAGAAACGTTCAGCCCAAAGAATGTACCGAACCATATGCTGGAGCTGAAGTGCCAACGCATTTGGGAGGCAGCAAGTGATTTTGTCTGCCGTATCTACAAGGAGTCCAGAGAGAAATAGCAAGGAGGTAGTCAGCATGGTGGCCACTTAATCGAAGACGCCCCATGGAAGTAACGACAGGCGATCCTGCAAAGAGCTTGGCGATGGAGGTGGTCTGGCTTTAGCAGATACAACTCCAACATGACTACATTTGGAGTATCTTCCCCAGCTCGTTAAACAAGGAAAAAGAAAAAAGCTGATACGTGTGTATGCACAACATTTTATATAATCAACATTTCTAATCATCCCGACAAAAATTTACGACGACCTGAGTGCAAGGTGCGCTTGAAATTTTCCGCAAATCAGTCATTTAACCTTCAAATTTGCCATATTTGCCCAACGATTCGTAAAATTCCAATCAGAACAATGAATTCAAGTGGAAGTTTGTTTATCATTTCACTTTTGTGTAAACACATTTCTTTCGCCGCAGATACAATACACAACCTTACACACATGCATATTAACGTACAACCGCACTTTGCGCTTACATACGCACTACAGAGCACATGACTGACAGTTTAATGTCATATTTTATAAAACATTTGATTACAAACAAAAGAGAAAGAGGGATGAAAGAAAGATTAGAAAACTCTTGAGGGGATCATTAAAGCAATATAATTCTTATCATCTTATCTAATTTTTTTTTATATGTTATTCTTATTATGCCGGTCAGTGCACCTGTCAGCCGTTCGCCTTTTGATGCTGTTCTTCCTCTGAAATCGTAGGAGAATACTTTTATAGACTGCATACTGCTTAATCTCAAGAAAGTATGACTTTCTTGAGATTAAGCAGTATGCAGTGATATCATGACATGATAAATATGTACCCGGGGCGTGTTGGGTTACTGGAGCAATTAAGACAATCACCAATGGAGGGTGTGATGTGTCATATATAAGTACACAACATACAACTTAGTTTCATATGCACTAGCAGAACTCATCTGAAAAATAATTAATTTACTTTTACCGCGATTAGGAGATAACGTCTCTTTCTTTACACACAGAATGTTTACATGTTTGCGATGAGTGTACCTACAGAAACATTGTTTTACGTAGGTGAAATGATTCAGAAGAATTTGGGCGATTTGCGGCGCATTACTCCCTACTCCAAGAATCAGAATAGTAAAATTCACAATGGCAAATTTTTTTAATACAGCTCTTTTCTGATCCTTTGGCCACCATTTTCGAACGGTTTTGTGTAATGTAGTAAATTTACACCACCGAATTGGTCTCTATCTAATAGCTACGTAAACTTGCAAAAATAGTCGAAATGAGCAAATTTTGAAGGCAACTATTTTGCACATTACATACTTTCAATAAATTTGCCCAACCATATTGGTATCCACCCCAAAATACCATACAATAGCTATTGATTGGAATATTAAAAAAAAATTCACAATGAATCATTGGGCCATACGGAATTTGCCGGGCCAGCTTGTAATTGATAAAATTGTCGAGCAATTCCATTGCATGATTTTGTGCAACCTTTGGTTATTATGCAGCATTTACCAAAAAATTTGTTTGTTTACACATTTTCGATTTCACCACCCAGCTATGATGAAATTCAGCTCGCCGAGAACACAAAGTACATACATACATATACGATTCACTTTCCAAAGAGCAGAATTATTATTGAGGACAATGGGGGTACAAAAGCTAACAAAAATAAAACATATCCAACAAGCGCCACACTGGGGATGGTGAATGCATTGTATATTCTCTTTATCTCTTCTCTTCAAACCTATTTCACAATAATACTTAAAAATGATTCAGCAAAACAACTTGAGGTAAACTTAGAACATGTATACGCAATTTATTTAATTCCATTTAATTTGTTGACGTAAATACGAGTAGATACTCATTTTTACCTCTTCCCTGTATATATAAATGGCGATTGTATCAAATTTTTGTAAAGCGGATGAGGGACGTTGAGCTGAGCTGACTTGACGATAGAATGAAATGAAAATGAAAGCCATGCAACATGCAGAAAATTATTAATTCAACCAATAACAATTCACAAAGCTTTTAGATACTTGACTCAAATTTCATCAGACGACTACGACGACGACTGTAATTGAATCTAAACGGAAATGTCGCGTATGGTTAATGCATGCAGAACTGAATTAAATTAATTTCAAAAAAGGCAACAAAAAACAATAGGCCGACGACCGGGTCTTGTTTTTTTTTTTGTTTTATTCTTCTCTTCATGATAGCGTAAAGATGCTCTGTCATTGATGATGTCAAGATAAAAAAGATTGGAATCCCGAAGAAATGTAAAAGTGACCCTGACATGCGTTAATTGACTATAAAACCGGTTCGCTTATAATATCTTAATTAAGTAGATTTCGTTTCTATATAGATTAAAGATAAGATTTGGGCATCTATGTTTGATATGGTTATTCTTTTTTTTTATACAGAAGAAGATTGATTTCACGCGCAATGTTATGGTTTTGATTTTTTTCCGTGTTTATTGGGATATAAATTGAATTAAAAGCATTTATTGAGATCGCATCAGTAACAGAATGTCTGATGATTTGCAAGATTTTTATTACACGCCTGTCAAAGGCTGCCGTTCAAAGGAATTCCATGCGAATTCATAGTGTGAGGTTCTTCTCAATTTATAGAGGTATTGTGGCAAAACGCAAACGTCGTTCAATAGAATCTCTTAGATAATCTCGAATGGAATTGTCTTGTCTGAATGCCGCCTTATCACGATAGGGATATACTTCAGTCAGTATTAAATCATAATAAAAGAATTTAATGTTGTCCTTTTCGTCGATTACATTTTCTTTATTTTAATCGTTCAAAAATGGGCAGACTACATGACTACTTGGTTCGACATTTTTCCTTAGTGCTTTCATGTAAAGATAGCAGCAGGTGTTCACACGAATCCTTTCGATATTCGATCCTTTCATGAAATTGTGTCGCGATGGTGGGAACTGCAAGTGCAAAATAAAACGCTTTGGACATTTCTGGCTGTACATTTAGCAGTTATTACATTTTTTTTATCGAAAATGAGTTCTCCGGAGAAAGATGGTACATGTGAGCACTGAGCCGAAGTCACATCTAATCAGCTCATCTCATCATGACACGCTTCTTTGTTCATCATCCCCTAATTACACCTATCCCTCGATTTACACGGCACTTTTTTTGAACGATTTTAGTTTTACACGGGTTTTTAATAGAACCCATTTTCTCGATTTAAACGATATTGCCGATGCAAAATTCACTTTTGCACGGTTTTTCTAAATGAAAAGTCGATTCACAGTGCTGTTTTGCAGCAACGCTTCGGGAGATTATTTAATGAAGCCCTTAATGATCAACAAATCTAAAGCATCCCCTGTATTTAAGGGGTTAAATATAAATCATCTCCCTGTTTATTGGAGGGCTAACGAAAAGGCATGGATTACTACAACGCTCTTTACTGAGTGGTTCAACAACATATTCATACCTGACGTCAAACGGTATTTAACCAAGAAAGGCCTGCTATTTAAAGCTCTGCTGTTGATTGACAATGCGCCCGGACATTCAACCCACATTCAGTACGACAACGTTGAAGTTGTGTTTCTGCCCAAAAACACAGCCTTTGGACCAAGGCATAATTGCAACATTCAAAGCACTTTACATAAAGCAAACGTTTAAGTAAATTTTGGAGAAAATGGAATATGATTCTTCTCTTGACATGACTGACGCATGGTAAAAATTTGCAATTTTAGATTGCATGAAACATGTGACATTAAATGAGATGGAGAAGTCAACATTGAATGCCTGCTGGAAAAGTCGGTGGCCTGATATAGTTAAAGGTGAGAATGTGCCAATGCAAGAAGTTTTTGAAATAACGAATCTGGCCCATAGGAGAGGAGAAGGGTTTGGGAAGGGTTTGGGAACATAAGAGAATCAGATATTGCCGAAATCATGACAGATGAAGAAGATTTAATCGCCATACTTAGCATACAACAGCAATCGCAATGTTGTTGCTAATGACACTGATGAAGACAAGACGGAGCTACCCAAACTTTAATAAAAAAAAACTGTGACAAAATTAGTTACGAACCGTTTGTGACACAAATCGGAATAAGATCCAGGCATGTCAGAACGCTCTGCGTATCGTTACAGGTTCCCACCTGATGTCGTCCTAGGCATGAGGGTAGCCAGAGAGGGGCAGGGAGGAGCGGTTGCCCCCTCCCCCTGGCCGATGATTCTGACAAAAAGTTCTTACCGATGTAATAAAAAAATAGCTGAATTTTACAATGCTTGAAGGCTTTTTAAAATGCGAGTTTGATTCCAGGCACTACGCAAAGTTTTCTGCTGCTGAAACTAGTCTAGAAAACTAAAATATTTGTAGTTTTCTGGCCCTTGATAGTTGTAACTGGGATACGTACGTGTGGGCATCATGAATCGATAACATAATTAGATCAGAAATAGAAATCTTTGGGTCTTTATATACTGGTGTTATACTAACCCTATACCAAAACCTTTAAGAGTTATATGTCTTCCGGTGTGGGCTTTTGATTGTTATTATACTACTTTCTACACACACTTTTTGTACTCGGAACAGTGCGGTATAGTGCAAGTGCAAAAATAACATTTTATGTCAAAAATAAATACTAAACAAATGTGCCTTTGTGCTTAAAACATTCATAACCGTTCTTTTCTGCGATTCGATCGCTACTGGTATTTTGTTTGTTTCTATAACTACAGCATGGCCACTTTGTGTAATGACAAGGCTAACAAATCGCCCTTCATAAAATGCTCTGGATTCTGTGGTAAGCCTTACCATTGTAAGTGCGTCAATATAACGAACTCAGTAGGCGAAGCTATCAACAGCTCTGACTCAAATGTTTATTGGCTCTGCAGTTCCTGCAAATCGATGTCGACAGCATCTTATGTTGACAGGCTGAAGAATGCAAGCCAAGTTTTTGCAAGTGCTTTAGTGGAATTTGAAACCAGCAAGTCAAAACTAAGTTTGACCATGGCTGATGTCTCTCCACTTTTGAATCCGGCTGAACAACCCACGGATTCCAACAGCAACATTATGGATTCAAATGGTGTAATGACGCGATTACAACTTAAAACCAGTCGTCGCCATTGCATTCGCCACTATTATCAACGCAACATGCAATGCAGCTGTCATCTCTTTCGCCGGCTCCACCTCAGCTGCAACAGCAGTCTAAACGAAGCCAGCATCAAGGTGATTCTATCACAACCAACCGAATCACTTCTGGATTCTCTGCGGCTGCAACTCGCGTTACTTCACCTCCTACAACGCCCACCATCTACAACGATCAAAACGAGCTTCAACCACCTCCAAATCAGGTTGACACATTACGAGTTTGCTCTCCACCTAAGCAAATTTTTATCTCTAGGTTGACTTACGACACCACTGAGACGGAAATAATTAACTATGTTATCGGAAAGCTCGGTTACAGACCATCCGTTCTCATCTGTTCGAAGTTAACTAAGGAAAATATTCCTAACAAGGTCGTGTCTTCTTTTAAAGTTACCCTACCAAATGACCTACAAGCTCCTTGCGAACAATCCTTCTGGCCGCCTGGGGTGCTACTCAAGGATTTTGTGAAGCGAAATTTTCAACGACGTCGTATCGCCCAATTACCGAAATAAAAACGTTTGCTATTTCTTCAAATTTTTCTTTTTTCCTTTAAAAATGTTCGTGGCCTAAGAACCAAGTTGCAAGATTTAAATCTCTCTGCTCTGTCTAACCAGCACGATGTCATTTGCCTAACCGAAACTTGGTTAAACTCTTCTTTTTATGATGGCGAACTCATTGAAGGCTATGACATTTTTCGCTGTGACACTAATAATGAAATGTCTCTTGGAGGTGGCGCCCTTATTGCAATACGGCGCGATCTCGATTACGAACGAGCTATAATTTCAACATCTTCCAATTATGAATTTGACTGTGTAACAATCAAATTGCGCTCTTCTAGTAGTACTCTCCTGCTTATTTCTTGTATCTACGATACGCTCCTTGCAATTCCTCTTTAGTTGTCTTTGAGAAACTGTTTACCTACTTATCGGATATTATAAATATCCTCCATCCTACATCTCATAATTATATGTGGAGACTTCAATCTCCCCAGTATCAACTGGCCAAATGAGTCGGGACTTCCCACATCTTCTTCCACTCCGTCGATGTTTCTATCGCTTACCTCTTTCATTGAGTTTTGTGGTCTGTCACAATTTAATACGAATCGAAACTTCATGCATCGTACACTCGATCTTGTATTTCTGCTGACTGTATATCATTCTGCCTTCCTACTTCCGAATATGTTTGCATTGATCCTTACCAGCCGTGATCATTCGGTCGCCACTCTGTGAAATAGACACTCATAGAGAAACGAGTTTCCAAACTCGGCACGACTCGTCGCCAGTTTATTATTCAGAAGAAGATGATAAGAAATATTCTTATCGTAGAAAACTAACTAACTAAACTAACAATGCGACTAGGAAGTGGTATAGCTGACAACCGTATCACACTCCGAATTCAGTTGTCTTTGTAGCGTTGATGACTACACACGGTAATCATCAACACTATGCTCCACTAGGAGTTACGGTAATCAAGAGAGAGATCCTTACCATCCGCCCTTTGAATTCGATGTTACAATTTCTCTCCAAAAAACTCAGGCTCGTGCTAAGAACCCCCATTACAACTTTCGCAAAGCCAATTATAGTGCCATTATTCATTATATAAGTCAAACTGACTGGCCGGGTGTTTTGCAGGGGCTAGACTGTAATCTTGCTGTGAATACATTTTACAGTGTATTATCAGCGAGTTTGTTCCTCTCTACACCCCGAAACATCGCAAAGGTCCAATTTGGTTTACTCCAAAAATACATAAGATCATCAATAGAAAGAACCGCATTCATTCCAAATATAAACGTTTTAGGCGTCAGTTAGATCTCATACTTTTTCGTCTGTTACGTACTAAAACTAAACGGCTCATCCGTTCTGCTAGAGCTGCGTACCTTGAATCTATTGAAAACAGTGTTAGAAATAATGAAAACCAGTTATTTTGTTCGTATGTAAAGAATATGCGTTCGTCCAGTTCTAACCCTGCTTCTATTTCCAATGGAGATTTGACTGCCAACTCTCCAGATGAAATTGCAAAGCTTTTTGCATCTTACTTCTCCAGTACTTTTCGCCAATCAAACACTTCCAGGCTTGTAAATGACGTGCCACCGAATATTATGTCAAGTCTCTCGCCGATAGATCCAGCTTGTGTCGAGTCCGTCATCTCTTCTCTTAAACGCAGCTCATCATCAGGTTCAGATGGAATTTCCAACGATTTTATTAAGAAAACTAATAAGGCGATTTCTATTCCCCTTGCCATATTATTCAATAAAAGTCTGCAAGAAAGTACATTTCCTTGTGAATGGAAACAGTCGTATATTGTACCTTTACCTAAAAAAGGTGATAGTAATGTGGTCTCTAATTATAGGCCCATTTCACTTCTATCAAGTTGTTCCAAGCTCCTCGAACGTCTTATATTTGAATTCATTTACGAATCTTTTGGGTATCTGATTTGCCCCAATGAACATGGTTTCTGCAAGCAAAAATCTACAGTCACCAACTTGGCAGAAATAACAGACTTCATCGCAAGATCGTTTGACAAGCATTTAATCTATACGGATTTCTCTAAAGCTTTCGATACGGTCGACCATGGGATATTACTTGATAAATTACTATCACTTAATTTCCCGTATTATGTCGTATCGTGGCTTTCTTCTTATCTCCTCGGACGATCTTCTCGTGTAGTATTTAATAACTCACTTTCTCCGCCGTTCTGTCCCTCGTCTGGAGTTCCCCAAGGCTCTATTTTGGGGCCCCTGCTTTTCAGTTTTTTCAAAAATGAGTTACCTACTCTTATGAATAACAATTGTTTGTTATATGCTGATGATTGCAACCTTTTCGCTTCAATTTCTGGCCCCGATGATTGTTTATCATTGCAATCAGATATAAACACACTATCAGCGTGGTGCGGCTCCAATCATCTTGAACTTAACGTTTCAATGATGATATATTCACTAAAACCCATACCCTTGTCTTTTCCCTACAATATCGACACAACTGACCTATCTTTCGTCTCTCTTTTCAGTGATCTTGGAGTCATTTTTGAGAGTCGACTGAAATTCAATGAATACTTTTTCACTACAATTTAGAAAGCATCTAAGCTCGCTGGTTTAGTGATGCGTTGCTCTAGCAACTTAAATTCTATTAATTCTTCCAGTTTAATGGAAAATTAATTAAAGTCGCTAGAGCAACGTTTCTTTCTTTAGTACGTAGCTGTCTAGAGTGTGCTTCATTTATATGGTCTCCCACAACGTCCACATATACTACCGCCTTGGAATCCGTCCAACGCAAATTCACAAGGGCTCTAATTTACAAGCTCAATCAATCTTATCTACCGTATGCTGAACGTCTTGGTTGCTTGAACTTGTTATCCCTTCAAAAGCGGAGAGACGAGTGCATCCTTTTTAAACTATGTCGTGGCCTACTAAAATCATCGCTGTCTGAGCATATAATTTTCCGTGTCCAGTCATATAATACGCGCTCAACACTAGTTTTCGACCCACCAACAGCCGAACTTTCAGTTTTCATGAATTCACCTCTTATTCGTTCCATGCGCAATTACGATAGATTGCAACTCGGTCCTTTAGCTACTTCGCTTTTTTCTTTTAAAAATGTATTACACAATAAACTGTTAGCAACTGACATTTTTGGTGAATTTTAATTTTTGTTCTTTGCATCCTTTTCTTTTAAATATTTAATTTTTGCTTTTTTTCCCTTTTATATTATTTCATCACGTTGTAACACTATTGTTTGTTAATTTACTTAATTGCTTTTCCTTAATTTTTTTTTATTGATCAATATCTGAATTCAAACTCTTGAGTGTGAATTTGTTAAATTGTACCGTTTATGGATTATATTTTCCTGTTTGGATATCTTGAATCAACAAATAAATAAATAAATAAAAAGTCATGCGTTTCATTTCATGGCTTCTAGGCTGCAGAACACAATTTTAACCATGACATGAAGATCTCTCCGCCAAGTGGAATTTAACTTCATTCCGTCTGAAAGGGATTTTAGTGACAAATGGTATACAGTCTTGCCTTGTTAAAGAACGAGTCTCATATTTCCGTGTCTTACAAGTTCTTTGATCAAGATTCATTTTGTAGCTAAATTTAACCATAGTCAATATTTTGTTAAATTTGGAGGAAATCTTATCAAAACCTTAAACAAAGTGGTGTAGAAAATCATTCTCGACTGTCCTTTTTTAAAATTTGGCTCTCAAATTTGCCTACCTATATTTTCGCGACCGACAATTTCAACTCCAAAAAAAATCATGATGTTGAAAAAATTTCGGGCTTGCCCTTCCTGACCGAAATCCTGACTACGCCCATGGTCCTAGGATAATCTTCATCAGGAAACCAGCATGTTACCAGTGCGTTATCATAATCTTCTCCTGTCTCTACAATAGCTGGTCGGTTGCTATCGAGAAGATCACCCAAACCATCATCTCATGGTCAACACTCCTCCATGACATGTCATGAGTGGAGTAAGAGATTTCGGGAGAAATGTCCGCAGATGCAAACGGGTACCTCCCGATATATTTTATGACACAACATACCATGCGGCCATCGCAGATATTCACACAACCGTTGAGAATCGGTCAATAGGGAGATAAGGTACGAATAGAGTCCTCTCAGCGCCCCCACCAGCTGTATCGCCTGATGAGACTAGGCTCCCGAGAGCCAAAAGAGCGACACTAGCGCAGCTTAGGTGGAGCTTTTGTTCGCGCCTCAATTCTCGAATAGACCCGGTCATCCAGAACATTTGTCCGAGCTGCGGTGGTGCGCCTCACGATGTGGACCACCTGTTCTGATGCTCCGCTGCACCTACTAACCTCACTCTAGCAGCTGCTACGTTCTTGTCGCTTGAGACAATAGGCGAGAACAACGACGAAGCTTAGAGCACATCCACAGACGTGCACAGCGGTTCACGCCTTTAAAACTGAATTACTACTGTCAATTTATGATCAAAATATTTTCTTGTGAATGATTTATGTTTACTTTTGTTATATTTACCTTCATTTCTGAAAATAAAGCTATGTTTACACGTATTACTCCATGTTTACGATTTACATGGATTTCCCATATAAAATAGAGAATCTCGATTTGCACGGTTTTCTCAGGAATCAACCTTCCGTGTAAATTGAGGGATAGGTGTATAGCAAATCAATACAGATTATATATTTTCTCTAAGCAAATCAAAATTCCTTAGTAAAATTAATGACACTGAATGAAAGATATAATCTTGAAAAATTCCTTTGCTCACAAAAATATGTACATATTCACAGAATTTGTTCAAAAACTTTTCTCTATGATTGTATAGACACACATATCCACAATCAAATTGCACCTAAAAGTATGCAAACTTAATTTTCGAACTTCATCTTGGACAGCAACCAATGAATTTCTCATAGAGAAATCCAATAAGAATTTCGTATTGTATCCTAGAGGTAGGCAACATTTTTTGAAAATCATTTCATTAACCCTTTGTAGCCGGAAATTAATTACGGACAGTAATAAAGTTATTCATAATACGCACGCAAAGTAAAGAAAGTGAGTAGCTCTACACACACAAAAATTCGTTTGAATATAATTTCATTCAAACGTACAATACATATATTTACATAAAAATTCCAATGACTCAAAAAAGCAGCCCTCGAACAATTAATAACCCTTTATGCGCGGGGTAAATGAACCGCTTTAATTGTTCATGCATATTTTATCGTGATTAGTGACAAATTCGTGACACATCGTATATTATGTAAGTATATAGGACGACGATGAAAGGTTCATTTTCACTGTGACATGTCATTTAACGAACGGCAGTCTTTTTTGTTTCGGTACTATACTCTAGAAATATGACTTATTGTATGGTTTGGAATGGAGATGTTTTGTGTATCGGGGAAAATCGAAAATCGTTTCTATGAATTATCGAAACCGTTTGGTGGAGGAAACGACAAAAAAGAAAGTCCCATTATGTTGTTTGATAGTGACGTCGCAATGGCAACTAACTAGAAAACTAGATACATATACGCAGGCTATGAGAGTGATGTAATTATGAGTGTAATAGCGTCGTAATAATAAGTTGAGTTAACAAGTTGCGTTGATTTTTTTCATGTGGGAAAAATGAAAAATTATATCACTGCTACGATGAACCTGTCGCTGAAAACCTTCATCATACCTGAGCTATGGAAAAAAGGTTGAGAAAAAGTAACTTTGTTTAAGGTGAAAAAAAGACTTGAAATTTTTATCAAGTACCTTTCGATAAATGAATGAGAATTAGAAATGTTGGTATTTTTGTACATTCAATACAATACTTAGAATCGACTTTTCAAACTCAAGACTAGTGCATACTACGTAGTATAACGAAACTCACATTTTTTCCTGCAATCATTTGACATTTTTAATCGCGTTTATAGATACAATCGATAAAAGTTAGTTATTCACCAAATACCATTTGATTTACTTTTAAGACGCATTAAATACCCAATAGCTGATAAAAAGATATCGATACTAACCAAAAAAAAAAGAAGATTCAACTAAAAATGGTAAAAAATCGCTATGAATTTAGGGGGATTTCATTAATAGCGGCTATTGGTATATTTAGGAAATTTTGTTTGTAGTGAAAATGATTATTATTATGATTAAAATTAAAACATACAAAAAAAATGTTGGCAATGTCAGCGCTAAATGAGAATTGAGAAGGAATTTAAGAACCTATAAGTTTGCTTTAGAAAAAATACCTCAGCGGTGAACTTTCTTACTTTACTGGTTAATTTAAGGCTCGAAATTATGCGATTTAGTACAGCAACAGTAAAGATACCGACAATACTCCTCCATGTTTTGTTTTTTTCAATTCATACTGCATTTTTTTACAAATGAGTCGAAAATGATCTATGAAGACAGGAAAAGAAGACTACCGCCTTGGTAATTTAAACGGGGGATTTTGAACGGATTTAAACCGCTTTAATTCTGAATGTCGAATAACTCGAGATGATGAAATTGTTGTTTTTGCATTTTGTATGTTCCAATGCAATTCAACTAAAAGGAAAAAAAATTAAAACACAAGGTTACGGAGATTAGAGAAGACAAGAGGATTAGGAGACAGCTCTTGAATATGAGGGATGCAATTTCAGTTGCCAATATAATAACCCAGAAAGTGTGGCCTAGAAAACAAGTTTATTTGTCTATGCAAGATGAGGGATCGAAGGGAGCGCATTGCCAGAGCTCCCTGATTTGTGTTCGGACATGCTATTATCGGAATTTGGCTAGGCTCAGCCCAGGCTCAGCCGATGTAATTACCTTTGACCTTATTCTCTTTAAAAATTCTCGAGATGACGCATTTATGAAAATAAGCCATGCACATTGAAAAGCCTTAGGCAATACGTGTAATTGAAGTTTTCAAGGAATTTATGAAAAACAAGAGCAGAGCGTTAGTAATGAAAACGAGCACAATATGTATTTCGGCCCAACATTTTTGAGGGCATAGTTTTCTAAAAATGTATCGCATGCATTCTCGATTTCATACATCAAGCTTTAAAATTGTGAAATTCCAAGCAAACTCTATAAGGTCTTGCTGAACTGTGGTACGTGGTGGTGTGCTTAAGAGTATGAATGATAGCTGAACGGAGGTTTGAGTCCCAATGTGATCATGAGTTTTTTTTAAATGTTCATAAGTTAGCTGGTTTCACTATGTAAATTGTTGTGCAGCAACGACCATGAGTACAAGAGGAAAACCCACTTTGTGTCGATTCTACAACAACAATTCTATACATCCATAGATCAGTGATACCCAAACTGGGGGGCGCACCCCCCTAAGGAGGCGCGACGATTCTGACTCGAACATCTTCCGGAACTCACCAGAGGTAGTCCGTTGCTGCAAAAACTTGGAAATTGCCAAAAATTTTATTTCCTTCGATTAAAAAAAAATCGCTGCTACTAAATACGTTTGATGATATGGCTGATTGAAATTGACAAAATTCGCGATTCTAAAAAGAACCGACCCAGTCAGCTAGTTTTTGTAGGGATAGAATGAATCTTTGGTCAAAATCTTGCGGATTTTGGTCGCTCCGGGTGATTTCATTTTTTAGTGCTCGACGTATCAGGTATCACTGAAGCCAGGGTGACGGCCGAACTCACGACGAAATTCAGCATGCGGAGATCATGAAATTTAATTAATATGCACATACTTCTAAAAATGTCCATTAGTTACCAAATATGGGCTGCACTAACAACTAAATTTTCATACAATTTGAAATACGAAAATAGATCCTGAACTATAAACGTATAACATTAAAAGCATTCCTTGCCAGCGCCAATTTTTGCACACCTATTTTCTTGGGTAGCGCCAGGATCAGTAGACCTCACAAGGAGGCACGAACTGAAAAAGATCGGGAACCACTGATCTAGATAGTATGGATATCTACTATCTACTATCAATCTGTTTGTACAGTACCTAAGGGGCGGCAATTTGTCCTCTTGCCCGGGGCGGCGTAATTCCTAGAGTGGGCGCTGCATAGCGTAATATCCGGAAATATCCGAATTAAGGTTTGTTGCCTTTTGAAAGCGTCATTGGAGGGTGTTATATCTAAAGCCCACATCATATCTCGCACTCATCTTACTTGTCCCTTGTTGAATTTTTTTTTTTAATTAAAAAAATCAATTATTGATTTTGTATTCAGTTTTTCGCTTGGCGATAGATCGATTAAATGGAAACTTAGTTTTTTTTTAGATTTGTGAGAGGGAGATCCGCCCACGAAAGAAGAATGAAGAGAGAGTTGGCATCCCTTACTCCTTACTGGAAAACCAAAGATTTTCGCCTGGTTTGATGGGTCCGTATGAAAATAATGGTTCTGTAGTTACACTATGTATAGTATTTTTTATTATTATTTAAAAGCTTTATTGATAAATTTAGGTTTTCGAACAATAAGAAGGAGGTATTAAGGTTAGAGCTTAGACTAGGTCTGTACAACTATAACGGGGTTTTTAGTTAAATTTTAACATAGTTGAATTCTAGAATTTTTATGGCGAATTGTTCATAGGAAAAATTAGCATAAAACCTATTGATAGAGTTTGAAACTATGTATAGTAAAAACGCATTATACGGCGTGGCTTTATGCGAGTATAAGGGCGTGGCCTTCTGCTGCCTGCTTATGACAAAACGCACCAGTTTTAACAAAACAAAACTGTGGGGAAACTATGTAGGAACTGTAAGAGAAAGTACTACTTTAAGAGATCACATACACCTACAGGTAGATAGAAATGTACAGGTTGCTATTCAATATCAAATAAATCACAGTTGTTAAGTAGTATCCAAAGGAACAACACGTCTTTCATTATTCCCATCCTCACAAGTCAGAAGTGGGATAAGTATACACGATGCCCGGGCGTGATTTGAACGTGAACACGTTGAAGCGTTTATTGGAGGAGATTGGTCAACCGACTCAAGGAACAAAGGCGGAATTGCTAATTCGTTTGGAAGCCGCAGGACTACCCGCCGAAAAGATCAGTGGATTACAAACTCCAATTACGGATGAGGACAGCGTGAAAGATGAAGAAGTAGCGGAGATCAGCCATTCGATGGAGCAGCTCAATTGAAAGCTCTGCAAAAGGAGATGGAATTAATGCGACGGGAGCTGCAATTAATGGAGCGAGAAAGGGCGTTAATGGTTGCAGAAAGTTCCACGTTGAAGAAAAATCCCGAAAAGAAGGTAAGTGTGGCATGGGCTGCAAGCGTTAATGTGATGGTCGGCAAATTTTCGGAGCGAGAAGATTTCAACGTGTGGGAAAAGAAAGTGCAATCGATGGTAGAGTTCTACGCTTTAGATGAAATGCAGTCAAAAGCAATTCTTTCCGAAAAATTAACTGGTCGCGCCAAGGTGTGGATGCAATCGCGAAGTGATTATGTAACGTTATCTCAGCTCCCAACACTCTTCGCCAGTCATCACAGCCGTGTCAGTCTTCGTAGGGAATTTGAAACGAGACAGTGGAGAAAGAGCGAATCGTTCAGCGAGTACGTCCACGAGAAAGCGATTATGGCCGGCAGAATATCGATTACAGACGAGGAACTCATCGAATACTTAATCGATGGGATCCCCGAACGACAGTTAAAATCGCAAGCCCAAATGCAAAGGTTCAGTAGCGTTTCTGATCTCAAACACGCATTCGAAAACATCACTCTAGCACCGAAACCAACAACTTCAGAGGGGAAATGTTTTAATTGCAATACCGAGGGGCGCATCTTAAAGGATTACGCGAAGCCAAAGCGTCAGCGTGGTTCCTCCTACAAATGTGGAAAAATGGATCACATTGCATCGAACTGCAAACAGCAGGTAAATGGTGTCAGTGTAAATCAAGCATTTGAGGAGATTATTGACATGGCGGCAGGTGATGATTAGTGAATTTACTTTGCTTAATAGATACAGGTATAAATGACGAGCGGATGCATATTATAGGGCAAGTGGCTTTGTTTTTAAAAATGTTTGGGAGAGAAATTTCGATTTCTGCGAAGGTTGTTCCTGATACTACAATCTACAATGAACGATGATCTGGTTATAGGCAGACATTGTTCGGCCTAATTCTAATATTATGCACATCTTTATGCTTATGTTATGGATTATGTTTACGAGTGTGTTATGGATTTATTCTTATGTTATGAAATTATTTTTATGCTATGTTGAGATTATGATTATGTTACTCATATTTACTTTTGTAATTCTATCATTATCGAGGTCGATAATAGCAGGATGGCCGATTTGTAAGAGAAAGTACTACTTTAAGAGAACACATACACCTACAGGTAGATAGAAATGTACAGGTTGCTATTCAATATCAAATAAATCACAGTTGTTAAGTAGTATCCAAAGGAACAACACGTCTTTCATTATTCCCATCCTCACAGAACTTAAAAGGTTCAAGCAGTATATCGATTGTCAATATGCTACAGAACGAGGGAACTCGATGCGCTAGTTAAACGAGATTCAGCCGAGAGCCTTGGTGTATCAGGTTTTGGTAATAAAGCTACTTTGCGAGTAGACTATATGGATATCATGACTATCCTTCATCTTCAATATCAAGAGACGCGAGAGCGTCTCGTCCGCCAAAGGAAAAAAAACGAAAGCGAACAAGTCTATGATTACCGGAGACAACTTGCTTTTTTGTTTGACAGGGCTACAGCCTTCCAGGCAACATCCCCCAAAAAAAATTCTTACCAAAATATTCCACATATCCTGTTCTAGTGCCTTTCCAAAAAAAATCTTCGATCGGCACAATAACGGGTAGGATATATGCAATAAACGGTGAAATTTTCACCCTCACAGACTTAAGCGAGTAACCCAATTTCAGACTGGAGTCTACAGTTGCAGAAAAACTTGCTTCTACTGTCTCTCTCCGTGATAGGATTTTTATGAAATTTGGAAAGAATGATCCTCTGGTGGTCCTTCCAAAGAATCAATGTCTTCCATTTAGATAAGTGGATGGAATAACGGTAAATTAATTGGTAAAGTTAACAAAAGATTTCCAACAATTGCGTCTTTCGGCTCATCGCATTGACAATTTTTTAAAACACACTGCGACATTAGGATATTGGGACACTGGGAGACTAGGATCTTGGGGCAGTGGGATATTAGGAAATTGTGACATTGGGGTCTTGGGACATTAGGACATTAAGACATTGGGGCATTAGGCACACTGGGGAACTGGGACGTGGGGACATCGGGATATTGGGCCATTGGGACAACTGGATATTGGAATAATGGGACATTGGAACGTTGGGATATTGTGGCACTGGGATTAAAGGACATGTGGACATTAGGGTCTTGGGTCATTAGGACATTGGGATATTAGGACATTAACACATTAGGACATTGGGACATTAGGTACACTGGGGAAACTGGGATGTAGGAACATTGGGCCACTGGGACATCGGGACATTGGGATATTAAAACATTGGGACATTGGGATGTTAGCACATTTGGATATTGGAACATTGGGATACTGGGACATTAGGGCACTGAGATACAGGGACATGGGGGCACTGGGATATTAGGAAATTGGGACATTATGACCTTGGGAAAATATGACAATCGGACATTGGGACACTGGCACATAGGGACATTGGGCCACTGAGACATCGGGATATTGGGACATTGGGACACCGGAATATTGAAACAATGGGGCACTGCGATTTAGGACATTGGAACATTGGGATATTGGGACATTACTTAGGAATTGGAACATTGAGAAATTGGGACAATGGGACATTTTTACATTTGGACATTAGGATATTAGGCACACTGAGGAGACTGGGACGTGGGGATATTGGGACATCAGGATATTATGTTATTGGGACATTCGAACATTAGGATATTGGGACATGGGAACATTTGGATATTGGGACATTAGGACACTGGGAGACTGGGACGTTGGGGCATTGGGATACTAGGAATTCGGACATTATTACCTTGGGACAATGGGACAATCGGACATTGGGACATTGTGACACTGGTACATAGGGACATTGACATATCGGGCCACTGAGATATTGGGACATTGGGACATCGGGATACTGGGTCATTTGGACATTGGCGCACTGCGATCTCAGGACATTGAAACATTGGGATATTGGGATATTGGAAATTGGGACATAAGGACATTGGAACATTAGGACATTGTGACGCTGGGGCATTTTAATACTGGGATATTAGGTACTTTGGGGAAATTGGGACGTGGGGTCATTGGGACAGTGGTACATTCGGATATTAGGTTATTGGGGCCTTGGGACACTTGGTATACTGCGACATTGGGACACTGACCACTGGGATATTGGGCCATTGGGATATTATCACATTAAGATACTGGGACATTGGGGAACTGATATATTAGGAAATTGGGACATTAGGACAATTGGACATTGGGATATTAGGACATTAAGTGGGACACATGAGGACTGGGACATTGGGATATTGCGATACTGGGACATTGGGAGACTAGGGTAGTGGGATATTCGGACATTAGGCCATTGGGACACTGTGATATTTGCACATTGAGACATTAGAAAATTGGGTCAATGGGACATCAGAATCCCAAAACAAAAATATTAGTTGGCCATTTAAGTATGCAAAAATATATGATATCTGACCAAAAACAACAAAGTTGTAAAAGTTACCCCGCCAAAGAAAAATTCATCTGTCACAAAAAGAATACATATCCCTCCAATCCACCGCTCATATGTAATTTTGTTTAAGGTGTAAATGCTGGATGTGATTTGGTTTTAAGTGTAAATCCTGGAGAAGTTTAAATGACTACTTCTAAAAGTAATTTGGTGGGAGCTTTCACATTGTATTCAATGCCACTTTGACAGCTGCCACCAAATTACTCTAGGAAGTGGTCCTGTACATTTAAACTTCTCCAGGATTTACACCTCAAACCAAATTACATCCAGCATTTACACCTAAAACAAAATTACATATGAGCAGCGGATTGGAGGGATATGTATTCTTTTTGTGACAGATGAATTTTTCTTTGGCGGGGTAACTTTTACAACTTTGTTGTTTTTGGTCAGATGGGTTTAACAGTAGTTATTCCTCCTCCTTGGCGGAAGAATCCCGTAAAAGAAATGAAAATCTAAACCAAAATAGAAAAATAATATTTGTGCGACGTTGGACCCCTCCCGAATCAAAATCCTGGCTACTGTACTTTACTACTGTAAGAAACAAAAAAAAAATTGTCTCCACCACATTTTGCAATATCAAATCACGTAGTGACTATACACTGTCAAGCAAACAAAAATAATTACACAAATCAAGAGTGCCAAGCCAGTCTTTAATTTATTCTGAAAATAAAAGGAATCCCATGCCGTTCTATCGACATCTCGATATCGATTCATATCAGGTTGAATTATCTGAAATTACTGAAATTCCAGGGTGTTCTATTTATCAAGGTAGCGAGTTATCGAGGTTTGACTGTGAGTATTGATTGACAGTCATGTACCATGCTGTTAACGTGCATAACATCCGATATGCACTAATTCTGTACACTTCCGTCCAAGCAACTGAGAGGAGGGAGGCACTCGGACTCGTCGTACTGAACAGAAGAAAAGTGGTTGGAAAGATTCCCAATCGTATGAGCTTTATATCTGCATTGCCTGCATCTGGAAGCAATTATTGTGAATATGGTGATCTTCAGAGGAAATGCGAGACTTGTACGTACCACCAACAGAATCCTATTCCAGAGCCTCCATCGACCACTCTTTAGTTGAGGTATCGTGCCATGCTGGTCACTGGACTACGCTGGATGACCTGCCAACTGAAAGTCAGCACCAAATGCAATCAGCTGGTGCATGACGAAATATTTCTTGCACTATTGCACTTTTCGCACAGCTGATTTCCGGCTGATTTGGGGGGGCCAAGGCCTTGAATGGTTTGAGCGTTTGAACGGAGTTCACGCCAGGCTTGGCCAAGAAAGTGACGGTGGCCGAACACCAGCCTCCTGGTAGATCCTGTGCATCAACTGTCACTCGACCACGTGCACTCCTCCAACCCCAAAAGATTGCACATGGCTGCAAAAACCAGATCACATGCATGCAGTGGCCGTCGTACATGTTATTTCATGCACACTCAAGGGGGGCTGCTGCTGGCTGCTGTCTAGCCTGGCCTAGCCAGACGGTCGATTGGCCGGCTGCGGCTGCTGATTCAACGACACAACGAACGATAGAATCGAGTCTTCTGTACTTACCGGCATTGTGGAAGGCCACGGCTTGTGAGCCGCTCGCGAATGCCATCGATTCGTCACAAATAACGCGAACGCGAACACCGCGACGATGTGCCCGAAGCACGGCCTCCGCGGGATCGGCCGTCGTGAAAATATACATCGCGAAATCCAAGGACGATTTTGCACTATCGATGCACTTGACGATACGCGAAATATTTCGCACGTAACAATTTTCATTCGTACAATCGGCGGCGGTATTGTTACGATGTGAGGCCGTGCAAATTTGCGTACGATCATTCGTATAGAGCACTTCGTTCACTTCATCTTTGCGAAGGATTTTTCGCCATCGCCTGACGGCATGATAGGCCATTTCCGACACTAGTGAAAACACCACGGTGTAGAGAGAGATTCGCACTAGAGGATGGGCAAGGGACACTTTAAGATTTTCCATTTTTTCGCCGGGGAATTTATTCACTCGCACACACGACGACGTCTCGATATTGGAAGAAACCCGGACCGAACGAGCCGCACAGAACAAAAACACACTCCACGGAAACACGTGCAGTTGGAGGCGAGCGAAGTGACAGTTCGGCAGTCAACTGATTGTGACAGTTGTTGGAACAGCTGATTTGAAAAGGGGTAGGGGCGGCGCGGGGAGGCTGATGTCATGAATGAGCGCGACTGCTGAGATTCCAATTGGAATTTACAAATTGGGTAAATTCGAATTTTCGGAGGCCGATTGGAGTTTAAAAAAGGACAATTGGGACTACGTCGGGCGTGTGATTAGAACAGAAGAAACAGAATCGCGTGAAAAATGAATGAATGACGATGGTCACGTAATGCACTTGAGAGATTTGCAGAAGTCTTTTGACCTTCACGAAATGCAATTTCGAAATTCGAAGAAGAGAAAAGAAATGCGACAACACGAAATTTCAGTGCAAGTTCGAACATATGCGGAGTGGCACGTTTCATGTTTCATTTCGTGAAGGAATTTATGAAGAATGTAGTAAAATTTTTATGCAGAATGAAGATTTAAGAAACAGGTGCCTGTTACGCTATTTCCCATTATTTCAGATTGACGAAACTGTAAATTATAAATTTTTCGGAGATTTTTCCGGGCTAAAGAGGTCAATGTCCGCGCTCCAAGATAAAGACACGAAAAACATGTAGACAAGTTCAACAGCGGCGACAGCTTACTCTAACCTGTCAGGAGATTCTGAAAGATCAATTTTAAGTGTGAAAATCTTTGCAGGTATGGATGATGGTATATAAATAAATCGAAAAAATAAGTAATCTTTAGTTTTTTTAGCATATGGATTAAGGAGCAAGAGCAGTCATGATGTCAAAATGAACGCCATGATGATTTCGATTAAAAGAGGCCAATTCTAATAAATTAGAGCGGCCTAGGGAGTACAAAAAACGTGAAAAGTTTCAAGAATCCTTTCAAATGCGAAAATAAAGTATTCGATTGTAAATTGTTCTCGGACATTAAATGATTTTTACGAACGAAATCTAAAGCAGGATTGCAATTACATTTTTATAAGTACATAGTTATAATTTGTATACGATTTATATTATGCAATAAATGAATGAAAAACAAAGTTGAAGAATAATCCCAAAATGAATGAAAGGTTATCCACGAATGCATAAGCATGTCCATCTCAAAAAGTTTAACGTAAACACGTTGCACTCCATAAATAAAATGCAACCAACTAAATTATACGTCCTTAACTTTATTCAATTCGAGAAAAAGTTTACAATAAGTTAGGAAAAGTTCACAGAGTACATTTATAAATTAAAAAACACAGCGCATCATTTATAACAACAACACAGACCGGCCAGGTCTGCAGTCTCGTTTTTCGATCAGGCATCCTTATGCAAAACCACTCACTTTGCGTGGCCTCTTCCTCCAATCACGGTAGCCAATCGTTTCAGTTAGACTTCACTAATCATCATTTTATTATCTAAGCTTTTTTCAGCACTTCATCGCACGCTTCCTTAGCGGTGGGATATTGAAATTTAAAACCAGTCTGCAAAGTACGTACGGGCCGGACTTTTGCACCGGTCAAAAGAAGGGCCGCTCGTGTTTTGCCAAAAACTGCATTCACTACAAATTCGGGTACGGCAAAAAATGCCGGTCGTCTCATTGACGATGCGAATTGCTATAAATTTGAAATTATTTAAAATTCGAAAATTGTTTGGAAATGAATATGATACCTGCGAGAACTCCTTATTGGTCACAATTTCCGGTGCCACACCATTAATCACGCCTCGAACATTTTCATTCTCCACGCTATATTGAATCAGCCGGCACAAATCGCTTATGTGAATCCACGGCAACGGTTGTGTGCCCGTACCCATCGGACCGCCCAGACCCAAAAAGAAAGGCAAATAAATTGACTGAATCATGCCGCCATCGCGACCGATTACAACACCCGTTCGGATTTTAACCTGTTGCGAAAAAAAGGGTGTTTAATGTTAGAAAATTGGACTGAAACTAACGATAGAGTGATTACCAATCGGCACTTATTACTTTGCGAAAATTCAGCAGCTTTTTCCCATGCCAGGCACAATTTCGACATAAAATCGAACGCTTCGCCGTTATCATCTTCGGTGTAGACACGATCCGATGGTTTGTACAGGCTCACGCCCGATATGTTGATGAAGGCATTAACATCGCCTGAGGATCGTTCGATGGCTTTTATCATGGAAGCGGTTGAGTGTATGCGAGAGTTCCAGACGTTCTGTTGTTGGCTGGAAAAGGAGAAAAACGGAAATCGGTTAGCTGTGGATAGAAAGAAAGTGGCGAGTGTTTGAGCAGTTTCGTTGAAACATTTACTTAGGAAATTCGTCGACGCGAAGGGTGAAATGTTCTGCAAGTCGACTAAATTACCGCCGTTTCGGACGACAAGGCTGCAACTGTGGTTAACTCGTATTGAAGCACAATTTCAAAAACTACAAAATTACGGGCGACTCGTCCTAGTGCGATAAAGTTATTTCCGCACTGGACTCAGAATTCCACGCACAGGTCGCTGACATCATCGAGTCACCTCCAGACAGCAGTAAGGTGCTAAAAGGGCGCCTACTGAGTGCGTTTGCTGTTTCGTCTCCTCGGAAATTCGGGATCTACTTACCAGGCTTGAGCTTGGAGACCAACGCCCATCACAGCTCCTTCGAACCATGAGGATCAAAAAGGCATGCAGGGTGACCGGCGAGCCGTTCTTAAAATTATTTGGCTGCAACGCCTTCCGAGTGACGTTCGGGTGACTTTAAGTGTGACTAAAGGCAAGGTAGAGATTGAGCGTTAAGTCCTCTGCATACCCTTCTCATTTGGACGCAGACCTCCGCATCGATGCTAGGAAACCCCATACCGGCAGAAATAACCGTTCCAAATCTCGCCAGCGAAACGATAGTCTCAGACCAAACTCGCTCTCATAGCCTGCTCAAGAAACTCCCCGTATGTCCGATCCTCGAGCGGATCGGATGTCCGTCACCACGTTATGACCAAAGGACCACCAGTGGCTGAACGAGCCCGTGCATCGCCTCACGCCGGCCGCAGCAAAATTGGAATTCGACCACCACCACCACTCAAGATGGGACGCTGTTGGTCATCGGGCCGTCCATGGACAAGCTCTATCCATCTAGTGCACAGAAAAGATGGCTACTGGTGGCCATGTTGCGATTTTCGCTGCCCTAATGTTGAGACGACGCGACGCCCGGTCCTTATCCGACGCGCCAAATCGAAGTGATATTCGCAGGGCTAGCCGGAAAAAGGGTTTTCAGCAAGATGGATTTGCTGAAAGTATTTCGTCAAACCCCCATAGCGGAGTCCGACATTCCCAAAACAGCCGTCATCACTCCCTTTCATTATCAATGTGGCACGATAGCACGAGGTCGGCCTTGGTCGCCTGAATCGTTGAACTCCAATCGGCGCGGTCACGTGAATTTGCTCTCCAGTTTCGGAAGCCCAGCAGCCGGTGGACGTCCTCATCTACTGAGTACTCCTAGCGAGCTCTCGGTCATCCACGCAATCTGGCGCCGTCACCTCGCTCTGTGTTCATCACCTTTGGGCTGTTTGACTTTAAAGACATGACGTTCGGGTTGCGTAATGCTGCAAAGACATTTCAGTGGTTCTTAGACAAGGTTCTGCGAGGTTTGGACTTCTGCGAGAGATACATTGGCGACAACTCGTTTCGTTGAAATCCTAAGAGGACCTGCGTATGGTTTTAAGTGTCTCAGGAATTTCGGCGTCGTGGCCAATATACCGAAGTGTGTTTTTGGTGCCCCGGAAGTGGAGTTCCTGGGACATGTCTTCAACGAAAGAGTAATCACACCACCTGCCTCTCATGTGAAAGCTCTACTTAATTACCGGCGTTCTCCCACCTTTAAACAACTCAGGCGTATTCTAGGCGCAATAAATTATTATCGCCGATTTATTCTGGACGCAGCAAACTTGCAAGAGCCACTCAACGACTTCAAAAAGGGCCGTGATAGCATGGCCAGTGCCACATTATTGGTCTTGTAGGCCCTTGTGGCCGGCGCTTCTAGTGTTGCATTATGAGTCGTGTTCGAACAAAAACACGCTGCCGCTAGCGTAATATCAGCGGAAAATCACGAAACCTGAGCGGAATTACAGCACGAGCTCCTCGCGGTTTGCAACAGCATCCAGCATTTTGGGGTTTCACGTTATGGAGCGCTATTGGCTGTTGTGGCGACTGACCAAGGACCAGTTCGCGCAATCGTTGTTTCAGTCGCTTTCGAAGATGGTTGGGTGTTCACACACATCGTTCCTTGAAGGCTGCTCTTATGTGCCACGAGTTTGATAAGTTGGGTCCATGGGCTCGTGACTGTACTATTGGGCTTGCGCGACAGCATCAAAAAGGACATTGGTGTGTCTCCAGTCGATATGATGTTCGGGTTAACGCTGCATCTACCGGGAGAATGGTTTCTCGATTACCACACTGCTACTGATCCCGTCGAGTTTCTGGATGTCATGCGTCAACGAATTAGACGGCTACATTTAAGTTCCAGGATGACGTTCGTGTACAGGGAATTAAGTACGTGCACGCATGTATTCCTCAGAGTTGATGCAGTAAAAAAATCTCTGTGTACACCATACACCGGCCCCCACTGTATCATCAGCTTGGCACTTGCTCACAATTGAGGTCGACGGTAAGCAAGTGAACGTCTCGGAGCGGAGCGCGACTTCAACGCGACTTCTTGCACCGTTCAAGCCTTGCGCCCATCAGTATCGTTTCCAACACTAAATTCTGTGCCAGTGACTTTTCCTGAGACATCATCATCCCTCGCACCAGTCGCTTGACCACATTCCCATATTACGGCGTGCACCTCGTCGCCGACTTCGAGGCGTCCAACGCCTAACAGGGTTCTCACCGCTGTGCAGATTATGGTTCGTCATTGTTTTCGTCCGAGATGTCAACGGACAAAAAACATAGTTGCTTCGATAGGGTTTCGACATAGTGAATAGAGGTAAGATCAGTGGGCGGATATAGGCATTGAAACAAATGGCCCACATCATGAGGCGCACCAGTTACAGTTAGGACAGATGTTTTGTGGTCCTACGGAAACTGCCTCTACGTGGCGGATTACACCCGTTTTCTACATGGAAACGGCCAAAAGTTTCCAATATACCTCCCTGGCAAGAGCCCTGAAGGTTCGATGCAGGAAGGTTGTGTTTGTCTGTGTATATGTGTGGATTCGAGTTATGTGTTTTTTCGTCATATTGGGAGCATTACATCTCGGCGCGGCTGCTCTCAATTTTATTAATTCGCGCCGGCATTGAAACAAATCCAGGCCCAGAGGTATGGTTTTGTAGTGTTTGCGGCCAACGAATTGGTACGAATGCCAGGTCAGTACAGTGTAATTGTTGCTTGGAATGGGTACATCTCAGGTGTTCTGGCCTGAGAAGGGTTGGTCAGCACTCCACAGCATATGTTGCACCGGGATGCATAAATACAGGGCGACCAAGGGCTGCTCCTAGCCCTCCACCTCCTCCTCAGCCCCCAGCACCCCCAAACAATATGATCAGGAATGCTAGGCCTAGTTTAACCCCTGCTCCTCCTCCAGCGGTTTTCACTCCACTGTCCTTATTGCAGTTTAACTGCAACGGCATTCACCAAAAAATCACCGAGATCACTCACTTCATGAGTGTAAACAGAATTCTGATTTCTGCTATCCAAGAGACTTTGCTCCATTCGAACTCGTCTCTTAGCGTCCATGGCAATTACGTTATACTGCGCAAAGATAGACCAGCCGCCAGGAATGATTCTCACCCTGGAGGTGGACTTGCCTTCCTAATACACAAGTCCGTACATTACTGTGTATTAGATGTAGATGTCGACGGTACGGCGGAAATGCAAGCCATCTCAGTTTCATCAGGGAGTACTAATATCGAAATTTTTAATGTATATGTTCCACCACACTCTAGTTGCCCTTCTGGCTATCGTTTCGATATTGGTCCTCTCCTATCTGGAGAGCACAGGATCATTCTTGGTGACTTTAACGCGCACCATGAGCTCTGGCATTCTGACCTCAACAACGATGCCAGGGGTATAGCTATTGCCGAATCTCTAGACGCCTCAGATTTCTGTCCACTCAATGAAGACTCGCCGACTCGAGTCACAGGCACTTGCAGTAGCTCTCCTGACTTAACTATTGTAAGTGCCAGCCTAATCAGTGCTACTCGATGGGAGACGCACACTGCTCTCTCGTCCGATCACCTCCCAATCATAATAAGAGTTGACAAACCAGCAAACCTGACTAAGTCTGAGAAGCGAACGTTTGTCAATCACAAGAAAGCCGATTGGGAGGGTTTCAAAGCATACTCGTCGGCGAAGTTCACCGAGCTACCCACACCAACTAACGTTCATAAGGCCGAAAGAAATATTAGGAACGTCATTGCCAAAGCAGCGGCACGTTTTATTCCTGCTGGACGTATCCCGAAAGTTCGACCTAATTTCCCTACCAGTGCCGCCAGATTAGCCGATGAACGAGATGACATCAGACGCGCTCACCCAGGTGATCCCAGAATTCAGGAGCTTAACTCCGAAATCAACCGACAAGTAAAAGACTATCGGAAGGCGAAATGGAACGAGCACCTAAATGACTGCAACCTCAATGAAGGTGTCAGTAAACTATGGTCTACTGTCCGCGCCCTATCCAATCCTAGGAAAGGAAAGGGCAATAATGCCATCAAATTTGGCCATAAGAGCACCAGCGAACCCCTTCAGTGCGCAAGCCTGTTCAATAAGCAATTTATTGAACATCCCAAGTCCGATGGCTTAAAGCGTAAAATTAGAAGACGGATTCGCAGTAGAAATGTTGACACTATACCATCGTATACTGCGGACCAGGTTAAAAAAGTCATTGAGAATGCTAAAAATTCAAAGGCCCTCGGACCCGATGGCATTTCGATGGCCATGTTGAAACATCTCGACCTTCCAGCCATTGAGTATCTCACGGCAGCCTTTAACTTGTCGATGTCCACGCTTGCCATCCCTGAAATCTGGAAAACAGGACGGATTGTCCCCTGTCTCAAACCGGGTAAAAGCGCTGGTCTCGGTGAATCCTACCGACCCATAACAATACTTTCACCTGTCGCAAAGACGCTAGAGGCCCTTATTCACCCCACTCTTGTTAAGCATGCTAAGCCAGAACCTCACCAGCACGGCTTCAGGAAAATGCATAGTACCACCACAGCCCTCGATGCGATCACTACACGCATCCGTAATGGGCTAAACCACAGTCGTCCTTGCCACAGAACGATTCTTGTGGCAATTGACCTAACGAGTGCTTTTGACAATGTCAATCACTCGATGCTTCTCGCTAACTTACTGAATATGCATATCCCTGATCAAGAGATCCGTTGGATTGCAAACTATCTAGCTGGTCGGCATTCCTTCACTGAGTTTCGTGGCAAACGTTCTAAGCTTAGGAAAATCAAATTAGGTGTTCCACAGGGTGGGGTACTCTCCCCCACTCTGTTCAACATCTACATGTCCGGCCTTCCTACACCACCGGAAGGAATCGAGGTGATTTCCTACGCAGACGATTGCACCGTACTCGCCACCGGGGAGGATAAGGATGAAATGCGCCTCCAAATTAATCGCTATCTCGGACGATTACAGGCTTTCTTCCAAAGCCGAAACCTCACCATCTCCGCGTCTAAATCTTCTGCGACATTTCTTACCACCTGGTCGGTGGATTGTCGGTGGATTGTCGGTGGGAGGTTGATGTACGTATTGGCAACAATCCAATTCCTACTGTTGCAAATCCTAAAATTCTCGGGCTCCATTTAGAGAACATGATGACGTCAGCTCATCACGCAGCATCCGTTTGTGAAAAGATGCGCAGTAGGAATAAAATCCTAAAAGCACTAGCTGGTAGCACCTGGGGCAAGGATAAAGAAACCATGCTAGTCACATACAAAGCGGTGGGTCGAGCAGTTGCTGATTATGCAGCCCCAGTTTGGTCACATAGTTTATGTGATACAAACTGGACCAAAATTCAGGTCTGCCAAAATGCTGCTCTACGCACAGCCACAGGTTGCCTCTTGATGTCTGCCCAGGATCACTTACATCAAGAGACAAAATTGATGCCAATACGTGACCACAATCTCCTACTGTCCAAACAATATCTTGTTGGTTGCTACCGTGAGAATCATCCCAACAACAGTCTCATGGACCGAATTCCTCCACCACGACATGTCAGGCGTGATTTGCGAGACCTAGAGAGAGAGGTCCAGGGATACAAGAGGGACCCTTACGACGATGATGCATACCGAGCTGCCATCGCTGAGATTCACACTGCAGAAGTGAGTCGGTCTATTGCGAGATTAGGTGCGAACAGAGTCCTCTCAGTGCGCCCTCCACCCATTTCGCCTGAGGAGATTAGGCTCCCGAGAGCCACCAGAGTGACATTAGCTCAACTTCGGTCGGGTTTTTGTTCACGCCTCAATTCGTACCTTTCTCGCATTAACCCGGACATTCAAAACATCTGTCCAAACTGCGCTGGCGCTCCACACGATGTGGGTCACTTGTTTCAATGCCCAGCTGCGCCCACTGACTTAACCCCTATCTCACTGTGGGAAAACCCTATCGCAGCAGCTATGTTTTTGTCCCTTGACATAACGGACGAAAGCATCGACGAACCATAACTCGAATCCACATAGATGCACAGCGGTTGCACACCTTTCTGCACCGCTAAAAGAAGAAGAAGGACAGATGTTTTGGATGTCTGGCTCTATACGAGAAAAGCCAGACCGAATTTGTGCTAATGTGGGTGGCTCCCGGGAGACCAATCTCCTCAGGCGAGATAGGTGTAGGAAGCGCTGAAGGGACTCTAGTTGTACCTAAACCAGCAATAGACCGACTCACTTCATCGGTGTGAATCGCTGCAATGGCGGCTCGGTATGTCTCTTCATCGTAAGGGTCCCGCTTATATCCCTGGATCTCTTTCTCTAGGTCTTGTAAACCACGCCTGATATGTCGTTGTCCATGAGATTCCCCGCAGGGGGGTCGGTGTCCTTGTGACACTCAGTCAAGGAAGGCTGTTTGTAGTGGGACAAAGATCTTTGGTGAGTTACGCCACCACGGACCTAGTAGCGCAGTTGATACGCCATGGCGAGGATCTGTACAAAGACCATTCGGGCGGTAACGTTCCCGTGCTCCTGAGTTATGTACGGGTGGCTCTTGGCGTGCCTACCTCCCCCCATAGTTTGCGGGAGGGAAGCACTAAAGGCCAAGCACGATTGTGGTGTCCTCTGGTGGGGGAGTGCATCTTATGGAAATCGTGTGAGCTTCGGAGTTGACGGCTTCGCATGACCCGAGTCCTGAAGGGGCTAGTTAGGGCCTTGGTGGAAAATGCCTACGCGCCTATATCTAACTAGTTTGTGGATTGATGACCACACTGCCCGCATTGCTGACTAGTAAACTGAAGGGGCCACCTGGATGTGAAAAGCAGCGCTACGTGTCTACACAGGCTCGTAGTGACAGGACCAACGAGCCTGGGATGTGCATGTCCGAATTCGACCTAAGGCTTAACCAATAGGGGGCCGAAGGAGGATCACACTTGCTATAGAGAAGTCTTTAGCGAATAGTGAACTACGGGGATGGGTGTGCCCAGGGGACCATGGTCCTTGCCCATCAAGGTGTTGGACTCGTAGTGGCTGGAGGTTGTTACCCAAGTCATCCAGCTAGTGATGCAACCCCGGGGTTGGGTTCCTGATGGTGTGTGCATGCGTCGGACGGAGAAATCCCCATCTGACAACAACACCTTGTCAGTAAAAAGCCGAAGGTCCAAACATTGAGCGGGACCGGGAGATAAAGGCCGAAAGGCTAGGTGCACCCCTGACGGTATACCTGTAGATGGTTTGCTTGTCCATGAGATTGTGGTTGGGGAGAGGAGGAGGAGGAGGCGATTATGGTCATTTATTGACATCAATTGCTTCTCCTGATGTAAGTGATCCTGGGCAGACATAAGAAGGCAACCCGATGTTGCGTTAGAGCAGCGTTTTGGCAGACTTGCATTTTGGACCAATTTTACCAAACTGGAGCTGCTTGACTATAAGTGGCTAGCTTAGTTCCTCTATCTTTGCCCCAGTGCTTTGAGAATTTTGTTCGTACTGCGCATCTTTTCACAAACACTTGTCGTCCTACGGCAACCTTGCTTCACGGCAATTTCAGCCACTTCGGGCGGACCCCACCCGTTTTTACACAAAAACACCCAAGAGTTGCCACAACGCCTTCCTGGCAAGAGCCTTGAAGGTTCGCTGCAGGAAGGTTGTGTTTTGTCTGCTTTTCATGGCCTGCTGTCTGGATCGAATGTGCCACCACCGTTGACGAATAAAGTTACCCCATGAACAGCTACTACCGGCAATGGCGGAGCAAAGGCGTGGTCATAATATCTTTCGAATACCCGACGGTGTTGCTCCTTTCATAGCGAAATACTCTTCTGCAGAAGATGATTCAGGCCAGACCACATAGCGACCCCGAGTGCAAAAACGATAAAACAGTGGAGTGGCTTCAAAGGATTGCGGCTTTATCATGGCGCTGACATAGAAACCCCACTGCCAAAAGCGGTTCATTTTATTTGTCGATCAATCTTCATCAAATCACACACGTTAATGTGATTCTATCGAAGATAAAAGCCTAATTAAAGAAAGTGCATTATGGGGTCATAGGTCTGCCATAGAAGCCCCACCTCCAAAAGCATGAAGAAATAGACGTAATTCGAACCCTAAGTCATAGGATCGCCCGAACGAAAAGCTAAGGGATTCAAAATTCGTTCGCGCCCGAAATCAGCCTTTTTCCTTTTCACCACGTTTTTGAATGGAGGGGGTTGTAGCGAATCGTAATCGACTTTAAGGTAGTCGCGTTACGTTGCTCGGCCTGCGGTGTAAGCACGTCGCCCATTCTGGCGGTAATGTCTCAGCGTACATCTACAGGCATCTCTATCTTAGATCGAATCCACTACGTTGTTGTTGCTTTTTCATTTGACACATCCACGTATTCTTGGTTCTGCCTCTGGCCTTGGGTCCATCAAGTGGAAGTTCCATTAATCCCAAGCCTAAGATGCTGCTTGAGTAATTCGATGTAATTACTGCGCTGCGCATTGTCAGCCCTCGGAACTCTTTTATTGCCATTAGAACAAACCCATCCTTTTCGACAAATTCGTCAAAATATTTTACAACACAAAACTCACAGTTTTGCATATCGACACACCCCCTCAATTGTCATTGAACGAAATTCCAAGAAATGTCGATCGTTCGCCACCATTTTAGTTGAACATTTGCCTGCCTCTAATTATCGTAATCCTTTTGTCGCGCTTTAATACGAATGCCATATAAGTGCGACTTCGGTTCGTTTGCATTTCAAAACAGTAAAAGTATTCGACAGGTTAAGATCTACATATTTGACTAGAAAGGAATACGCGTGGAGTTTTGAGAAGATCATGGCAGCGCAAACAATAAAAGATTTGGACACGCATCTGGAGACTTTTATCGAGAACATTCGTCAAATTCAAATTATTGTCGCCGATTTTCAGCCACACGGACAGAGTAATTTGAATCAGAAAATGTAAGTACCTATAGTTTGAAGTTGTTTTGAATAACAAAAAACTACGATCGCCGTAGTGGGCATCTTTACGTGTTACGAAGGACCGCTCTACGGCGCTGCGTCGCTCTGCCTGTGATTTAGGGATAGACACATCAATTCTGAAAAATGTTCAGTCTATGTCTACAGTTGGTGTAGTGGTTCGCGTGCGTTCGCCTTCAAAGTGCAGGGTCGTGGGTTCGAGTGAGTGGTTCACTGTGAGCAGATTTGGTTTGTTCTGATTTTCAATTGCACGCCTCGTGTAACGAACTACATATAAACTCTCAAAAAGGATATGGTTGAGCTTGATATCTTCGTTCTGAGAACTTGATTCAGTTCTTCGATATCAAATGCCGAACTCACCACTCCTAGATCTGTTTCAAGGGCTTTGCGTAAACCTACACTGACATCCGCTAATTCCGGTCTTCTAATTCGTACGTCCAAAAAGACACGGACTTCCTAATTGTGTACGATCCGATGTATTCAGGAGCTAGCTTTGCCGAAAAATATTTTGTTGCATCCGGACAAAGCATAGTTTCCTCCCCAAACTTGGCCGTTGATCAAAAATTGTTGATCACGTCGACGTCAATTGTAACGCTCACCCTTTTGCAGTAGCTTCCAATCGACCGAATCCTGGTATAATTGTGTGTGGTTCTCCTTATAGTATAGGTCCGCAGCATTCTTTTAGCATTTTGGTTGGTGCATTCAACCGGGTTGGCCTGGGGGTGATAATAAGCCGTAAAAGTTAAACGTGTTCCAATGTCTCGGCCAAAGCTTCCTGAATTCCCTACCCCAGAATTGAGCCCCATTGTCGACACGCGGTGCTTCAAAAAGTAGGAAAACGGTATCTTCTAATACCGATACACGATATCTACCGCTGTAGCTTTCCTCAAAGGAAAAACGAGTGGCAATTATGAAAAATAATCCAAAATAGTTAAAATATAACAATGTCGAACGCGCAAGTGGTCCAACGCGCTTCTCCGGCCCTACTAATCATGTGGCCAATCGTCGAAGTCCTCTGTTCACCTTATTGGACCTGACATAATATGCATTTGGCTACACACGCTTTTATGTACGCAGCTGTCATCTTTGGCCAATAGTAATCTTGGTCCAAGGTGCGCTTGAGACCCATATGTGCAGCTTCAGGATTGTCATGACAACGGATCAACACCTGTCCTTGAGAGCCCTTCGTAACTACCTTTTTTTTCCAAATGTGGGTATTTTTGCACCGTTCGTATTCCACTACCCTGCGTTCTTGATGCGGAATTCCGGAAACTTTGCTGGATTCTCTCCGATTGTTGCCCGTTGATAGTGCGCTTAAAATTGGGATCGATCGGGACAAGGCATCGCGCACTAAATGATCCTTTCCCTTGCGATGGATCACCTCGAATTCGTACTGCTGTAATGGTACAGCCCATCAGCGTGCTAATCTGCCTCTCGGATTCTTTCAATTATTTCACCATTTCAAAGAATAGTGATCGGTGATGACCCTAAATGCCATACCTTCCAAATACGGCCGTAGTTTCTCAACACTGCCCAAATGACGGCTGGGCACTCTTTCTTCGTAATTGAGAATTTTACTTCCCTCCTTGATCAGAGAGCAGTTGAGGTAGCATATAAGTCTTGGCAAGATTACGGCTCCTAAACCAAAATCTAACGCATCGGTTACGGTTTGCAAACTAAAGGCCGTTTGTAACTCAAAGTCGGCGCCCTGAACAACTTGTCTTGCTTGTGTAAAAACCTTTTTGCACTCTTCCGACCATTTAAACTTCTTTAGATTTTTTCTCAGAAGTGCTGTCAAAGGGATCACTAAAGTTGAAAAGTCGGTAATGAAGCGTCGGTACCAGGATAATATTCCCTAAAACTGCCTCACTTCCTTCACATTCATCTTGCGTACACCATCATGTTCCACCACCCAATGCCAGCACCCAATTTAGACAAGTCCTCATCTATCATCATGCTTTTCAGTTCGCATTGCTCTCGTTCAGACAGACAGGGAGCGTGAACACAAATGCGATAACGAGGCGAGTTTCTTACTCGACAGCCGATTCCAATCCCATGATTATTGGCTTAGATCCAAGAAGATTCCCAACTTTGAAATGGAATCTACACCCGTGTCCTGTTCAGGATCAGAAACAGACTTCCAACTTGACCCCTTGTGATTTCAATTGTTGCTACGCAGAATTGCCTAAAACCGAGCAACTTGCACCAGAAGCCAGTAGACCAATAAAGTTTTCATCCATAAGCTCCATCCTTAGGTGCGGGCGGCGATTATCCCGCTCCTTAACATAAAGAGACTGACTAACGGGCGATGTAGGAACCTTTTCGGCTGACTGGACGTTCTTTATTTCGTCGATTAATGGACATGCGTCCGGGTTTCCCGACTTTTCGTCTTTGTTGCATATTGGACAGTTTGCCCTTAAAGTGTTCAATCTTTTGCAATCCTGACACTTGAGCGGCTTCTTGCAGCCCCGAGAAAAGTGACTCAGCTCCTTGCACCTCTTTACGTGCCTCCTTTTTTTTTAAAGAGGTGGGGAAATCTTACATAGATACTGCAATTGTAGTTATGCTGGATTTCTAACAGCTGAAACCAGACCACCTCTCTCGCCACAACCCCCTTGGGACCACCTTTTAGTATTATTTCGCGGAGGTAGGCTATGACTAATTAGCCTTCAAACCCATTTGCTGACTTCCGTCTGGCTTCTTCCTTATGCAGGTGTGGATGTTGCACACAAACTCAGTCACTGCTTGCCAATGGCGTTGTTTCTCCAGAGATGCGAGATTGTTTTGTATGCAGAGCACACTCTTATTGCCTACTGTAAACCGAGTTCAATTTCTGGGGCGTTTCCAGGAGGTTTCGACTGAGTTAGTCCAGACGGGTGAAGCGTATAGCAGTATGGATGTAACGACCCTAACGATGCTTTCGTCCGTGATGTCAAGGGACAAAAACATAGCTGCTGCGATAGGGTTTTCCCCACAGTGAGATAGGGGTTAAGTCAGTGGGCGCAGCTGGGCATTGAAACAAGTGACCCACATCGTGTGGAGCGCCAGCGCAGTTTGGACAGATGTTTTGAATGTCGGGGTTAATGCGAGAAAGGTACGAATTGAGGCGCGAACAAAAGCCCGACCGAAGTTGAGCTAATGTCACTCTGGTGGCTCTCGGGAGCCTAATCTCCTCAGGCGAAATGGGTGGAGGGCGCACTGAGAGGACTCTATTCGCATCTAATCTCGCAATAGACCGACTCACTTCTGCAGTGTGAATCTCAGCGATAGCAGCTCGGTATGTATCATCGTCGTAAAGATCCCTCTTGTATCCCTGGACCTCTCTCTCTAGGTCTCGTAAACCACGCCTGACATGTCGTGGTGGAGGAATTCGGTCCATGAGACTGTTGTTGGGATGATCCTCACGATAGCAGCCAACAAGATATTGTTTAGACAGTAGGAGATTGTGGTCACGTATTGGCATCAATTTTGTCTCTTGATGTAAGTGATCCTGGGCAGACATCAAGAGGCAACCTGTGGCTGTGCGTAGAGCAGCATTTTGGCAGACCTGAATTTTGGTCCAGTTTGTATCACATAGACTATGTGACCAAACTGGGGCTGCATAATCAGCAGCTGCTCGACCCACCGCTTTGTATGTGACTAGCATGGTTTCTTTATCCTTGCCCCAGGTGTACCAGCCAGTGCTTTTAGGATTTTATTCCTACTGCGCATCTTTTCGCAAACGGAAGCTGCGTGATGAGCTGACGTCATCATACTCTCTAAATGGAGCCCGAGAATTTCAGGATTCGCAACAGTAGGAATTGGATTGTTTCCAATATGTACATCAACCTCCCATCGACAATCCCCCCCCCCCCCAGGTGGTAAGAAATGTCGCAGAAGATTTAGACGCGGAGATGGTGAGGTTTCGGCTTTGGAAGAAAGCCTGTAATCGCCCAAGATAGCGATTAGCGCATTTCACCCTTATCCTCCCCTGTGGCGAGCACGGTGCAATCGTCAGCGTTGGAAATCACCTCGATTCCTTCCGGTGGTGTAGGAAGGCCGGACATGTAGATATTGAACAGAGTGGGGGAGAGTACCCCTCCCTGTGGAACTCCTAATTTGATTTTCCTCAGCTTAGAACGTTTGCCACGAAACTCAGTGAAGGAATGCCGACCTGCTAGATAGTTGGCAATCCAACGAATCTCTTGGGCAGGGATATGCATATTCAGTAGGTTCGCAAGAAGCATCGAGTGATTGACATTGTCAAATGCACTCGTTAGGTCAATTGCCACAAGAATCGATCTGTGGCAAGGACGTCGCTGGTTTAGCCCATCACGGATGCGTGTAGTAATCGCATCGAGGGCAGTGGTGGTACTATGCATTTTCCTGAAGCCATGCTGTTGAGGTTCTAGCTTAGCATGCTTAACAAGAGTGGGGTGAATAAGGGCCTCCAGCGTCTTTGCGACAGGAGATAGAATTGTTCTGGGTCGGTAGGATTCACAGAGACCAGCGCTCTTTCCCGGCTTGAGACAGGGGACAATCCGTTCTGTTTTCCAGATTTCAGGGATGGCAAGCTTAGAGATCGACAAGTTAAAGGCTGTCCGTGAGATATTCAATGGCTGGAAGGTCGAGATGTTTCAACATGGTCATCGAAATGCCATTGTGTCCGAGGGCCTTTGAGTTTTTAGCATTCTCATTGACTTTTTTAACCTGGTCCGCAGTATACGATGGTATAGTGTCAACATTTCTACTGCGAATCCGTCTTCTAATTTTGCGCTTGAGGCCGTCAGACTTGGGATGTTCAATAAATTGTTTATTGAACAGGCTAGCACACTGAAGAGGATCGCAGGTTTTTGTGTTCCCAAATTTAATGGCGTTGTTGCCCTTTTCTTTCCGAGGATTGGATAGGGCGCGGACAGTAGACCATAGTTTACTGACACCTTCATTGAGGTTGCAGTGATTGAGGTGCTCGATCTATTTCGCCTTCCGATAGTCTTTTACTTGTCGATTGATTTCGGAGTTAAGCTCCTGAATTCTGGGATCACCTGGGTGATCGCGTCTGATGTTATCTCGTTCATCGGCTAATCTGGCGGCACTGGTAGAGGGAAGTTAGGTCGAACTTTCGGGATACGTCCTGCAGGAATATAACGTGCCGCTGCTTTGGCAATGACGTTCCTAATATTGCGTTCGGCCTTATGAACGCTCGTTGGTGTTGGTAGCTCGATGAACTTCGCCGACGAGTATGCTTTGAAACCCTCCCAATCGGCTTTCTTGTGATTGACAAACGTTCGCTTCTCAGACTTAGTCAGGTTTGCTGGTTTGTCAATTCTTATTATGATTGGGAGGTGATCGGACGAGAGAGCAGTATGCGTCTCCCATCGAGTAGCACTGATTAGGCTGGCGCTTACAATAGTTAAGTCAGGAGAGCTACTGCAAGTGCCTGTGACTCGAGTCGGCGAGTCTTCATTGAGTGGACAGAAATCTGAGGCGTCTAGAGATTCGGCGATAGTTATACCCCTGGCATCGTTGGTAAGGTCAGAATGCCAGAGCTCATGGTGCGCGTTAAAGTCACCAAGAATGATCCTGTGCTCTCCGGAAAGGAGAGGACCAATATCGAAACGATAGCCAGAAGGGCAACTAGAGTGTGGCGGAACATACACATTAAAAATTTCGATATTAGTACTCCCTGATGATACTGAGATGGCTTGCATTTCCGCCGTACCCTCAGCAACTACATCTAATACACAGTAATGTACGGACTTGTGTATTAGGAAGGCAAGTCCACCTCCAGGGTGAGAATCATTCCTGGCGGCTGGTCTATCTTTGCGCAGTATAACGTAATTGCCATGGACGCTAAGACACGAGTTCGAATGGAGCAAAGTCTCTTGAATGGCAGAAATCAGAATTCTGTTTACACTCATGAAATGAGTGATCTCGGTAATTTTTTGGTGAATGCCGTTGCAGTTAAACTGCAATAAGGACAGTGGAGTGAAAACCGCTGGAGGAGGAGCAGGGGTTAAACTAGGCCTAGCATTCCTGATCATATTGTTTGGGGGTGCTGGGGGCTGAGGAGGAGATGGAGGGCTAGGAGCAGCCCGTGGTCGCACTGTGTTTATGAATCCCGGTGCAACATATGATGTGGAGTGCTGACCAACCCTTCTCAAGCCAGAACACCTGAGATGTGCCCATTCCAAGCAGCAATTACACTGCACTGACCTGGCATTCGTACCAATTCGTTGGCCGCAAACACTACAAAACCATACCTCTGGGCCTGGATTTGTTTCAATGCCGGCGCGAATTAATAAAATTGAGAGCAGCCGCGCCGAGATGTAATGCTCGCAATATGACGAAAGAACACATAATTCGAATCCACACATATACACAGACAAACTCAACCTTCCTGCATCGAACCTTCAAGGCTCTTGCCAGGGAGGTATTTTGGCAACTTTTGGCCGTTTCCATGTAGAAAACGGGTGTGGTCCGCCCCGTAGAGGCAGTTTCCGTAGGACCACTACAGTCACTCCTGTAGGCATTTGGTTGTTCCAGGATGCCATTGTACATAATGATCCAAAGCAGCGGGCCGAGAACTGCCCCCTGTGGAACTTCTGCAGTAACCCGGGGTCCATCACCTGTATCGTATTGGAGGACGCAATTTGACAGGTAACTCCTGATTATAGATGCGAGATAGTCCGGTACATCTATTTTTTACAAGGCCGCGTGAATGGAAGCCCAGTTTGCGGAGTTAAAAGCGTTCTTAACATCTAACGTCACCACCAAGCAACAAGTATCACTTTGAAGCGATTCCTTTGCCATATTGGTAACCATCCCGTTCGGTTCGACCGTGGAACCCGCCCGTCTGAAACCATATTGTCTGTCCGACAAGCCCACTTTCTCTTCTACTACTGATAATAAGTCTGTTGAAAATGATCCTTTCAAATAATTTTTCTAGCGAGTCAAGTAGGCAAATTGGCCGATATGAGCTTGGCCTTCCAACTAAGCAGGAATCGAATACTTCGATAAACTTTTGAGGAATCGCACGGATTGCTACCTTCAGCACCCCATTTGGGACTCCTCCAGTCTTGAGACCGCTTGGCAAAGTTCATCCTCTGTTATAGCAGGGATGTTAACCGCCTGTTCTGAAAAATGTGCCTCCTTGATTCCATTTCATCCCGAAACATTATCATCAGCAGAAGAAACCTCATTGAAATTTATCGATTAAAAAACGCTTCAAGTGTGAAAGACCCATTAGAGCAATTTTCACTCTTTTCTGAGATTAGATAAAAGCGTGATTAGAGCAATTCCACGGAACAATGATTGATGTCAGATTAATCTTAAAACAAGCTTGCGGGGAGCTTAAGAGGAGTAATTGTTTCGCTTCTGAAGATTAGGAAAATCTGATAATGATTTGCCAACTATTCAACGATCAAAGGTCGATCGTACGCCCACCTTTTACTCAAATACCATTTCACAAACAAAAACAATCAACTGCATTGGCTCCCGGCCAATTCGCCCCGATTTCCCTTACCCCGGCGTCCAACGTCGTTTCGGATCCAAAACATTTTGACCGGCCAAATTGATGACGGTTGTCACTCCCGTGGGAAGTCCTTTTTCCGACAGATCGTGCCACGTTATACGTTCCGGACCGGGCATACGCGACACGACCGTCACTTGATAGCCATTCGTCTTGAGCAGCCGGGTTAGATGTGTCCCGATAAAACCTCGGCCACCACCTAAAATTAGAGCCACAGAAGATTTGAAAATTATGTAATTAGTAAAAAGGATTTCCGGATATGATTTCTTTTGGAAGAGGGCTCACCAATTAGGGCATGTCTTGCAGCCACTTCGACCATTGTATTGTAAACAAATCGCAGATGAGCTTCTAACCACTACCGGCTAGCCAACAACTAATCTAGCGAACTAAAAAAAAAGTATTCCCGCGAGTCGCGATCGACCGAAGACGATTGGCGAAAATCGTCCACAAACTGCAGGCAGTGTCAGTTTTATGTTTGCTTTGCGCAAATTTATTTGACAGCAGCCGAATTTCACTCAAATTTGGAGTGCAATTGCATTTTCGAACTCCGAAAAGTTATTGGGCGTTTTGTTTTGTTCTTTTGGCTTCGAAACTTTCGAAATGAAAAGAGGAGAAGAAAAGTGACAGGTCTGCTGTCAAAAAAAAAACTGCATCGTAAACAAAGTCACAGAGTCGCGGGTTCAAGGAAATCAGAAGGATATTTACGTAAAATGGCTGCACCATTGGAGCATTTGGAAACCCAATTGGAAATGTTCATTGAGAATGTACGACAGATTCGTATTATCGTGAGTGATTTTCAGCCGCAAGGACAGAATGTGCTGAATCAAAAAATGTAAGTACGGGCTCTGATAATTGTGGTTTCCCTCTTTATTTGCCGCGCGGGGTTTTGGTAAGTAGACCTGACTTTCACAACGGGGCTCCTATTATGGTTGATACGCAATGGCGTGGATCTGTACAAAGACTTTCGGGCGTAGACGCTCCCGGTGCACTTCAGTCATGTTGAGGGGCTCGGTATGGCTGAATTTCCCCCAGATCGTCAGTCATCAAATCAATCCGAGCCTCGTAGGGCTAGTTAGAGACAATCGCCAATGCGCCTATACCTAGCTAATTTTTGGTTTGATGTCCACATTACCCGAGTCGCAGTGTTGACTAGTAAACGGAAAAAGCCGTCTAGAGGTGAAAAGCAGCGCTACCTGTCGGTTTAGGCCGGCGGGTAGTCACAGGTCAAATGAGCCAGTGACTGAAAAACCGGAATTACGTGAGGTCTAACTTTTAAGCGGCCCAAAGGCATTTACACTTGCTATTGAGAAGTCAATAACGAAATTGACCCTCGAGGATAGGCTTGCCCAGGAGACTATAAACGCTACCCATACAGGCGTTGGACACGAGGTGCTTGTGGTGTTAGACAAATTGACCAGCTGGATTCACAACCTATGGGGACGATTCCAAAAGAAGGCATCACTGCGTAGTATCCTTGTCCAAATTTGTTTATTCCCGCCTGGCAGGGCCGTTGGTTTAGGTACTCAACAATGACAAATGACGCAGCAGACGCAGACTGTCGTAACTGCATGGGTGGCAGCTCCTGCGACACCCTGATGCCATAGAAATAGTTAAAAATAATTCAAGTCCTTCAGATTTCAAGTCACCGACAATTTTGTTTTATTTTTTTTTACTCATTTCAGACAAGGACTTGTTACCGGCTTGCAGGAAATCGACAAATTGAAAAATCAAGTCCAGGACGTGCACATCCCTATCGAGGTCTTTGACTACATTGATCAAGACAAAAATCCCAACCTCTACACGAAGGATTGCATTGAAAAGGCGCTGATGAAGAACGAAGAGGTCAAGGGAAAAATCGATGCTTATCGTAAATTTAAGGCCAACATGTTGGTGGAGCTGACAAAAACCTTCCCCAACGAGTTGAATATGTATCGTGCGATTAGAGACTAGGAACATATTTAAACTTACAAACAGATTAACAGATTTTTGATAGGCAGTTCCACAAGGATTATTAATAAAGATGTATTGATTTGAGAGTATTTGATGTGTTTTTACCTGTAATGAAATTTAATGTAGATGGCAGCTTTTACAGCCTTTAAAAAAAGGTCAAAATAGTGCTCTTCACCGTTATTGCCAGTTAGGTCACCAGTCCTTGCATCGAACCTTTATGGTTCCTGCCGGGGCTCTGATAGAAGAAGAAGGTCACCAGTCCCACACTACGAATCCGGAGCAGAGATCCCATCTCAGTTAGTACGGGGTGTCGAGATAAGAGCCAAGGGGCACCAATGGGCGGAAATGCCCCTCAACCAACACAAGAGAGGTAGGCTCCCAAGCGGAAGTGTCGGGTAGGCTGTGGCTTTACAACGGCGTGAAGTTGCGCTACAACCGGGTGCCGCGACCCATAGAATGGCAGATAGTGGAAAGGCCTCGCATCTAGCAGTATGTAAACGCAAAGCCTAACATTTGGTAAGAAAAACTGTTACCTCATACTCCTCGAAGGCTGAGGCGCTAATTGACATCAGACAATCAATCCGTTTGCCTGTTCGTGGCCGTTTGATAAGCCTTCACGGTAGGCACAGACTTTAAGCACCCTTCGGGGATTTGCATACCTACGTGGAAAGAGAGCATTGAGGTTCTTATGGACACTTTCATTTTCGCTGCTGATTCTGTCGATGCTTTGCGTTGGGTGCGAGTTACAGATGATGGAGAAATCCCTCCTCTGCAACTGCGAGGCTCAGGTGCAGGAAATCGCCTGAACTAGATGGAATGACCGGCCAGATGTGTAAAACCATTTGAATACATTAAGAGCCACTTCGAGTCTTGCATCCGGACCCGCGCTTTTCCTAGGAAAACTGCGCGGATGGTCGTGCTACTGAAAGGCCCTGATAAAATCCGAACTAACCCTACATCCTACCGATGCATCAGTCTCCTTCCAGCTTTTTGTTTGTTTAGAGAGTTGTGAGGGGAATCTTGCATAGATACTCTACGCCTATAGTAGGCGCAGAGTTGTCGGGCTCTTACTGACAAACCTCAAAACACCTTTTCCATGCCGTGGATCATGTGGAACCTACTTTCCGTAAACTTCGCATGGACGACTGTGTCTAATTAGCCATCTCTACGGTTTGCCGACTTACGCCTGGTTTACTCCATATGAAGCTTTTTGTGAATTTCACAGACCGCTATGCTGACTGCCTCCCAATTTTCGTTCGATTGCAGCATTAAGCCTATCAAGTTGCAGGAACTTATGTTGTAGTCCAGATCCAACTCGAGTCGGTCCCGTGTCGCGGCAAACTTTGGGCGGTTAAAAAGCACGTGCCTCGCGTCTTCCAGCGACCCCTTGCAGCTGGGGCACTCTGGCGAATTGTCTAGTTTGAAACGATGCAAGTACTGCCAGTATCCACCGTGGCCCGTATGAAACTGGGTAAGATGGTGATTCACTTGTCCGTGTTTCCTTTATCTTTTATCTCGCTTCGCTATGTCGGTATTAGAGGATGCCATCGACCAGTCCAACCATTATCCCATTGCCACTTTCTCAGGGACTCGAGTCTCTTGAAACCTTTCCAAACTTTCGAATAGTCAATAGTTCCCTCGTTGGCATCATTCCAGCTACAACATAAGCAGCTTCCTGCGAAGTAGTGCGATACGCGCAGCATACTCTTAGTGCGCACTTTCCATACACCAAGCTAATCGGTTTAGCATAACAGGCATACTGTAGGCCACCGTCCCAAAACCACTAGACACCCTAAGTACCTAACGACAGACTTAGATGTTATGACCATTCTTCTAACTCTGATTTTGAAGGAGGGCCTTTTTCTGCGCTTACTAATTAGAATAGCTTCCGTTTTATGCTCCGGGGCTCTAGTCTCACTGATTCCTGTCATAGTTTGATGGATTTTATGGCCTCGCTAGCCAACAGTTTGACGTACCTACTCCGGGCCTTTGGCGACCAACGCAATGTAATCCGCGAATCCAACTAGCGTCACTCCCTTACGCATTGAGAGCTCCAGGATAGAATTGAACATTATATTTCGCAGAAGGGAGCAAGCACGGATCCCTGTAGAACGCCGGTTACCGTGCACTCCTTTGTTCCTTCACTAGTATTATTTCTAGGTTGCAACAGGAGAGGTAGCTCTTAACTATACCGGCCAAGTAATCGGGCACACACATATTCTGCATTGCGGCGTGGATGCACCCCCAGCTCGCGACGTTAAATACGTTTTTCCCATTTAACGTCACCATACCACAACATGTGCCTTTGCGGAGAGAGTCGGTTGCTAAGTTTCTTACTCTACTCATACTGTCGGTCTGAGAGTTTCCCTCCTTCTTCGACTACCGCTGCAAATCGGTTGAAAATTATCTGCTCAAAAAGTTTTCCAGTTGTATCAAGCAGACAAATAGGGCGATACGAATTCGGCACGCCAGCTGGCTTATTAGGTTTTTTTTTTCAGCCGTTTCGGAAAGGTCTGCTCTACTAAAAAGGCTCCAAAAACTTCGATAAACTTCCCCGGCATTGATTGAACTGCTATTTTTATAGCTTTGTTTAGAATGCCATTCGGACCTGGTGATTTGCCGTCCTCCATCCTGGATGAGGGTTAGAGTAATTCGTTCTCTTTGATGGCGGGGATGTGGTCTTCTGTTAATGCGGCGCTTTGGTTTCATCTCTCTAACTCGTGTGGAGAGAAAAAGAGTTGAGTCATTTTTTCCAACAATAACGGGACACTTAAGTGTGGTGGAGCTTTTTGTCCTACTGTCTATCCTTATTCGTCATTCCCCCCGGATTTGTATCAGCATCCTTACAGAGCGGCCTGAAGCTAGCTCGTTGGTTTTTCTTAGCAAGTTTTAGGGCCATTTACTCGTACCTTATTTCCACTCTTCAAACATTCTTGAAGCACGAAATGGCACCTAGAAGCCCTAGCAGTTTACGTGCGGTTTTATACGTATACAGTAAAATACTGTGTTCTGGTGTGTGCATCGTCCTGTGGCTAAACCGCTGCGTCTTCAGGCGCCGCATACCCGCAATTTCTTCGGTCTACCAGTAGTTGTTCCACCGTCCGTTAGCGGATCCATTTCTAGGTATTGAGGCATCGCAAACAGCTTCTAATTGCTCTGTGATTTGCGCAGTTCTTTGTTCGGCTGATCCCTAGATGCAAAACTGCCTGCCGCAGGACTGACCTAAATGGCTCCTCATCAAAACGTTGAGACCATCCGACGGGCGGACGTCTTTGCAACGGCTCGCCGTGATCATTCGCTGACCGAAAAAATAATCCCCTGATGATCGCTATGTGTGTAGTGACCGCTGACATACCAGTCAATTACTGACGCTAAGGAGCTACTAGCGAAAGTGAGGTCAACAATGGACCGCGTTTCCGCATTCTAAAGGTATTGCTACCACCAGATCTCATAAGAACAATGTCGAGACGCAAAAAAGCGTCCGTCCTCACTACTCCATTCCTGAGCCCAGGCGTTAAAGTCCCCAGCAATTATAAAGAGCCATATAAACTTGTGGCATGCACTGAGCTTTTAAAAAAACCTTAAATTCAGATTCGTTCTACCGCGGCGGGGTTTGGTGGTTACAACTCCGCTTAGTTCTCCCGGCCCGCGACCCAAATCGTGTCGCACAGGTTTCTGTATTGGTCGCAGATAAGGGCGACATCGATGGCTTGCGCTTTAACAATTAGCGATGGCAGATTATACGCCGTCGGACAGTGATTTGGATTTAACTACAGGAGTCTCATTTTGCAATTTTTTAAATTTAACTGCAGGAGTCTCATTTTGCAATTTTTTTTAGTGCCTCTCAAATTCTTGGCATAGTATACAGTTGAGGTTCCTTTCACACATTGCGGCCTTGCGGCCCTCCTCTCCGCAGATTTTCTCTTTCGTTGTAACCTCATCAAGAACGAGGCACTCAATGTCGTCTGCTTGGCGTAGGGTCTTCACGTCTACATTGGTAACAATTGATTTATACCCTTCCATTAAATCATTCCCCGTTGGGCCGTTTTCAGTTGGAATAACAGCTCCCTCTTCTGTGTGCGCCGAATCCGAGAGACATTCAGCTTCCGAATTTATTATTAATCCGCATATGTCATTTCACCGGACTGCGATATGACCATAGCGTCGGGTCTTATTCTCATTTTTCTTTCCCTCCTGTTGCACCCGTTTCTTGGGTTCAATTCTAGTCCTAGCAGCTAGCATCCGATTCCTTCGTAGAAGGTTTTGCTCTTGCAGCCACTTCTTCATGGCGATCTCAAGGGCGCGATTGACAACTGCTGTGGGTCCTATCTTGCATAAGCTCGAGAGTGGCTGTCCTGAAATTAGATCTGAGGAAGAGCTATTTCACGGACAGAGAGTCTCTGGTCGTGGACGTGAATGACTTCGTTAAGAAGTGTGCGATGCAGGGATATCCGAAGCTCTACATCGTTGGGCCGTTCGTCTGGAATTACACGATGAACCTGACTTGCTGACATTCCGGCCGCGGTTGTGTAAGTGTGGTGCTTAGGACCTTCTCGTCCTGGTGGTGGGTGAAACGAGGTGCCCTTCTCCTCAAGGATGTGTGGGAGCTGCCTAATTTCGGAGAAGTGGACGGTGACTTAATGGTCGCAGCCACTGATCCCACACATATTAAAAGAGACTCACTTATTGCCTAAGGTAGTACGAACACAAACACAGGGACAAAAAAAAAAGGCTGGAGTCACCCAGCAAATTTTTATTTGTCAAAAAAATATAATATGGCAGGTTCCCGTAATTTTTGTTACTCTCATTAATAAGTCCTTTGGGAATCGGCACTGGACACAAACAGTGAGGCTTACGGCGAGACACTCAATCCTGTCGACGCATGAACAAAAAAACCCACCTCTCTTGAATGGATCGTTACACCTCTACCTTCTCGATTATCGCGATTACGTCGTCATTCGTCCACCTATCTTACCTCGAATCTCAGTAATATCCTCCCGCTGCTTCCAATTCTTCCTTCATCTCGTTCATGAAGACATCATTCATGAAGGCAGAGTGTGGGTTTCCCAGTGCTACCTCTCGGTTTTGATTGTAAATCCTGCCCGGAACGTTAGGTAATTCTCTGCACTCTGTTGCCAGTCCTACGATCGGATTGATCTCCCTACCGCAGGACGGCGCTGAAGGAGCATTCAATAGTAGCCACCCCCAAAATGAGTAACCTCCTAAATTAAAATTTTCCCAATCGCCCACAATACAAACATTTTCCATTTGACCCCCCAGTCCCTCGTCTATTCAACATTTATTTGCAAATACAAAACAAACTTTTCCGTCAAAACAAACGTAACCGAATTATCAACTGCCAGCCCAAGCACTTCGCCAGCATCTTCCAACGTCACCAAATGTTGCTTCCCGATACTGATTTGCGGACCATTTCGATTTCTCAACGCATTCGCCGTATCATACGTGGACTTGTAGATGAAAATGTGACGATGACTTTCACAAATTACAGCATAACTCATATCCGGCGAACAACTAACGAATTTTCGTTGTTGTTTCGATGCCTCGACGTAGCCGAAGGCGTGTAACGTTCCCTCGTGACGGAGAGACCATTCTTCCGGGCGTGTGGGATTTATATGTTGTAGCCAGAGACAGGTGTCGACATCTTGACGAGTCGCGATGGCGGCCGGAAAGCCAGGACGAAGTGTCACGGTGAAGAGAGGTGCTCGCGAGCCGAGACACATGCGATGAGTCGGCTTTCGGGTGGTTAGGTTGATGCGATCTGAAAAAGGAGATGAGATTTGAGTTGGAAAATACTTAAGAGGGGAGGACATACCGATGTAAAATTCCTCCTCCATTGACTGCATTGGTGCATCGCATTCTTCCATTTGAGCTTCCAAATTTGATACGGGTTGTCCGAGGGGCATGGCACAATCTTTTTGTGTATCCGCACTTTCGGATGGTCCGCCAGGGATTAGGAATGGCCAATTCAGCGAGCTGATGTCCTTTGTCAGGGTTATTTGGAGAAAATTGTTTTCCTGGAAGAAGACGAAATTAGTTTTGCTAAAGGGGGCAAAATTTAAGCAGCTGTTTACCAAAGTCCACGTCGTCAAGTCTGTGTCAACCTTGCTGAAAAGTGCACTATCCAGAAGCACGTCTTCCTTGCACTTGACCTGCAAGTGGTCCTTGCTGCACGTGACTTTATAGTCAAATTTGTACGTCTCCGGTCTACAAGCGAATTTTATCGTAATGTCCTCATCATTTTGCGACCAAGTGTACTTATTGTCGGCATTCGTTCCTGGTTGTCCGTTCTCTTGGGATTGAACATCGGGAGTAGCCTCCTCTTCAGCAATTGAAGCTGCCCGGAACGGCTGATTGCTCGACAGAACCATACCGCCAGCCTTCGGCTCCAGGGCACAATAGTTAACGGAACCCTTTCCGCGGAACGTTTCCTTCTGCTCCAAAGACCACGTCTTATCCGTTCCCTGAACAATGACGAACCACAACAGCTCGGTAGCACTGCGTTCACCCTCTTCATGCTCAATCCTATGCAGAATCAGATTCACCCTTTTCTCATCAGCAGCCAGGTCCAGCCGAGCGTCACGAATCACGAAATTTCGTCGCTCCTCCACGACATTGGTCCTGAAAACAACTTTCCATTCGGCTGATCGACACCTGTCGCCGGTGTCGATGAGGAGGATTTGATTACATCCGTCCGATAGGAGGCAGAATTTTTCGGATAAAAATTTAAAGGTAACGTTGTAGTCACCCGGTTGACGGCTGGATGTGGACGGGAGTTTGTAAACGGCCAAGGGGGATCGTGGACGACCCGTTTCGCGGTCGTATGTGCATTTCTGCAACGAGCCCTGCATGTTGATGAAGTACACGGAAAGGGTGTCCCAAGGATCTTGGACTAAGTGATTGTGCAGGGAGAAGAGTTCTGCGTGGAGATACGAGTACTGTGCATCAGTGGGTTTGGCCTGGAGCGGCGATGAGGTTAGCTCGTGTTTGATGGTCGGAATGATGTCCAGCGAGAGTTTGTAGCCGTCAAAGTCGGTCTTTAGCAAACGTCGATCGGGACGAAGGTCTACGAATTTTACTGAAGTCATCCTGTTTGTGTAAAATCACTAGGCAAAAAGGAACCGGCCACTTGTTTACCAACTTTGGGAAGTACTTCTATTGACAAGAGTTTTGACGTTTCCTCTTAGCTCCTCATTCTAGTGATAAGAGACAGCGTTGTGTCTTGGCTGACTCCGAACAGAATTTTCGAAAATCCATCTTCCCACTGCGCACGTACTCCGAACCGCGACGATTTGACGTTTTGTCCTTCAAATTCCTTTGCACACAAGAATTTTTTTTCTGCTTGCCGCCGCGAAAAGGACGTCATACACACGGGAAGAAAGTGCTGCTGAAGAAAAGTGGAAGAAATCTCATGCGAAAAATTCCTAGACACTTATCTTCTTCCTCCGTGAAATTGAGTGAATCCTGCGATCGCGAGTGCTGTCGCGCAAAGATCACCATCGCCCACTTTTGATGGGCGTGTGTGTAAACGATTCGGGAATTGTGTTGTGCTGTGTCCTGTTTCCAGGAAAATAGAATTATGATGAGTGGCGATAGGCAGCAATTTGAAAACAACGTCGCCAACATGGGTAATGAGATGGCAGCAAAACCCGACATCGATCATTTTAGTGATTTACGTCCGTTGGATCCATTTGCAGAAACGTTCGAGATGCTGAAGGCACTGTACGATTTCCAGGCGGTCTATCCGAAAACGATCAGCTTCGACGAGGGAGAGTACTTTATCCTGTATCAGACGAGTGCCCGGCAGCGAAATTGGTGGCAAGTGGTCAGCATGAAGGGCAACATTGGATTTGTCCCGTCCAATTACGTAATGAAATTGAAGGTAAATAGTGGAAGTGTGTGCATGTCCTTGTGATGACGACGACGCGATCTTCCTGATTGCGGGAAAAAGATGGTTACATCTCCCGGCGGCGGAGAGGGAGGCATGGAGTGCGACAACCTTGTGTTAGAAGGCTGGCAAAAAGAATTTCTCTGGCACTTGTCCAGACTGTGCACTCCTTGACGTTGTCCTGTTGTATTTCTTTCTAAATATTGTCCTTTTGTGTTTACATTTTTGTTTCTACATCACACGGGATGTGTGTACGATTTGTAGTCCTTGCGTACGATGTCGATTACAAACCACCACGACCACCCATCCATATCAGACTTGTGGGCGCATTCCACGCGTCGCACTACTTTGAATATTGTTCGTCCGCCACACCCTCATCCCGCACGATGAAATGTCGTCGTGGGGATTATCCTTCATCTGATGGCCGAATGGACTGCTGAGAGGATAAAGACTAGTCGTCATCATCCCCCTCTGCCACAGCGGCGCCCCCACAATTGCCGTGCGCGCATTCCTCTCGGCAGGCCTGACACAGTTTGACTTCCGTTTTGCGGCCAACGACGTGCCTCTCGGATGGTTTCTCGATATGCAACGGTCGTTGCACATTTTTTTCGTCCTTTTGGACTTTATGTGTGCCATTTGAGGTCAAGGGGGTGGTGTTTAGTTTGGTGTGTCATCGGATTTGAAGAGGATTTTCGGTTTTTCGGGGACGGGGAATTGAAAGCATTTTTTTGTTTTATTGTTGAGCTCTAGGTGCAGGATTTGTAATTGGGGCTATGGGTCAGTAAGCGACAGATAAGAGCACTTTCAGTGCGGTTGGGATAATGGAGGTAGCGAGCAGATTTTTCTTGGCACTGTTTTGTCGATGCTTTATTTATGATGTGAATCTTAGGCTCGAGAATGTGGGGATGTGGGGGCTATGGCTTTCAAATGAATACTTCACCTTACAGTCATTGGCTAGAAGTTACATTCGAATCATATCTGGAAGCTGCTAGGGCACCAGAGTTATTCGTGCACCTTCCAAGGCGTATATGCTGAAAATTTCAAGATTCTAGCTATCACGGTTCGGAAGTTACAGCCATTGAGATAGTCGCACTTTTGTGGTTTGCAATCAAAAATGTTAAATAACTCGGGAATCAATTGAACGATCTTTCTGAAATCTGTCAAACTTGTACAGATGCGTTCTTACCAGATTTGCTGAAAATTCCAAGGATCTATCTGTCATAATTTGGAAGTTAAAGCTGTCGGAAAATGCAAGATAATCGGTCTTTTGTGTTCGTCAATAGAAAATTCTCGACAACTCAGAAGCCAATCGACTGATCTTTGTGCAATTTTGCACGCTTGTTGAGTGGCGTTTCTTCCAAATTTGCTGAAAATTCCAAGGCTCTAGCTATCACGGTTCTAAAGTTAAAATCGACGAAAAATTCAAGACAATCGCACATTTGTGTTCGACGATCGAACATTTTCGATAATTCAGGAACGACTAGTCGGATCTTTTAGAAATTTGGCGAACTTGTTGTTGTTGTATTAGCGGCACAGATAGGAAACATTTAGTATATGTTGCATTATAGTTATTCGAAGATGGTGGGCATTCCATCTTCGAGGTCGAGGTTAAGGAAGAAAGCTACTTCTATGGGTTGTGACCACAACGCAAGTGGTGTAAGTTGCCTGGGAGCAGCTGGACATTCGAAAATGTGGTCTACATCGTGTGGACTGGTTCCGCAGGCTGGGCAGGTGTTTGCAACTTCGTTGTTTATACGCGATAAATAAGAGTTTAGTCGCGGGCACCAACCCGATCGGAGCTGAGCTAAGGTGGTACGAGTAGCTCTCGGTAGTTGCTGTTCATCATGAGATATGGCTGGAGGTTTGGTGCCAAGTACACGATTATTTGCGAGACTTTGAGTAGCTTTAAGAACATCTTGTGTGTGTAGGTCTGCAATCGCCGCCTTGTAGTCGGAGTTATCGAAGGGAACCTTTTTGTATCGCTGGACTTCGCGCTCTTTGTCCCTGATAGAGCGTCCGATTCGTCGTGGCGGAGGTGTTTTGTCCATAAGTTCATTGTTCGGGTGATTAGTTCGATAACATCCGACTAGATATTGCTTAGTAAGGAGTTCATTATGGCTTCTCAAAGTCATCATTTTTGTCTCCTGGTGTAGATGATCCACTGAGGACATCTTAAAACAGCCGGTGATGGTGCGAAGTGCCGTGTTTTGGCAGGTTTGTATGTGGCCCCAATTTGTGTTGCAGAGACCATTTGTCCACGTCGGTGCTGCATAGTTGACAAGGGGGCGACCAATGGCTTTATAGGTGGTCAGAAGTGTTTCTTTGTCAGTGCCCCAAGTACTACCGGCAAGAGCTTTCAGTATTTTATTTCTGCTCCTGAGTTTAGAGCAGATGTTCTCAGCGTCGGTGTTAAATTTGCCGGAGTTGTCTATCGTGACACCTAGGATCTTGGGAGTCCCAATCGTAGGGATAACGTTGGTGTCGACGAATATGGGAAGTTGCATATTGTATTCTTGGTTGAAGCTGGTGAATAGTGTCGCGGAGGACTTGGGCGCCGAGAGCTTCAAGCTTTTACTCACAAAGAAGTCGTTGAGCGTCAGCAGGTATTGCGGTCGGTTGATGCGGTCGCACATTTCGGGAATGTCGTTGCCATGGTGGTACAGTCGTCGGCATAAGAGATGATTTCGAGTCCCGTGGGTGGTGTGGGCAATCCTGACATGTAAAGGTTGAAAAGGGTGGGAGATGGAACTCCGCCCTGTGGAACGCCTTGTTTAATTTTCCTGAGCTTGGACTTGCCGTTCCTAAACTCGGTGCAGGATTGGCGACCAGCAAGGTAATTTGCGATCCATTTGTGAATACATGGTGGAGTAGTGTTGCGTAGACCTGTCAGAAGAACTGTGTGGTTAACAGTCTCAAACGCTTTTGACATATCGAGAGCTACGAGGATAGTGCGCTTGCAGGGTTTCGGCTGATTAAGTCCATTGAATATGTTGGAGGTAATCTTGTCTAGAGCGGTTGTGGTGCTATACATTTTCCGGAAACCATGTTGAGCTGGACGTGCTCTAGGAGTTTAAGCAACACTAGTGCCTCGAGTATTTTGGCCACGGTGGACAGTAGCGTTATTGGACGGTATGATTCTGCTAGTGTATAATCTTTGCCTGGCTTCGGTATGGGGGTGATACGGCCGTTTTTCCATAGTATGATGAAGGTTTTCAGCGACAGGTTATAGGTGATATAATCAATGGCCGGAGAGTCAAGCATAATCATGGCAATACCGTCTGGTCCGTACGCTTTGGAATTTTTCGCGTTTTTAATAGCAATCTTTACTTCGTTTGAGGTAATCTGGAGGTGTTGGTCAGTGGTGCTGTTGCGGATAGCTCTGGTAATTATGCGCTTGAGCTTATCTTTTCCGGGATGTTCGACGAATTGTTTGTTAAAGTTGTGTGCGCATTTGTCGTCGTTGTTGTATGTGTCATCACCGAACTTTATGGCTATTTCATCTTTGAGTTTTGTGGGATTTGATAGAGCCCGCACCGTTCTCCATAGATTGCTTATGCCGGATTTTAAGTGGCCGGTTTTTAAATGTGAATTCCTTAGCTGCCTCCTATGGTCATTGACTTGCTGAGTTATAACATTGTTAAGATCGCCGATGCGAGGATCATTTGGGTCTGCTGTTCGTAGTTCATCTCTCGTTCTTGCCAGTTCTGAGGATTGTACGTTAGAGTAAATCCTCTTACCACAGACGCAGCACATCCATGGAACAGATCTTCAGCAGAGGATGGGAAGTGTTACCTCATGATAGGAATGCGGCCCGCTGGGATATATCTTTTGGCTGCATTCAAGATAATCTGTCTCAGGTTTTTATCAGGAGTACGTACGTCAGGGGGGGGTGGAAGGGCAGAAAACGCTTCGTTAGTGTAGGTTTGAAAGCCAATTCAATCGGCTTTGCTGAAGTTTTTGTATGTTTTCTTCTCTGTGTACGTAAACTGGGACGGCTTATCAATCGGAAGGACTATTGGCAAATGGTCTGAAGAGAAAGTGATGCAAGGTTCCCATGTGATGCTCTTTATGAGCCCTGGGCTGGCAATGGATATGTCAGGCGAGCTTCTGCATGATCCTGCAATGCGGGTTGGTGAGTCGTCGTTCAACGGACAGAAATCGGATTCATCTACACTTACGGTCAAAAGTATCCACTCAACCTAATAGCGCGTGTATTTGTACGTGTTTTTTGGAAAGTATAATATTATTCATAAAAGTCGTATGTCGTTTAAAAGTTCGAAACCTTAGCTACCTGCTGGTACCCTTTTTATCAACATTTGCTTTGCACTTTTTAAATTATTGCCACTTGTAACAAAAAACCCAGAAAAATTGAAGTTTCAGGTAAAGGTCAGGTCAGGTAAACTACCCCTATAAAAGCGCCCGTAATCGGTTTCTCATTATAAGTTGCATCAGGAAAGTTAGGTAACTTACCTCTGAAGTAATTTCAATCACTGTTTTCTCATCAATGGATACGACGCCAGATCAGGCGGCACAAGTTGTAGCCCTATTGTCGGAGAATCATAGTCAGCGAACCGTCGCTCGCCGTCTTGGAATGAGTACGTTACGAAATCGGTTCCTCACGGGTGTTGCTGCGCAGCGGAACCTGAGGCGTGTTCGCGGAGTAGCTGTCAGTGACCGCACGGTAAGGAGATGATTAAGGGAAGCGAATATCACTCCAAGACGGCCTGCCAGGGGCCCCAAATTGACTGCACGACACCGACAAGCGCGCCTCTTATTTGCTCGTAATCATCTTACTTGGAGCGATACGGAATGGAGCTCAGTATTGTTCACTGTCGAGTCGAGGATGTGTCTGCATGGCAGTGACAGAAGATGTCGAGTCTACAGGCGTCCAACTGAGCTATTTGCGCAGTGCTGTTTCACTGAAACGGTTGCATACGGCGGCGGTTCCTGTATGATGTGGGCTGGCATTTCATTGGAGGGAAAAACGGATCTCGTATTCGTGCCCGCAGGAGGCCGAGGAGGAGGGCTGACAGCTGAGCGATACGTTACCGATGTTCTCCGTGTCCACGTTGTGCCCTATGCAGCATTTATTGGCGCGAACTTTACTTTGATGCACGACAATGCCCGGTGTCATGCGTCGCGCTTCACTCGGCAGTTCTTGAATGAAGCCAATATGTCGTCACTTAACTGGCCTGCGCGCAGTCCCGACATCAATCCCATTGAACACTTATGGGACGAACTCAAGAGAAGAGTCCGAGCCAGAAATCCAGTCCCTTCGTCCACTGAAGAATTGAAGGCAGCCCTATTAGAGGAGTGGAACGGTATTCCTCAAGATACCATCAGCAACTTGATCAAATCAATGCAGAATCGACTGGAAGCTGTCATTAGAGCAAGAGGAGGAAATACCAAATACTAAAATAATAAATACTTAACTTATTTTCCAACAGTTTTTGTTTTATTTGCAAAAAACCTAACCAAAATTCATTTTCATATTTGCTCATTTTCGCTACGTTTTCGTTCAAAGAGTATCAATTTTAAAAGTGCTCACCAAATATTGGTTAATGGTACCAACGTAAAGCTGAGGCCTTAAGCTTTTCAATGACATACGATTTTTATGGATAACTGCTATACTTTTCGAAAAACACGTACAAATACACGCGCTTTTAGGTTGAGTCGATACTTTTGACCGTAAGTGTAGTTGGTTTGCGATGTGGTTACCTCTGGTGTCGTTGTTGAGGTTTGAGTGCCATAAATCATGATGAGCATTGAAGTCGCCTAGTAATAGGCGTTATCGCCCGGTGAGTAGGGGGGAAATGTTGGCCTGGAAACCAGTGGGACAAATTGATGCTGGTGGTATATAGATATTTAAAATATCTATATCAACATTTCCCGACCTCATGGATATCGCTTGTAGTTCGGTAGTGGTATCGGCGGCAGTGATATCGATTAATGAGTATGGCAACGACTTGTGTATCAAGAAAGCTAAGCCGCCTCCTGAGCCGGTGGGTCGATCACGTCGGATGGTGTTGAAACCTCCGTAGGCATTGAGCGATGAATCGGCATTTAGTTTAGTTTCTTGAACTGCAGCAACTAGGATGTGATGTCTGTCCATGAAGCTAGTGATCTCAACAATTTTATTTTGTAGACCATTACAAATTGATTAATTGAACGATCTTTTTGGTGGAGTAGTTTGCAACTGACTGTGGTGGTGCTGGTGTGAGAGTGTGTCGTGGTGCTGTGTGTTGTGCAGAGACTGTGGGGGTGACAGGTGACTGTTGTTGGCCCTGATTTGTGAGTTGTTGGGAGGTCGAAGAAGAATGCTGGCCACAGATTCTGCAATTTGGTGCTATAAAGGTGCTGATCGTTGTTGTTGATCGTAAGTCTGCATTGTTGAGCCCTGAACAATTTTTTAAGTGGCACCATTCCATACAGCATAAGCACTGCACTGAGGATTGCACGTTAGAGTAAATCCTCTTACCACAGACGCAGCACATTCATGGACCCAGATTTATTTCGATGCCCGCACGTCTAAGTAGGATTTGGAGCAACTGGGCCGGCATGGGTTGCTCCGATAGCATAAAAACGTTGTAATGCAACTTGTATGTTTTCTGTTTCCTGTATGTGTCGAGGGGGGTGTGCGGCTCTTGGCCATGCATGAGATGTATGGGTGGTTCCGGGGCGAAGACCCGGCCGCGATAGGAACCTTGGCGAACTTGTAGAGAGATTTGCTGAAAATTTCAAGATCATAGCTATCACGGTTCGGAAGCTACAGCCATCGAAAAATGCAAGATAATCGCATTTTTGTGTTCGGCTCTAGCTATTTTGGTTACAGATCTGAGATAATCGCACTCCTGTGTTCGGCAATCAAACATTTACGATAACTCAGGAAACAATCGACTGATCTTTCTGAAACTTGGCACACCGTAGCTATGACGGTTCGAACGTTACCGCCATCAAAAGATGCAAGATAATCACATTTTTGTGTACAACCAATAGACCAATCTCTCTGAAATTTAGCACGATTGTAAAGCGCCACTCTTCTCATATTTGATGAAAATTTCGAAGCTCTAGTCATCATGGTATGTAGGCAGCCGTTGAGAAATTCAAGATAATCGCATTTGTGTTGACAATCGACGCGGGGACCAATAGACGAAATTTCTCGGGAACGAATAGACCGGATCTTCTGAAATTCGGCACACTTGTAGAGCGCAGTTCTTTCCAGATTTGCTAAAAAAATCAAGGCTATAGCTATTACGTTTCGAGCGTTACAGCTGCGCGATAATCGCACTTTTGTGTTTGGCAATTGAACATTTTCTATAACTCGGGAGCCCATTGGCTGATCTTTCTGAAACTTGGGACACTTGTGCTTTCGCTAACTCGGGAAATCATTGGCTGATCCTTTTGGAATTTGGCACACTCGTAGAGCGCCGTGTTTTCATAATTGCTAAAAATTTCAAGGCTCTAGTTTTTTTTGTAGGTAGAGATGGGGAATCTTGCATAGAAACTGCATGCCGTGTACTTGACAGCGCCACTTTCAGCTAATTAGCCATCCGCATGGGTAGCAGACTTGCATGCAACGCTCCGTCCTCTGTAGCTCCATGTGAACGGCACAAATTGTCCAGCTTACTGAATCCCAGTTAGCAGGCTCACAGCCACTAGGTTCTCGGGGCTTATGTTTTTCCCCAGTTCCGCATCTAGTTGATTGTGGATATCTCCAAATCAGGGAGAATCAAAGAAGACGTATTTCGCCTCTTCGGCGACTCCTTTGCATCTCGGGCGTTCTGTCGGCAAGTCGTCTAGTTTAAATCGATGCAAATATTGTCAGTACCCTCCGTGGCTCGTTAAGAACTGGGTCACGTGCAAATTCACGTCTCCGTGTTTTCAGTTAACCCACATGGCTATGTCTGGGATAAGGGTGTGTGCCTATCGGCCGGTAGAGGCCCCATCGGACCTGCCATCTTCTCATAGATTCGAGCCTTTCAATGTTTCTTCGCCCCGGATGCATCTCCGGTGTTACGCCTTGGCGACCTCTGTACAACATGCTGATCTCATCCTCCTCCATAGGCTGCTTCATGTGATGATAAACCGCGTTTGAGGGGTTTGTGTTACAGGCGAACCGTAGTGCACTAGACCAAACTAGTGGGACATAGATTATAATTGAAGCTACTACCCTCGACAATACCAGCCTCCTACTTTTTCTAGGACCACCTGTTTTTGGCATCATTCTAGAGAGCCGTCGTGGCAGTGGCCGCCTTATTACCTTCATACTTCTGCTTCTCCGAGGCATTAGTTGCGAGTCAACCATAACCCCAAATACCTATCGGCTTGCTTAGAGGTTATTATGACACACTCTCCGACTGTGATTTTGAGAGAACACTTTTTCTGCGCATGCTAATTAGGACCAGTTCAGTTTTTTGCTTGGCGATAGTCAGACGATTTCCAGCCACAGACTAATGGTTGTAATCGCCTCGCTTGCGAACATTTTGAGCTGCTCCGGGTGCTGTGCGACGACTACAACTGCTATATCATCAGCAAAATCGTCACTCCCCTCTGTATAGCGAAATGTTGCACAAATGTGGGCCGAGAAACCAGCGGCACCACTGCAGTCACCGTGTATTCCTTGTGTCCCTGTCCAGTGTCGGTAAGTTAAAGCGCGGTGTGAGAGGTACATAGCTCCTAATTATCCCGCCGAGATATTCGGGCACATTAATCTTTTTTAGAGCGGCATGTATGCACCCCCAGTTTGCGGATTTTTTAACGTCGCGTCACTACAGCACAGCATGTGCCCTTCCGTAATGAGTCCGTCGCGTGATTGCATCTATGGCAGACCGCGCTCGACTAAAACCGTACTGGCGGTCTAAACAGCGCAGGTTATAAATTATTCGTCCAAAGATTTTTCTGGCAGTGTCCGTCAGGCAGATAGGGCGGTAAGAATTAGGCTTACCCTGGCATGTTTGGTTTTGGAATGAGCACAAGTTTTTGTCTTCTTCTCCATAGTTGTGGGAAAGTTCGTTCCTCTAGGCAGGTTCCAAAGACCTCAATGAACCTTCCAGGCGTCGCCAGAATTGCCGCCTTCAATGCCCTCTACGGAACACCATCTGGATCGGGCGCTTTACCATCCTCTAGCCTAGAAGCAGCATTCAAAATTTCGGTTTCTGTAATCGCGGGTATGTTACCTCTAATCGGCGTCAGCATTTGCCTTTCAGGTTGTATTTAATGTTGAGGGAATAAAGTTGGAATATTTTTTAGTAACACCGAACATTTGAGTTGAGGCGCTTTCTGTCCGATCTTCCTCAAGACCACTTTATACGCCGTCCGCCGTCGTTTGTGTTCGCCTTCTCACAGAACTGTTTGAAATAGTCGTCTTTGCTTGTTTTGATCGCAAGCGATCTGCGGGCTGTTTTATAGGCCTCTATCAAATCACTATTTGCCGTTGTCGCTCGTAAACATATGCGCCGAGCTTTAAGGCATTTGCGCCGAATGCTCGCGATCTCGTCAGTCCACCAGTAGATTTCTCGTCTTTTATTGGCCGAACTCTTTCTTGCCATGGAGGCATTGCATGCTATTCCCAGTTGTTCAGCGAGTAGCAAGGCTTTCTGGGTCGCAGATCCGATGTGGACCAACATGCGGCCGCATTTCTGTAAATCACGTCTTGTCAGAACGTTTCGTTGATCACTCTACGACTGGGGCTCTTATTATAGCTTGAAAGGGGAGGGGGGAGGACTCTTTGCTATCGAGAATAAAATTCCCTTGTGTCGCTATGGGTATAACATTCGCTAACTTGCCATTCCGTAGTTGGAACCAACGAACTGCTCATAAATGTGAGATCAATATTAGACCAGTAGACCCCACTTGACCTCTCGTAAAGGTATTAGCACCGTATGTGTTCATTAGAACGATATAGAGCTGTGAAAAAGCGTCGAGGAGTGTCCGCCCACGCTTATTCGTTTTGCGGTTGCCTCATTCCCCCCGCAATTATGACGAAGGTGTGTGACAAAGGGACATGTACAAAGAATGGATTAAAACCGCATGCCAAAAAGGTGATGAACGCACAACGAATTGACGGAGCGAGGTTGCGCGGACGACCGAGAGCTTGCTGGGAGAACTCAGTAGATGAGGACACCCATAAGCTGCTGGGCTTCCGAAACTGGCGAACAAGCTCACGTAACCACGACAACGATTCAGGCGGCCAAAACCCGACGTCGGGCTATCGTGCCACATTGATGATGTGTGTGTGTACGTCGTGTACAAATTTGTCCAGGAAACTCTGTGTCGTTCCACCGTGACGCAGCAGAGCAGCTATATACATGTATACTGTTGATTTTCGTTGTAACGCCTCCGTTTGAGCCTCTTGATAATCCTTGCTGGAACGCATAACGTCCGCAGGTCCATATTGCTACATTGTTGTCTTTATCTGCGACCCATACCGAGCACCGTACATTCTTGTTTTGGTCGAAGATAATTGCAATGTCGATTTCCACCTCTTTCACAGTCTGTGCGAGCGGATTCTGTGCTGCCTGAAAGTGGTTCAAACTCAGCTTCAAAAATCTCCTCTGGGGGGTTTGGTTTTATTGCCTCCCGATATGTTGATGCCTCCTGTCTGATAATAATAAATTGTCCGTGGCTGCTTACTTGCACAAGATGCTGCTGGGCTGCATGTCGCAGGATGCTGCTTTGTGGCCTTACTCATCACAATTGTAGCACTCATTCCACCTAGTCTGCTGACTACTACTTGAAACATCACATCACATCTGAGACAATTGCCATTTTAATCAACAGATCGTCCATCCCACTCTAACTTTGCCTACTTCCATCTGCAAACCTCTGGTTGCTATTTGGGTGACACCGTACGCGTTTCTCAGCGACTTCACGGAATCGAGATGAAGGTTCACTTGAAATCTTTCTTCGAACGCCTACCGGACATCCTCCCTTGATGTGACTTTTTCAAGATTAAAGGACACCTTTCCTCGTCTCCTGCCGCAATGCCCTTATATTCGAGGGACTCAGATTCAACGGCTCATAATTCTTGCCTTGTTTTCACCTATTGAATCTCTGCCGCGTTTTTTCATTTGGAATAGTAGTTCCCATTTCGCGTTAGGTAAATGCGAGGAACGTTCTCGCCCATTTATTTCAGTCCTGGTTTGGATTTAACTCTTTTCAGGATCTCTGCGTAGGTCATCCCTTCTGGTTGGGAAATATCCGCAGGGGAGATATCCGAATGCGACACTTACTGTTGGTGAGTGGCAACCCTACGGACCTGCACCGCAAAGGAGACCCCTAGTATGGCTCATACGCCATTACTTGGATCTGTAGGAAGACCCTTGGGCATTGACGATCTTTATGCACTCGAATCATGCAGGGTGGCTTATTTCATGACGGACTTTCTCCCTCTTCAGTCGGAAGGTTAGTCATACAAGCCTAGCACGTGGTGGCGTTTCCTTGCTGTGGTGCGAAGCGCTACAATGCGTAATGCGAATATGTAAAGCCTCAGAGCTTGGTGGCTCTGCATAACCGGAGCCTCAAAGGGGCTAGTTAAAGGGAGAATGGCCTTGCGCTTATACCTAAATAGCTTGTGGTTTGATGCTCACACAACCCGAGTCGCATTGCTGCCTACGAAGCGAAAGGAGCCGTCTGAAAGTAAACGGCACCGCTACCAGTCTGCTTTAAGCAGACAAGTAGTCACGGGCACAACGATCCTTCGGCTGGCGAGCCAAAATTCTTTAGGTATAATCTTTAAAGTTGCGAAAGGATGATCACACCTGCTATTGAGAAGTCTTTAGCAAATAGTGAGGCACGGGAATGCATGTGCCCAGTGGACCATGGTCCCTATCCGTCATGGTGTTGAGCTCGAGGTGGTTTGTGGTGTTAGACAAGTCGACCTGCTAGGGTCGCATCCTGCGGAGAGGTCCCAGGCGGTAAAACTCCTTTCCGATTTTCCTTTTTAGGTTCACGTCCCGCCTACGCTTTAAAAAGTTGGACTCCGGCACTTCAGGAGCTCGTGTTGAAGTCTGAGCTTCCTTGTGTTTCCGGAGCTACTCCTTAGCCCCATTCTACACGACGCGTACATTTCTAAGCTTCTGCTTTACTGGGCAATGTATATTGGGTTTCGAGTCCACAAACTTGGTCACGTCGATAATCAGTTCACCCAGTTTAGCGAACTGGGTCGAAAGAGATATGACAACTATCCTCCTCCTCCGTCGCGAGGTTTTGTAGGTTTCTGCTGGACGGACCCCGGAAGCTGGCTACTCTGAAAATGAGCTTACTCCCCTGGCTGCATCTTTCGGACAGGTCTTCACGTTTAAAATTATTTTTATTTGCATGCTTATTGGATTTGGTTTTCCATGAGTAGCTCGGGGAAATGAACGTCCACTATACCAGAGCCCCGCAAGGTTCAGTAAGGCTTGGTTTAAATGGAGTTCGCCTGGTCATCACACTTCTTCTTTAGTGAAGTCCATTAGCGTCCCTGGACATCTCTCCCGATGGGCACGGGTCAAAGATTTAGGATGAATATTTGAGAAGCATTGTACTCAAAGGGGGGGATGTTTGAGGTGTACGGAATGTGTACGACGTCGAGCAGAGTTTACTCTCTTGCCCGTCTCAGTTCTTCCCTATACGGATACATTCAAATTACCAAATCACTCAGCCGTTGACTAGGTGACTAGAATATATCCGTATGAGGAGAAACTATAAAACTGGAGATCGTCACTTTTCAGAGTTATTTTTTAAATTACCTTCGTGCAGAATTGATTATTTACATCGTTGGGATAGGGGCCAACATGGGAAGGATGGAAAAGGGGATCCTTTCGCAAATACATGGTCCAATGTGTATGGTGCCTGGAGAGTTTTCGTTTCTCCGCGTCAGAGGTTTTCATTGTACGGCGATATGGAGATCACCTAACCGTAGGGTCTGGAAGCTAGAATATCCCCGTATGACGAAAGACTATAAAACTGGAAGTGAACACTTTCCAGAGTGCTCTCTTGTCGCCTTATACAACAAGCCAGGAACGCTGTGGTTTATTCTTTCTCCATACCCGTGGAGAAGATAGAAGGATAGGAATTGGCCAAAGCCGTTCCACCTCTGAAGCTCCTCCTGCATAGTTAAGGGTCCGCAGTTTTGCCACAACGCAGGAGGATATAGGAATCGGCCGGAGCTTTTCGACCTTTATTTCCACCCTCCCTTACGGGTACAAGGCTCTAGGCATCCTTCTTCATTATATTAGAACCGAGATAATCGCATTTTTGTGTTTCACTATGGAATATTTTTGATAACTCCGAGCTATCTGCAATTAAAACACTTTAAGGGCAGTTCATCATCATCAATGTGGCACGATAGACCGACGTCGGACTTTGGCCGCCTGAATCGTTCACATCCAATTGTCGCGGTTACGTGACAAGGTCCAGTTTCCTCACTTACTGAGTGCTCCCAGCGAGCTCTCGATCGTCCACGCAGGACTTTGACTGTTTCAATTTCCTCTCAATTTCTTCCATCTAGGATCAGTAGAAAGCAAGATAATCGCAGTCTTATGTTCCACGCTTTTCCTAAATCCTTTTTTTTCTATTTTTTCAGGTGGAGCCGAAATTTCTCGTGAGTTTTCTCGACTCCAGCATTGAATCTCTAAAGCAATCGAAAGACATAGAAGTGAATGGAGTTATAGCCAAAGACGAACTCATTCAACGACTTATTGAAAAGAAATATCTCATAGAGGAGGCCATTCGAGTAAGTTTCCTTTATTTTCATTTTCTAAATAAATTTACATAATCATCACCCTTGTCCGTTCCACTTAGGACGCCGAGGCCGAACTAAATTCCTCTCCCGTTCACAATAAAGCCTACAATAATCATCACACCTACAGTCCGTCATCGAAACGTCTCGAATCAACGAAAAAATCCATGTCTAGTCCAGCCGTCGGCGCGGCCTTGCCTCAATTGGTGCAAGAAAGCCCCAGCATGGGCGTGCTCTGCACAAAACTCAACGACTTAGCCCAAGACAACAGCATCGCATCGGAACCATCGGAAGCGACCACAACAACGACTACCACAGCGACAACAAGCGAAGATGTTGTGACAATTTGCAAAGAAGAAGACTACGCGGCGGACAACAATGACGCCGCCGCTCCCTATTCGCCGTCTCACAGTAACGGTGCTGTAACGAACGGTACAAGTGAAACGATCGCTGTCGAAACAGAAATCAACTCAAACAACGCCACAAACGGAAGTGATCATCATACAGACGCGGGCGGGGAGAATAGTCAAAAGGATGACGATAGTGATCCGAATCCGAGCCTGTCGACGTGTAAAAGTATTTCTGTCGGATCGGAAGATGTCTATCATGTGGTGGATGCCATTCGACGTAATACCAGTTTGAGCTTTGAACTATCATGCGAAGCGTTGCGAGTTGTTCTGTCGAGTTTTGAGCATTTGTTTCCGAATGCGTTGAGTCCGTATCTGGAAGCGGTGGCCGTTCATGTAACGGACAAATTGGACATACCGAAAGAGTTGCTGGGCGTAACGCACGATGCCAAACGATTGCAATATATTTTCTCACAATTGGCCGATTGTAAGAATGATTCGCAACAACGAACGTGGATGTTGTACGAGGATGAGGATGATATTGTACAATTTCTGGAGGAATTAGTTGATATTTTGGTGAGTGTCCATATACTCGGTGTCAACCATTTGGGAGAGAAAATTCACTAAACACTTTCGTTTCACAGAAAAATGCCGACGAGAAAATTTGCTGTCACGAAATGTCATGCGATCAATATCAGAGTCTTATCAATTTGGTGCAATACTATCAGATGGAGACACGATGGGAGATTAAAAGACTTTTGCTGAAAACTTTTATTGCTGCCTGCCATTTGGATCATATTATTGTCGATATACTTTTAACATCCGTTTTGCCATTGGAAATTGTAAGGGACTGTGCGGAAACACTCGAAAATCGACACATAACCTAAATTTTACCGTTACATTTACAGGTAGAAGATATGAAAACAAATGCCACAAATTTGGATCGGTTCAAAGAACTCGCCAAAATGTTTACAATAATTTTTTCATTGGGTCAACCGATGCCAGTGAATTATACAGGTTAGTTGAGAATTGTGTGTGTTTTTTTAATGTACCGTTAGGTCGTATCAGACGTAAGTAGTCCCACGACATTCAGTCGCAACTCAATAGCCGAACTGTGCAGTTGAAATTGTCGTCGTGTCAGTTTCAGTTGAAGATTTTTTTTAAGTGACAGTTAACTGTTCAATTAAAACTGACTGGCAGTTGTGTTCTTAATACAAAAATGAGCATTTGCGTCGCATCAAAGAAGCGTAGTTAATGCTCTATGCCCACTAGGGGTAAAAAAAAAACGGAGAGAAAGATCGTCGCCTCACAGGTAAATCGTTTTCTGTGTGTCAAATTATAGCCGAGAAAGCCAAAATACCAGATCTGGAACCTTATTAATTTATCTTTTTCCTTGCAGAACAATTGGGCGCGGATTTTGTAACATTTCTCCTGGACATTGTCGAGGGCAACGGGCCGGAAGTTCTAGTCGATATCGTTATAGCTTTAATACTCTCGTTCAACTTACAATTTAACGATTTTACCCAAAACATTGTAATCGAAGCCATGCAAAAGATGACATCGGCCAAAACGTTTACAGAGAAAATTTTACTTATGCTAAATCGAGAAGGTGAGTTTCGGATGATGTCAAAATGCACGATTGGGGAAGTTGATGCTGATCAGAAACCTTCTTTTGTCTGTTTGCAGAGGATCCAGTGAAAATTCTTCGACACTCGACACATACAATGAATTCGGTGCTGAAAATCTTTATCGATTTGTTTAGTGTTCCGGAGACGGCCGGTTTGTTTTATACGAATGATAATAAGGTGCTGATTGATATGTTGGTGCGACAATTGTCGGATTTGTCGGCAGGCGATCCTGTAAGTATATAATGTGCATTGAATCACGGATTTTTCTCTTCACTTATTCAGGGGCTAAATTCCGAAATTCAAGGACAAGTCAACAGCCAGAAAAAATAAAAATGGAAAGAGCATCATAAAAGTTTGTGTCAGCAAACTGTGAGCAATTGTCACATCCCTAACCTAACGGTTCAGCTCTAATCTGTGTGTCATAACTTTGAGTGGCATTACCTTTGGGGCTGTCAGCGTTTAAATTCAGAATCACTGTCCGGCTATAGCTTCACTTCAATATGAGTAGGGAGCCCTCAGTGGCTCAAAGACATTGCGTCGATTCTAGTAGGACCTTCGAGAAATGACTATCTAGCTCCCCCGAAAAGTAAAGCGATCAGTCCTATGTGGGTATTCAAGCTAGTTCGGAGCAGAGGTCCTATATCTGTTAGCACGTAATGTCGAGTTAGGCCTCCCAAGTGGGAGCACCCTGCGTGCTGTGGTTTCACCGGCGTGGGGTTGCGCTACAACCGGAAACGGGTACCCATTGAAAGGCACAGGTTGTAAAAACAATCACATCCAGCAATCTAATCTTATCTATGGCCAAGATACGCTACAACCCCCTCCGACCCTTTCAAGAAGGGAAACAATGCATATGTCAATCATCGTTCTATCTAAGCTCCAGAGTCAATGTTAGCCTCTTACTAGCTGGACGCTATCACCGTCTACTCGGTTACTTCAAAGCTCATTATGAACTATTGCACTCGAATCTGGACAATGACACCAGAGGTATTCACTGGACGCATCCAATTTTCGTCCCCTTAATGACTGCAAACCAAGAAGCATCGCTGGGCCATGCCATTCCAACATCGCCGTCAAAATTGGCAGCTTCGTAGTGCAGACCTCGAATTGGTGATCTTATGACAAGTAAACGACCACAGACGGAACAAGTGGAATTGTCACCTTCAAAACATCAACTCCACAGGTGTGAGTAAACTCTGGAAATTTTTATGAGTCTTTCCGACCCCGTAACAACGAAAGAAAAGGTTTAGCATCCCTAATGTGAGCGACGACACCAATTCGTCGAACACCCTCGTAAGGATCCGCGCAAGCGCAAAATAGCGAGAGTTATCCGTAATACCACGGTTGTGGAGAACCTTCAAGTCACCACCCAAGAAGTTACCCTTGCCATACAGAGAGCTAAAAATTCTGAACGCGTTTGGTCCGATATCGCTCCTGACTCCTCTGTACTTGAATCGCTGGTAGTACGTACCGATACGCATATTAATCTCGCGAGTCACCAACATGTCTTTAGAAAAATGCTTGGAACCACTGCACTTGATCAGATCACTTCCAAGTTCCTGAATGGACTAAATCAACCTCAGCCATGCCAGCGGACCATCTTAGTGACTACATCTGTCAAAGGCGCTTGATACCGTAAATCCATCACTTCTTCTGACAGACATACATACATAATTACAACCGGCAACGATATTCCCGTTGGATGTGCCCTCATACGCTGTTTTTGAAATTTTTTCAAAATATGACCCCGTTTGCCCTTACTCCCCCAAATTGAATTTTTTTTTGCCTTGGGTCTCATCTAGGAACGGCTGTATCTTCTGAACGGAGGCAGCTGGGAGTCTCAAATTTCTCCCGAGGCATAAGCTACAACCCCCAATTCATTTTACCTCAAAAAAATGTTTTTTAAAATTTTTCAAAATATGACCCCGTCTGCCCTTACTCCCCCAAATGGAATTTTTTTTTGCCTTGGGTCTCATCTAGGAACAGCTGTATCTTCTGAACGGAGGCAGCTGGGAGTTTGAAATTTTCATCAAAATGCTTTTCGAGGCAGAAGCTACCACCCCCATTTCATTTTAGCTCAAAAAATGTTTTTAAAAATTTTTCAAAATATGACCCCGTTTGCCCTTACTCCCCCAAATGGAATTTTTTTTTGCCTTGGGTCTCATCTAGGAACGGCTGTATCTTCTGAACGGAGGCAGCTGGAAGTTTGAAATTTTCATGAAAATGCCTCCCGAGGCATAAGCTACCACCCCCAATTCATTTTAGCTCAAAAAAATGTTTTTGAACATTTTTCAAAATATGACCCCGTTTGCCCTTACTCCCCCAAATGGAATTTTTTTTGCCTTGGGTCTCATCTAGGAACGGCTGTATCTTCTGAACGGAGGCAGCTGGGAGTTTGAAATTTTCATCAAAATGCCTCCTGAGGCATAAGCTACCACCCCCAATTCATTTTAGCTCAAAAAAATGTTTTTGAAAATTTTTCAAAATATGACCCCGTTTGCCCTTACTCCCCCAAATGGAATTTTTTTTGCCTTGGGTCTCATCTAGGAACGGCTGTATCTTCTGAACGGAGGCAGCTGGGAGTTTGAAATTTTCATCAAAATTCCTCCCGAGGCATAAGCTACCACCCCCAATTCATTTAAGCTCAAAAAAATGTTTTTGAAAATTTTTCAAAATATGACCCCGTTTGCCCTTACTCCCCCAAATGGATTTTTTTTTGTCTTGGGTCTCATCTAAGAACGGCTGTATCTTCTGAACGGATGCAGCTGGGAGTCTGAAATTTTCATCAAAATGCCTCCCGAGGCATAAGCTACAAACCCCAATTCATTTAAGCTCAAAAAAATGTTTTTGAAAATTTTTCAAAATATGACCCCGTTTGCCCTTACTCCCCCAAATGGATTTTTTTTTGCCTTGGGTCTCATCTAGGAACGGCTGTATCTTCTGAACGGAGGCAGCTGGAAGTTTGAAATTTTCATGAAAATGCCTCCCGAGGCATAAGCTACCACCCCCAATTCATTTTAGCTCAAAAAAATGTTTTTGAAAATTTTTCAAAATATGACCCCGTTTGCCCTTACTCCCCCAAATGGAATTTTTTTTTGCCTTGGGTCTCATCTAGGAACGGCTGTATCTTCTGAACGGAGGCAGCTGGGAGTTTGAAATTTTCATCAAAATGCCTCCCGAGGCATAAGCTACCACCCCCAATTCATTTAAGGTCAAAAAAAATGTTTTTGAAAATTTTTCAAAATATGACCCCGTTTGCCCTTACTCCCCCAAATGTAGTTTTTTTTTTGCCTTGGGTCTCATCTAGGAACGGCTGTATCTTCTGAACGGAGGCAGCTGGGAGTTTGAAATTTTCATCAAAATGCCTCCCAAGGCATAAGCTACCACCCCCAATTCATTTTAGCTCAAAAAATGTTTTTGAAAATTTTTCAAAATATGACCCCGTTTGCCCTTACTCCCCCAAATGGATTTTTTTTCCCTTGGGTCTCATCTAGGAACGGCTGTATCTTCTGAACGGAGGCAGCTGGGAGTTTGAAATTTTCATCAAAATGCCTCCCGAGGCATAAGCTACCACCCCCAATTCATTTTAGCTCAAAAAAGTGTTTTTGAAAATTTTTCAAAATATGACCCCGTTTGCCCTTACTCCCCCAAATGGAATTTTTGTTGCCTTGGGTCTCATCTAGGAACGGCTGTATCTTCTGAACGGAGGCAGCTGGGAGTTTGAAATTTTCATCAAAATGCCTCCCGAGGCTTAAGCTACCACCCCCAATTCATTTTAGCTCAAAAAAGTGTTTTTGAAAATTTTTCAAAATATGACCCCGTTTGCCCTTACTCCCCCAAATGGAATTTTTGTTGCCTTGGGTCTCATCTAGGAACGGCTGTATCTTCTGAACGGAGGCAGCTGGGAGTTTGAAATTTTCATCAAAATGCCTCCCAATGCATAAGCTACCACCCCCAATTCATTTTAGCTCAAAAAAATGTTTTTGAAAATTTTTCAAAATATGACCCCGTTTGCCCTTACTCCCCCAAATGGATTTTTTTTGCCTTGGGTCTCATCTAGGAACGGCTGTATCTTCTGAACGGAGGCAGCTGGGAGTTTGAAATTTTCATCAAAATGCCTCCCGAGGCATAAGCTACCACCCCCAATTCATTTTAGCTCGAAAAAATGTTTTTGAAAATTTTTCAAAATATGACCCCGTTTGCCCTTACTCCCCCAAATGGAATTTTTTTGCCTTGGGTCTCATCTAGGAACGGCTGTATCTTCTGAACCGAGGCAGCTGGGAGTTTCAAATTTTCATCAAAATGCCTCCCGAGGCATAAGCTACCACCCCCAATTCATTTTAGCTCGAAAAAATGTTTTTGAAAATTTTTCAAAATATGACCCCGTTTGCCCTTACTCCCCCAAATGGATTTTTTTTAGTGTTGGGTCTCATCTAAGAACGGCTGTATCTTCTGAACGGAGTCAGCTGGGAGTTTGAAATTTTCATCAAAATGCCTCCCGAGGCATAAGCTACCACCCCCAATTCATTTTAGGTTAAAAAAATGTTTTTGAAAATTTTTCAAAATATGACCCCGTTTGCCCTTACTCCCCCAAATGGATTTTTTTTAGTGTTGGGTCTCATCTAGGAACGGCTGTATCTTCTGAACGAAGGCAGTTGGGAGTCTCAAATTTTCATCAAAATGCCTCCCGGGTCATAAGCTACCACCCCCAATTCATTTTAGCTCGAAAAAATGTTTTTGAAAATTTTTCAAAATATGACCCCGTTTGCCCTTGCTCCCCCAAATTGCATTTTTTTTGCCTTGGGTATCATCTAGGAACGGCTGTATCTTCTGAACGGAGGCAGCTGGGAGTTTGAAATTTTCATCAAAATGCCTCCCGAGGCATAAGCTACCACCCCCAATTCATTTTAGCTCGAAAAAATGTTTTTGAAAATTTTTCAAAATATGACCCCGTTTGCCCTTACTCCCCCAAATGGATTTTTTTTAGTGTTGGGTCTCATCTAAGAACGGCTGTATCTTCTGAACGGAGTCAGCTGGGAGTCTGAAATTTTTACAAAATGCCTTTCGAGGCATAAGCTACCACCCCCAATTCATTTTAGCTCCGAAAAATGTTTTTGAAATTTTTTCAAAATATGACCCCGTTTGCCCTTACTCCCCCAAATGGATTTTTTTTTGTCTTGGGTCTCATCTAGGAACGGCTGTATCTTCTGAACGCAGGCAGCTGGGAGTTTGAAATTTTCATCAAAATGCCTCCCGAGGCATAAGCTACCACCCCCAATTCATTTTAGCTAAAAAAAAGGTTTTTGAAAATTTTTCAAAACATGACCCCGTTTGCCCTTACTCCCCCAAATGGATTTTTTTTGTCTTGGGTCTCATCTAAGAACGGCTGTATCTTCTGAACGGAGGCAGCTGGGAGTTTGAAATTTTCATCAAAATGCCTCCCGAGGCATAAGCTACCACCCCCAATTCATTTTAGCTCGAAAAAATGGTTTTGCAAATTTTTCAAAATATGACCCAGTTTGCCCTGACTCCCCCAAATGGATTACGGCTGTATCTTCTGAACGGAGGAAGCTGGGAGTCTCTCAAATGTTCAGCAAAATTCCTTTTAAATGCTAATGTATCAGCGCCCAAGTCCTTAGCTATCCTTTTCGCCACATTCAACCAAGAAGATAGCTTACGACTCAACATCAACATAAACGACATAGAGGTTCCTACTGCCCGTTATCCCAAAATTGTCGGCGTCACAATCGACAGATATGTCATTTTTTAACAGCCTTGTGTGTGTCAGGTTAAAGGGCAGGAATAAAATCCGCAAGGCTCTATCTGGCAGCACTTGTGTAACATATAAAGCTATTGGCCGGTCAATGACTAAGCAAATAACCTTCCGAAACAATACCTACTCGGATGTTATCGTAGCGACCATCCGAACCAACATCTTATGGACAAATCCCCATCACCACGTCAAGAAAAGGAAAGTCCAATGTTCGAGTTCTCTTCAAAATTCCAACTACAAGGCGGCATTAACTGACATACACGCAAATGAAGTTCGGAAGTCAGAAGTCTATCGGCAAATTGCGTACTAGGCACCGAACCATCAGCCATTTCTTCCGACCAGTTATCAATTCCAACAACAACAATATTTTCATTGCTCAACCTGCACGGTTGTAGACGCATTGGTTCCGTTATCCCCAGTGCAACTTCGGATGGCTAAAGACCTCCCACTGAGTTTCAGAACGAACGTTCCAACCTTCAGGAAATCGAATTTGGGGTTCCACAGTGAGAGGTTCTCTCTCCCGCACTGTTTAAAATATACAAGCCCGGCCGGATAAATTGTGCTTGCAATTGTCTTTTTTTGCGAGGATAAGTCGCGAAGTAAGTGAAAATCAATTTAGATGAAAGACAGCTGCTTGATCGTAGCTTTCCCTCAGGACTCTAACTTAATCAATTATATTTTCACTAAAAAAGGGTTGAAAAAAATTTAAAATATTCCATTTCCCTTTCTGTTCCAGCTTCGTCGCAACTATTTGGAATTGTGTCGACGTATTTTGCGCAACACCAACTACAAAGAGCACACGCATCGTAAACAGGATCTTATGAAAATCTTTACGCGAATCTTTTGCGAAGAAACCGAATGTAGTGCTAGCGATCAACAACTTGTACGCGATATTGCCAATGAATTTCCGCAAATTTTTAAAGCTTAAAGAAAAATTGGTCACGCAGAGTAACGTTTAGTGAAAAATAAAAGACAAGCACCTACACACGTTGCATACACTGCCTGTATGTGTGACGTGCTGCATTTATTTTGTCACACCAAATGACGAGAAACACACAAAAAGGGAGGCCTTTTTCGAGCTGAAACATAAAATTCGGATTTTAATTTGATTACTTCAATTCAAATGACCGTTATGCTGCACGCGAATGCTTTTACTGCTGCTTTAAAAAGTCAGAAAAAAACATAAATACTTACATATATGCTTAACATTCAACGAACATTTTGTAGATAGAAACCAAGAAAAAAGATCTTTTTAAAGAAAATAGGAAAAAAAGGTAATCGAAAATTAAGCCAATATCCGTACGAATTCTAAGAAATCAGCCAATTTTTATATTAACATATGTATGTACACCTTATAAGGTTTGCTGTCCATTGACAAAATGAAGATAGATTTCACAGAATAGGTAAAGTAACGAATAGAAGAACGAGTGTAATCATGTAATGAAATTGCTAAAATAATGTTAGTACAAAGTAGAGATAACACGGATCTTTTAGAATGTTAATAGAAGGATCGTTTTGGGGCAGTAAATATTAGTTCAGTTTCATTGTGTCCCGTACAGGACAGAATAGCCTGCAAAATTTAGGTTGATTAAAAAATCTCCAATCCTGTTCAAACTATGGTCGCAATATTGTTCCACGACTTGACAGTACAGTAAAGTCCGTCTAAATTGTCCATCTGAGAATTTGATGCCGACTGAGACACTTATTAATATTACTTTGTGGCAACAAAAAGTAGAATCGTAACTTATATGATTTATGAATAATTGATGTGAGTAAAAAAAAACACGTCCGTTTACAGAATCGTGGGACAGAGCGAAATATGGATAAGACGGCCTCTACTGTAGTATTAACATTTATATTGCCAAACGTGGAGTTTACCACTTTACCACAATTTTGTAGATCTTGTCACGAAATCTATGTAAATGTATGGGAAATCTTGAAGATTTTAGTCTAGATTTTGTAAAATCCCAAAATTTCGCAAAATCTTCTGAAGTCTGTAGAGAGTTTAACTAACCATACAAATCTTGTTTCGGACTGTTTTATACGCAACATTCTGTTGAATTTGTATTGAAGTTCGTTTATCCTGTCCTGTACTGGATGCCATCAAAACGGAGCTATTATTTACTCTAATCTCATTATCGCGCAAACTTTTCTATTGTTTTCATAACCACAAAAACTTGTATCCGTCGAAATTTTATCACTTTTAATATTGTAGACCGAATATATGTCAAATTTGAATGCACTTTCTTGCCAAATTGACAGAGATCTACGAACATAATAGCATTTTTGACGTAATTTTGCAAATTGCATTTATACTAGGGGGATTCATGCTCGCGTTCGTATATTGAAATACGATGTTATATCGTATTTCAGTTGTCATTAAATTCAAAAGTCTGTTATCTCTCTCCGAATACGATACCTGAAATAACATTTTGTGCTGGGGTGTTATTTGAATATCGTATTTGGCATAGTATGATATGAGTAAAAACTATAATTGCCTATTTGTGTTTTTGTGGAAACAAAATTTATCCTTTTCGACCTGTTTTATTTATTGTGTAGGTGTTTTATAAATTATTGAGTTGTTTAGTATTGACGGATTGGGAGTTTAAGTTTCAAATGAACTACCGTATGGTATCGGTGGAGGAGTGAAAGAAGTAACATTTGTGGAAACATGCATTCCATTCAACTCGTTTGTGAGACATGGAAAAAATGAGTTGTGGCATTTGAAAGAATGTATCGATGGATGGAGGAAACAGGTAGAGCTTGTGGAATATGCATGCATGAAGCGGTGTACCGCTGTAGGACGAGCAAAACAGACAAATTTTTTTACTTAAAATTTGGAATCAGCTGCCCAAAATTGCGTTAGTGATTCCGCGGTTGACGGTTATTTCCGGAGAAAACTGGGTTACTTTTGGGCCAGCAATCCAAATTACTTTCTTGTCATACCCTTCGCTCATTGAGTGGAAGGGTATATTAACTTTGTCATGAAGTTTGAAACGCATTGAAGGAAGCATCTCCGACCATATAAAAAGTATACATATACATATATATGATCAGCATGACTTGGGGAGTCGATTGGCCGATGTCAGTCTGTCTGTCTGTTGCGACGCGTTTTACTCGGCCAATTTAAAAGCTATGATGCTGAAATTTTGTACAAATGCTTCTTTTTGCTGCAGGCAGTTTGTATGTTTGAATCGGCAAAATCGGACAATGGGGTCATGGGGCTGCCATACAAACCTAAACCCCCAAATTAGGTTCTTCTAAGAAACATTTTTAGCATCACAAATTTCCCAAACCTTTGATTAAATTATTCCAAGTAAACCTCACTCAAATACTGTTTTATCGGAGCCATGGAACTTATGGAGGAAACGGAGAAAACTAGGTTACCACTCTTGGGCTAGCAATTCAAATTTCTTTCTTGTTTTTGACCCCAAATTTGGAACCTGTGACCAAATAGTACCTTAAAGTTTTTGCCGTACCGATTCAAAGTGTATTTCTCGAGAAAAGGGGATAATTATGAGGCAGGCACAAAATGTTTTCAGCATTGGTCTCACCAAAAATTACTTTAGTGCTTCTATTACGCCAATTGGAGTACTTTCAAAAAAAATCCGGGAACCATTCTTGGGCGGGCTACTTTCAAGTTTTACTTCTCTCTAGTACTAACCTTTTTGCGAAGTTCGAGTATGAGTATTATGCTGGAAACAGACTGGGTGCAGCAACAGCAGCAGAAACGTCCAATGCATTTTAAATGGGAGACGTCATGTTGGCAGCAAAATCTTTTTATAGCTGTTGCAACATGACGTCACTCATTTAAATTTCATTGGACTGCATTATAATTAAAATAAATAACAGGCGCGACAATCCAACATTGGACTAAGGCCGCAGGATGTGTTAGTGACATCCTATTTCCAAGATCTTATCTGCTTTTTGATGAGGTAATGAGATCAGCATCACGCTCAGCAGTGTTATTTATCCCCATAAATGGGTACTCGTTTAACATCTGAGTGAGATCATAGTCCGTCACAAGCTCGAGAGTTCGAAAAACACCATGGAACACGGTGAAATTCGAACTCATGACCCTGTGCACCGAAGGTGCGCGCACTAACCGCTCGACCAGCCAGACTACATTATCATTGCTGCTGCTGTTACTGTTTCTGCATCCATCTTATTTCCGGCATTAGTATTCATACGGCCTATGCAGAATGTAGGCAAACATATACTTTTCCTGCTCTCGTGTGCAGTCGTCACGAGAGCAGAAGTATATTTTTGCCTTTTTTGTATACTTTCACTCATTAATTTATACTCACAACTAATGTCAAATACACGGCAATTATACGTTGTATTGAATGTTTGTTTACTTTCCATAGTTACGCCATATTTTGCTTGGTTACGCCATCATATGAAAATGCGTAATGATTTTTTCTAGTTTGCATATACAGTAGAATCATTACGTAATTTCACACGATGGCATAACCAAGCAAAATATGGCGTAACTATGGAAAGTAAACAAACATTCAATTTGATACAATACACATTGGCTTCATTCAAATTGTAAGAAAACGACCGGACGGGTAAACTTGGACGATAAGAACCATCGTATGATCATTTCACACTATCCGATCAAAACACGGACCGGCGAACAATAATCACACAGCAATTGGCTGAATTCAGATTGTAAGACAAAACCGGACGGGTAAACTTGCAAGACAAGAGAGCTTTTGTAGTGGCCAGTAGACAAGCATTGTGCATTTCACATTGTAAGAACGCGTCTTACGAAAGAAAAAAATCGTGACACGATTGTTTTTCTTTCGTAAGATCTTTCGTACGATCGATAAGACGATTGCATCTACCAATAGTTCAGGCGTTCTGCAAAGTCTATTAGCGCGTGTTTTACTTTCATTTTAATCTTGTCGACTCGTCACTTCATTGTACACTAACTTTGGAGCGTGCATGGCAACATTTATACATACTTGCTGTGTGATTATTGTTCGCCGGTCCGTGTTTTGATCGGATAGTGTGAAATGATCATACGATGGTTCTTGTCGTCCAAGTTTACCCGTCCGGTCGTTTTCTTACAATTTGAATTCAGCCATTATGTATAAATGTTGCCATGCACGCTCCAAAGTTAGTGTACAATGAAATGACGAGTCGACAAGATTAAAATGCAAGTAAAACACGCGCTAATTGTCTTTGCAGAACGCCTGAACTATTGGTAGATGCAATCGTCTTATCGATCGTACGAAAGATCTTACGAAAGAAAAACAATCGTGTCACGATTTTTTTCTTTCGTAAGACGCGCTCTTACAATGTGAAATGCACAATGCTTGTCTACTGGCCACTATAAAAGCTCTCTTGTCTTGCAAGTTTACCCGTCCGGTTTCGTCTTACAATCTGAATTCAGCCATTGGCCGGGTTTCTGATGGCTCTTATTCAGTACCTGTCGGCTGGTTAGTCTCATCGCGTAGTGAAGACACACACTGTTCAGAAAGCTTTTCCATTATATTGAATGGCATTCTATAAGAGTTTTGAGAGAATGGCTGAATTCAAATTGTAAGACGAAACCGGACGGGTAAACTTGCAAGACAAGAACCATCGTCCTTACAATCTGAAATGCATAATGCTTGTCTGCTGGCCACTACAAAAGCTCTCGCCGTCCGTTTATTAGCACAAACAAACGGACGGCGAGAGCTTTTGTAGTGGCCAGCAGACAAGCATTGTGCATTACACATTGTAAGAACGATGGTTCTTGTCTTGCAAGTTTACCCGTCCGGCTTCGTCTTACAATGTGAATTCACCCAATGGCATTGTACTGAAGCTATCGGACAATGGTGTGCGTCTATGATAAGACTAAACAGCCGATAGCCACTAGATAAGGGTCCATTCTCTCAAAATTCGTATCGAATGGTTAGTCTTATCGCATAGAGAAGACACACACAATTTTCAGAAAGCTTTTCCATTATATTGAATGAATTTTTTTGTTTAATTCGCATAATTACGCTATCTTCTGCTCATTTACGCAGTATGCAACTGCGCAATGATTTTTTCAATCTATGATGGCGTAACCAAGCAAAATATGGCGTAACAATGCAAAATAAACAAAAATTCCATTCAATACCATGGAAAAGCTTTCTGAATATTGTGCAAACAGGACCCATCTGTATTACATTAGTAGATCTATAGATCCGTTCGCACACTCATAGATCTGTCCATATTCCTCTTGATGTAGGCCTTCCAGTTCCCGGCTGTGCCCACTGGCGAACCTCCATTATAACTGTGTGCCCTACCGCAACATAAACGGTAGTGTCTCCCCCACATCTCGATCGAGAGCGACGACCAACAGCAAACAAGATTAAGTTGAAACACGGTGACTGCAATCTGTGTGCCTAACAGCTTTCTAAAACCTTTGATTTACGAGGCCATATATAATGGAATGAAACGAAATGATTTATTTATTGTATGTGATATATTTAATATTTAGACACCAAAAATTGAATTGAATTTTTTTATTGTTAGAATCCCTCTCTTTCTCTTGATCATTTATTTGTGGCAAAATCTACGCTAGATTAGAGTGGTACGGGAAGCGAAACACATTGTTATGCATTTTCTCACATAGTGACCGATCAATAGTATTAATTTCTGGATTTAAATATTGAATGGCGACTATGAATGTACATATTTATATTATATTTAATTGTATGTTAAATTTAAGAAAGTCTAATGTGCATTTTTTCGAAAAGTTATTTATCAATATTGTTATGAAGAAAGTTAAATGCATTTTTTTTTTGTTTTCTGCATAAATGATTTTGTTTTCTCATCTTTAATTTCAGTTTGTATTATTTGACGGATATTATTTGGTTAAAAGCTTTCTACGCACCTAATTTATTTCAAATATTATTAAATATTACAATTTTTAATTAACACCACAGATTGCATAATCTGGCGTTTGGAGGCCTCATTAAGGAGAAATTCTGTTGGGTTGATCTCAACACTATGGAACAATATTCATGCATTGTAATTGTAAATCTTAATATTTCTCAAATTTTCGTTTTTCACTATAACGACTACCAAATGATCTATCAATTGCAGCCAGGGATTTGGAGCGGAGCGGAGCGACCTTAAATTTCGGAGCGAAAGAGCGGAGCGTGGAGCGGTTTTCGGCAGGCTGGAGCGGAGCAATTTTTGCTTGGAAAGTCGCTCCACTCCGCTCCGCTCCGAAGTAAAAAATCAAGAAAATTCCGAGATAAAAAATTGATTTTTTTCGACGAAATTTTTCATTTTATGGCACTATTTGATGATTTTGGACGATTTAAAGGCGAAAAATTCGTTGAGAGACTTGCAAAATTTCGGATTATTGTGAAATTCATTGTGATAAAAAAGGTTTTGCGTTAAGTCATCATAATCATCACTCTTCATTACAAAAAAATTCAAGATCATCCATGACAGAAAAGTCCTGTCCTGTACTCGCTGAATGAAACGCCCGTTTTAATTTAAATTAGTTATTAGGTGCATTTTATTGAATGGAGTACAGGACAGCTTCCATAACAATTTAACAGATCTCGTTCTATACGGGATGTCCGAAAATCATCGCATAAAGGCACCCAAATATGATTCCTGGTGATATTTCCAGCAAAAAGGAGTATAAAAAATGCCCGAATTATTAGTTCTTGAGCTACCACAGACATTTAAAGATTTTTCAAAAATTTAATACTCAAATTACCTACATATTTTCTTTCGGTCGTGGCCAACAATTTTTCCTAAGAATAAACCCAATAAAAATCGGATAAGCAGTTTAAGCTGTGTAAAAAAGCTTCAAAGACAAAATTTGGTGATCTTACTTGATATAAATTTTTTTTTCGACGGAGGTCTTAGTGGTAGCATTTTTATAAAATCTTTAAATGCTTTTGGTAGCTAAGGAGTTAAGAATTCAGGATATTCCCGGTACACCTATTTTGCTGGAAATGACATTAATAATCATATTTCGGTGCGCTTATGCGACAGTTTAGTTTCCGGACACCCTATCTAGAACAACTCAATTTTATGTTCAAATTTGTACGAAATTGGTGCTATCCTGTTCTGTACTTGATCGAATAAAACGCATTTTTTAAGCCATATTCTATAATACGTAAGAAGATATAAGTTGAATTGATGAATTCGCGGAAAATTATAAATATTTACTAAAAACAATGAAGTTTTGTTGTATGTTTGTAATGGAGCAGAGCGAAAAAATTTTAGTCGGAGCGGAGCGGTTTCAAATATCAAATCGGTCGGAGCGGGAGCGGAGCGGAGCGAAAAAAAGTGTCGCTCCAAATCCCTGATTGCAGCCCGACCCGAAAAGTGACTGTTTTCGTATTAAGAGAAATCTGAACTTCTTTGTGGAATCGAATGATCAAATTCATTATTGAGTTTAAGTTCAAATAACTGTATTGTACAAAAAATTGCACTAGGACTTTGCAGTAAGTAATTTCAAAAGTTTCGACCATTTTGTCTGGATTCCAGAACGGTATTAATATTACTTCATTATTCCTTATTTTAGGTCAGAATAATTTTAAAGACTAGATTCCATGGTCGATTTTCGTTTATCTAAATAATTTGGTCAAATACCGTTACTTTTCATCAAAACTTGAACTTAACGTGTTAGGTTAGGTTAGATAATGGCCGCCAGGAGTGAGACCATCGCACTTAGACCAGTAATAGGTCCATTGTGATACCGCCAATGAGAGCCTTAAAAATTCAAATATTTGTTTGAAACGAGCGTGTGCTGGCAATATATACACTCTCCTCTTCCACTTCATCCTCACAGCTTCTGCAGTAGTCGTTGTGAGGAATTTTGAGTATCCTGGCGAGCTCCCCAATAGGACAATGCCCCGTTATAACCCCGAGCGCACTGCGAATATGCCTCCGGTCTAATGACAATAGCATGGAAGAGCGGATAAAATCTAATTTTGTCCAGATCATCTTCGTTGTAGTACAAGTGCTACCATTGATCCATCTTGCGTTGGTTCTGCGCTCAGAATCTGCTGTAATTGCCAATTTGCAGTTGATAATTGGTGGTTTAATGCTTCCGTGGTCGACTTCAACTCTACTAGCTGAAGCACTAGCTAGATGGTCCGCACAACAGTTGCATGCAAATCCACAGTGATCCGGTATCCAGCATAGTGTTATGCTAAAAAAGCAACCCATCTTTTTAAGAACAAGGCGGCAGTTTTTGATATGAACAGTACTGACTAGAGTGATCGAATTGAAGCCTGATTGTCAGTCAGTATACAGAGTGACGTCCCTTTCAATTACGACGTGACTACACAACCAAATTAGCGATTCCATAATCGCAGAGACCTCCGCTTGGACGACACTACAGAAATCAGGAAGCGAAGAGACAAACGTGTGTATAGTTGTTCCGAGTAAATTCCAATACCAACTCCTGCGTTGGACTTTGGACCATCAGTGTAAATACATATAGCCCCACTTGCCGGGGGCGTATTATTCCCCCATTGTTCTCTCGACGGAATTAAGGTATTGTAGTTCTTACCAAAAGAATACTTGGGGACAGTGCCATTCATCAGTCTCCAAAGGTAGCGTAAAGTTACCCAGTATCGATGAGTGTCCATAATCTAGTGCTCTCCATAGGCCAGTTTCCCGTGTTTGCAGCAAGTCGTTGTCCAAAGAGGTCCAATTGGAGCAGACCCAGCAGCATATCTAATCCGGTTGAAGGGGTGGTGCGAAAGGCTTCTGTTATGACAAGAGAAGCCAACCTTTGTACTTTGACAAGGAAATTATAAGAGGTGGTTTTGCTAAGTGCTGTCCACCATACACTAACTCCGTATAGTAAAACTGGCCTAACAATAGTTGTATGTATACAACCAAAAAACTTTCGGTTGTAAGCCCCAGGTTTTTCTGATAGCCTTCCTGCAAGAGTATAGTGCAACGGTGGCCTTGTTCACTCTTTCTTCAATGTTAGGCTTCCATCTTAGATTATTGTCTAAGATAATACAAAGAAATTTGGCCTTAACAGCAACCACATGTTGAGAATCCCCTAGCAAAGGGGGGTTAATAATAGGAATCGTTCGCTTTCTTGTAAAGAGGACAACCTCCGTTTTGGCTGGATTGATTCCAACCCCACTGAAACTTGCCCACTCCGCTAAAATAGATAGCGCGTTCTCCAATAACCCACTAAGGGTTTCAGGAAAGTTACCTCTTACGGCGATAGCAACATCATCAGCATAGGCAGTGACTTTGCATCCAATCCTTTCTAAATTCAAAAGCAATTGATTAATCGCTACATTCCAGAGTAAAGGAGATAAAATTCCCCCTTGTGGTGTGCCCCTACATACCTACCTAGATACGGACGCAGTACCTAAAGCGCTGCGTATGCTTCTGGAAGTAAGAAGCTTGTTTACGAGGGTACAAATTGGACCCCCAACATGTAAACCCAGAAGAGCATCTGTGATTGCCCTGGGTTTGATAAGGTTGAATGCGCCTTCAATATCTAAGAATGCGACCATTGTGTATTCCTTATGATGAAGTAATTTTTCAATATAACTTACCAGCGAATGTAAAGCTGTATCAACTGACCTCCCTTTCCAATATCCATGTTGTAACATACCTAATGGGTGAATTCAAATTGTAAGACGAAACCAGACGGGTAAACTTGCAAGACAAGAACCATCGTTCTTACAATCTGAAATGCATAATGCTTGTCTGCTGGCCACTACAAAAGCTCTCGCCGTCCGTTTATTAGCACAAACAACGTCCGGTTTCGTCTTACGATTTGAATTCAGCCCATAGGTTAGATGAGATAAACGTTCGTAGATGAGTGTCGGTTAGTCGCTCCAACAATTTCAGCATAGTTGACGGGAGGCTCATGGGTCGCAGGTCTTTAGGACTAGCATGTGAACTTCTGCCAGTTTTCGGAATAAACGTAACTCTCACATCTCTCCAGATACGAGGAATATAAACCAAATTTAGGCAAGCTGTTAGTATGCCCTCTATCCATGGGTAGGTGATCTACACAGTGCTGCAGGTCCGCAGGGATGATGCCATCATGTCCAGCCGATTTAAAGGGCTCAAAGCTAGATATTGCCCAGATAATCTTCTGACGGTCGAGTATAGATTTCGTATCACAAGACTCTGTTCGACTTATCCGGAGGTCAGATGAGTCAACTTAACATGTTACTTTTCGGGTCGCGGGCTGCAATTGATAGAGCATTTCGTTGCCGAAATGCTTGAAATAGATACGATGCAGCAAATCAGCAGCGAAAGTAGCGCCAATGCATTTTAAATGGATGACGTCATTTTGCTGTTGATTCCATTTCCCATTTCACCGCTTTCACCGCTGTTTTGCTGCATCATATCTATATCATGTATTTTTGTACTATATAGTACAAAAATTACATTTTAGGAACATTACGCCATCAGCTAACGAAAGAAGAATTTCTTCTTCTTTTTATTGACACCAGCGACACTTACCTTACCATAACGATCAACTATGCCAAACTATACCAAGATCAGGAATTCCTTATTATGTGACTCTGTAGCCCATCCTTATGAATGTGTTAATTTTCTTCTATCCGTGCACATTCAAGTTGTGGGAAATTGCCTAAGAGAGACTCACATATTAACCCTTCATAATGACCATGTAAACCTGTAAGAGAAGGAAAACTGAACATTTTACAATCAATTTTGCGTTTGACAAACCCGAAATATGTGGGCAACTCCAAATTTATCAATGTCACACCAATACATCTATAAAAGCGAGCTAAGTTATCAATGCCATACCTAGGGCTAAGGAGCGGATTTTAAATTTGTTCCGTCCTACTCTGTCCAATAGAGTTTTGCGTTTAAAAAAATGTGAAATATGTGTGCGGCTGAAAATTATGCATACCTTTCTACAAAAATTTTACTGAATGCCAACCCTTGCTTACCATCCGCGATATAAAGGAAAATATGGGAAACACAAAAGTTCCCATTATGAGAACGGTTAGCAGAACATGCCGTTAAAATAGGTGACTGAAATTTTAAATTTGTTTTTCGTAGTGGGCATATTTGGTAATTATCTGCTTCTGAGTTGACGCTGATTTTTGGAACACCCTGTATATAACAAAACACAAGCTTTCATGGTTATAGTGAGATTCAAAACCACGTTCCGTTTACTCAGAGATAGAATGCCGTCTCTGTCCACTGAACTACCGAATATCCGTATCTATGGAAGTCGCCATTAATATGCAAAGCTTCAAACGCCAAGAGATCAACCGACATTTTCAACAAACGAAAAAAAATCTCAGTCAACAAATTCGTTTCATCATTGATACATCCTAAGGGCACTACAAAAGCTCCAACTGAACAAAAAAGACATTTTTTGTTATGAATTTCTCTAAGGTAAGGTGACCACATACTCCAATCAATGGGGAGGTTTTACCTTGCAAAAGGTGCGGTAGTCGCAATTTTTTTATATGTTTGAAAGGCAGGTGGGGTGAGTAAAAATCCAAGTTTGCGTCACTCTACCCCCTCTGCTCCCGCCTACATCTTTAAAAAAACATCTAAAATCGGCCTTTTTATTCGTTTTTAGCCTATAATTCCCTCCCAGTTCATTTGAGCACAAAATGTACCAAGACAAGTTTCTATAGAGCAGAAAAATTTCTATAAACATAATCTAACAAGTTGCACTCTACAATAAAAACTAACAGAGTTATAGCACTAAGAAAGTGCGTGAAATTCCAAAAATCATGACAATTTTCCAGTTTTTTTTTGCATTTACATACCAATTACTTATTGCAAACCTGCCCTTACTACATATCAAAAATTTGTGACTAAAACCCTTTTGGACGCTAACTCCTATATTTCATTCTCTATTGATTGAAGTAACATTCCAGAAGATACAATGCTGTACACATACTTGCAGAATTCAGTTTTCAGGCAAATCCTCAGCCATGCTAACCCCCCCCCCCCCTCTCCCTTCCACACCGATTGGGAGAAAGAATAACATCTCACGAGGAAAAGATGTGGTGAACCTTGGGAAACGCAAGGTTCGGTTGATACTAAAAAGGGAGCCCTAAATGTACTCCTCAGTAGCGATGATACGGTGTGGAGGGGGGGGGGCAAGGAGATAGATCCCCCAGACCACACATATTGTTTATATTAAATTATATGGATTTAGTTCTTTGCTATTAATTAGATCCAATTCGTAAAAATATCTACAAAATGCCATCCACAGGAGGAGTTCTTATGTTGTCTAAAAATTCGCCTACTGCAGTCGATTACACTATCTAAAGGTTTGTGTTTGTAGAGACGAATCGTGGGATTATCGCTCAGCGTACCTTCAATCATTGCAGAGCTACTCGCTGTTACAGCGACCAAGAGCTTCCGAAATCACTCCATTCAAGAAAAATAAATTTCTTGATTCGCTTCCACAACAACAATGAAATGCACATTGGGCCAGTTTCTCGTACATCCAATCTAATGGTTAGTCTCTATACGATAAGTATAGAGAGGACGCACACAATTTTCAGAAAGCTTTTACATTATACTCGTATTGAACTGCATTTTTGTTTATTTTGCATAGTTATGCCATATTTTCATACGGGCCAATGTATGAAATTGCGCAATCATTTTTTAAATTTCAGATGATGGCATAACGAAGGAAAAGAAACAAAAATTCCATACAATTTTTTGTGGGGGGGGGGGGGTTTGTATAGCCGATGGTGCTCAAACTTTAATCCAGAAAACGTTAATGTCTCAATATTCAATTAGTCCAGTACAATTGGTATAGCCCCAAACCTAAACATCCAAAAATAAAAGGAATTTTTGATGCCAAATTGTTGAATACACTGCTTAATATACGCAGTAAAAAGTTACACTAATTTGCGCCATGGGTTAAGGGGGGAAGGGGGTGGCAAAGGGGTGAAAACTCAGTTTCTTGCAAATATCTGGAAAACTATGACTCTGACCTTAAAATGTGCTGAGGACAAAACAAACTACATAAAATTACCTTTGTAATGATATGTAACACTTTAGACGTTTTCCCAGAAAATTATACCCTAGACCCAAAAGTATTATAGTGAATTGAAATTTTTTGAGTTTTACATTTCGCACTGTAACTCTTGACAGAATATACCTACCGTCATAAGATCTTGTCCATATATTGATAACAGAATTTTTTTGATTTGTACCAAAAACTGGAGTGCTCCGACCATTGACGCCCCCCTCACTCCTCCTAACATTTTTCAAAAAAAGCATGCCTGTAGCTTCTCTTCAAATTGAACCAGTCGGATCAAATTTGGTGGGCTGCCTAGTCTAAGCTCCATTATGCTCCCTACCAAAAATTATTACCATGCGATCAAAACTAAGGGTACCCCCCATACAAAGTGACCCAAATTTCTAACAAATTTCACATTTTTTCACTTCTAAATTCTATCTAAAATAGAAAAAATAAATTTATCTCTTAGAACGTCCCTATAACAGTTAACTGTAGTCCTCTGAATGTATATCCAAATTTTGTACAAGAGCGTGCCTTACAAGTACGAAAAACCGGGTTTGAATGTTGCTAGTACACGTTACTTGAAATATTCGCAAATAGCCTTAGAACTGGTATCAATGACCCAATTTTTTGATACTTGTAGCGTACGCCTTGGTACAACCTTTTGAACATACATTCAAAAGACTACAGTTAACTGTTATAATGACGTTCTAAGAGATACATTTTTTGTTTTCTATTTTACATAGAATTTAGAAGTGAAAAAATGTGAAATTTGTTAGAATTTTCGTACACTTTGTATGGGGGGTACCCTTAGTTTTGATCGGATGGTAATAATTTTTGGTGGGGAGCAAAATGGAGCATAAACTAGGCACCCCACCAAATTTGATCTGCCTGGCTCAATTTAAAAAGAAACTACAGGCATGTCTTTTTGAAAAATTTTAGGAGGAGTGAGGGGGCGTCAATAGTCGGAGCACTCCAATTTTTGATACAAATCAAACAAAGTTTGTTATCAATATATGGACAAGATCTTATAACGGTAGGTCTATTCTATCAAGAGTTACAGTGCGAAATGTAAAACTCCAAAAATTTAAATTCACTATAATACATTTAGGTCTGGGGTATAATTTTCTGAGAAAATGTCTAAAGTGTTATACATCATTACAAAGGTAATTTTATGTAGTTTGTTTCGTCCTCAGGACATTTCAAGCTCAGACTCATAGTTTTCCAGATATTTGCAAAAAACTGGCGCAAATTGGTGTAACTTTTTACTGCGTATATTAGGCAGTGTATTCAACAATTTGGCATCAGAAATTCTTTTTATTTTTGGATGTTTGGGTTTTGAGCTATCTGTACTAGACTAAATGTTAACAGTTCAATTTTCGATGGCCAATTTCCAAGGTTCAATGATGAATGTTGAATGGTCAATTTTCATTTTTACATTTATAATCAATATGATGTAAAAGCTTTTTGAAAATTGTGTGCGTCTTGTCTATACGATAAGACTAACCAGCCGACAGGTATGTACTCGATAAGAGTTATGAGAAATTGGCTCTTAATTTCTAATAGAGATTTAAAGCCAAAATATACGTAGTTTTCCTGTAATTTAAATAGAATATTTTAATGCAATATTTTTTATTTGTTAACAATATTCTACAATATTAGCAGTGTTTTTTTAAACGTTGTAAATTTTTCGGAGGTACATTCATTGTTCAATGCAGAAAAAGGTTTAGAGTTCTACTTCACCGCATCCACTGGATATTTATAAAATTATCAAAACTTCCATAAGTCTTTTTTATAGTCAAATTTAAAACAGCAGTGTATTTGTTTATAGAAAAAAATATAAAATTGCAAAAACACCATTTCTGAAAGACACAGATATTTACAGAAAATTATAAAAATGCGTAACACAACATTTTTAATTATATGTAATACTATTAGATAGAATAAGAGTTACATTTGATTATATAATCTATATAAAGTAAAACCATAAGAAACATATAACAACAAAGTCTTGCCAATGTAAACTTAATGCTATTTAAGATTTAAAAAAATTAAATAATGAAAATGAATTTAACACAAATTAATAAAGAGAATTACACTATTGATATACATACAACACACAAAAAGACGAGATAAAAATCTTTATATGATAGAAAACAAAAACAGAAAACAAGGATTCGTAATAATATAAAAAAATATTTTTGAAAATCTTGAATAAATAATTGAATCATTTCATCTGAAGTTGGTATTTCTCTAATAATACTTTCCATTTCCGTTCCATTTTGCTTGGCCCTTTGTAACTTTTTTATCATTACTCAACATCCAAGTCTATCCAAATTTTGGAAAATAATCCGATTCTGATGGCATAAATTAAACTGAGCTCTTCATGTTAGTATGTAATTTAGTACAAATTTCAAACATCTCTAAAGTGTCTTGTCTTACAGCAAAATGACAAGGCACTAATCACTTCACTATTGCGTATACAACACGCTTGTGAAAAACAATCACCTTAATACTAACCACAAAATAGTCTTTAACACTCCTGCTGAAATACATGGTTGCCTGTTACATTTTTCCACCTTGGCTTGAAACCACAAAATGTTGTTGCTACGTGCTCGTGTGTTAAGTGCATATTAATCTGGGATTGCACTTCACATAAAGGAGTAAACGATCCGACTGGAAACACTCTTAAACATGAAACAAGTAAATCGTAAATCTAACACCTTCCAACTGTATTATGGATTTCTGCAATATGAATGCTCTACAGTGCATCTTATTACCTACGCATCTAACATCTAATACAGGGTAGGGTACCTATCGATTTTGTAAATGTTAAAATCGAAAACTACATTTTTTAAACAATGAAATACTCTGCACAGTTCCAGATTTTAGATAAAAAAAGCGTACCAAAAAGCCATGCAAGAAAAACTCACTCGTTTTAAACTCTTCATTTTTGGAATCGTGTTCCTTCTTGCAAAGAGGTAATTTTTTACAGGGGTGTAATCTAAACTCCTGCCTTGTCCTTAGTGAAAACACTAAGGACTAATTTCGCCAGTAAAAGCGACGAAAAAATTGTCTAACATAAATTTCCGCGTTTTGAAAAACGACAGGTTCTAGTGTTTCACCCTGTTGCAGGTATCCCTATGCCTTTGCCTATACGCTTCAATCAACAAAAAGATGCCGAAGTAGATCTGATGATGGCTCCAAAAGTAAGTAAGTAAGTTACATGTAATATCGTTTTATTTTTCTTGTGAGAAATTACGCCAACAATATGTAATCGAGAATAGTTAAGCATAAACCGCAAAGGAAAGCAATCAATGAGTTAATCTTTATCGATTATTGCCAATAATTGCTTTTGTCATAAATAGAGCCCGGATTTTCGTGCAGTAAAAAATTGAAAAACGTCCAGTAAAAATGCCGAAACGTGCAAAATCGTGCAGTATAAATTCCCAAATGTGCATTTTGCGTGTAATATCAAAAATCTCATTTTTTTATCGGCTTTTAGATGCTCATACTTTGGAGTAGTCGACGAAGGAAAAGTATACTTTAAGAGGGCTAGCTCTAAAAACAATAAATAATTCTTACTTAAATACGGAACACTCAAAATTTTAACCTAACGTAAGATTCTTCCCTAAAATGCTCTCTAGATAAGCTCATTTCAATCAGGTTTATTAGTTTAGTATCCATCGCGCACAGCCTTTGTCTTTATCTAATTCGTGAATAAATCGTTTTCTAAGGGGGAAATGTTCCTATTTGTATTTAAGTTTAGTTAACCACCAGTTAATTAACATGCACTCCACAAACAACAGATTTTATAAAAATCAACTGGCGTTTGAAGAAATTTCCATATAGCGATGGATTTTGTACAGTTTTATTGTTTTTCACTTGTGTCTTTCATATTACTTTTATTCTCTTCTCTGTTAATCGACAAATTGTGCACATTTCCATTTTTCTGGAAAAAAAAATCATGAAAGCGGCTAGTGGCGGATTTACACATTTGCCGCTTGTAGGTTGTTGACATTTTGCCGCCCCTACCAAGCTCTATGAGAGGGGTGTCAAACTCAAAGCCTGGCCTGGGCCAAATATCACTGTCTTTCAGTTTAAGCCAGAGGATTAATTCGGAACCGTCTACGGAAATTAACAAGTATTTTCAAAATTTGATTGCACCAAACATACTTCAAAGAAATTTACAAATTACAAAAAGAAGAAATTAAAAGCCCAAAATTTGTTTACGTGAATTAACTTTGGACAGAAAGGTGGTTTTAAATAGGCAAAAATTAGTTTGTGAAAAAAAAAGCGTACATGTAAAGCTTGATAAACTAAATGAGATGGGAATGAAATTGTAATGTTTGCAAAATTTACTATTTCCTCACCAAATATAGGATTTCGGGTCTTTTTAAATCAAGGTACTCTCGTCATATAATCTGAAAGGTTTCAAACGAATTATATTGCAAACGTTGCAAATGACTATGGGGTTTAGCCACTACCATTTTTCGGAGCCGAATCTGAGGACAAAACTATTTCACAAAGGAGATTAATATTTTCTTGCACAAAAAGGCATATTTTAAGCTAATATGTTCAGAGTGGTCGGAAACCCATTGATTTCAATCAAGTTTGGGACCTAAAGGTTTTTACACATTTTTTCCTGCATATGTACAGTACAATTTTTAGACTTGAGTTCAACAACCCATTTCTTTCATTTTAGCGCATCTTTGCTGATGATTTTGTGTTTTTTTTATTGGGTCGAATACAAGACAGAACAGCTCAACTTCAATACAAATTTGACAAACAAATTCACAATAACAACTCCAACTGCAATTACAAAACTTCAAATGCGGTTTTGAAACTACTTGAAATTTCGCATAAAATGTTTTTTTTTTCAATTTCAAATACTTTTCTATGAACGTCACTTCTAAAATACAGTTTTAAATTTAATCTTCATTGTTTGATCCAGTCACAAGATAATGCAGGAACAAATGCTTCAGACGCTGCCCTGGTACTGTGAAACGCCTTTACCAAATATTAGATTCGCTATTTTCCGGTTTGGATAAAGTTCTTCGAATGAAAATTTGCAAACATATTTATTATGTCATTTCCTAAAAACTTTCATCCAAATTTTCATGTTTGCAGACCTAAGAGGGACTACACACGCACAAATTGAAATTTAACAAATTTACTGTTATTTACTTTTTTTTTAGAAAAAGTAAACAGACTTACCGTCGATTACTTACTCGTATATATTTATCCATAATTTAAGCTTAAAGCATACTTGTAGCATGGTCGTTTACACTGGCTGTAACATGCCTTAACATTGTCGATTGGATAAAATGTATGAGGAACCGGACCTTTGTATTTAACGTATATCAGCTGATATACTAACTTTGTGCAAAGTTTCATATCGGTACCCATACCATAACTGTTTAGAAAAAGTGAGGTGATAACGTAAGCTTAACTTCAAACACCGTTACCGTTACTTTGAACTGAAAAAAACTGATATAAAATGTTCTCGTCAAGTCCTTTTATTTGATTACTATCCATACGTCCATCTCCGATAAGAAATAACTGTTACCATTCTACACATTTCTACCAAATTTTAAGTGAACTGGCGGACAGCCAGACGGACGAACAAAATCGATTTCGTAAGGGTTTTTCAAAAAAAAAAAAATTAAAAAAAAACCCTACAAATGAGCTTGGTTGCAAGTTTCAGCCTACAAGCAATTGGCTATAAGAGGTATTTTCACTTTTCATCTTTAATAATAAATCGTTCCTCGTGTTTGAAGCTCTCAGATCTCTCTCTGCACCGTAACCCCTTGTGGGGCATGGTGCGTTCACTCAGCCGTTTATGGGCTACTTCGAGTCAACGTTACATTGCATATATAATTTCGGAGTGTATGTATATAATGTTGCAAGCAAGCACTATATTTCCTCGACCATGCCGAGATTCGATCTCCGGTCCTCTAGATTACAAGCATCGTGGAGTGCGACTCAACCAAGTGAGCCAGAGAGTGTGTCAAAGCTCTGAGATACCGATGACAAATAATAGTTCTTCACTTATGTCAGTGTCTCACTGAGGTACAAACACACTTCACGAGAAGAATAAGTGCTATATGGCATGGCGTTGACATTTTTTATTTGCTCTAAATTTGCCGCCCCCGTAAAATCTTCCACCCTAGGCTCCAGCCTACTCAGCCTACTGGTAAATCCGCCACTGAAAGCGGCTAAAAAATGGAAATGTACGGTTATATTAAAAACCCTAAAACGTGCAATTTCGTGCAATATCCCTGAAAAATGCAATTTCGTGCATTAACGTGCAATTGCACGAGAATCCAGGCTCTAGTCATAAATTACATATTGTACATAGATATATGGAATGCTTTGTGATTAGCTTTGATTTAACTTCCAGCTATAAGCATTATTCAAACAAATATAAATTGATTGATACATATTCTTCGCAAAAATCGGCTGTATCTTTTAAACGGCGATAGCTAGAGATGGTCGATGAAAACTATAAGACAACCGTACAACGTGTCATTTACCTACATTATCAGAAATTGAAATTTATTTGTTCATCGATTCCCGCTACACATGCAGCAATAAATGGTTACAAAAACAAATCCTTTTCCACCTATAAAAATGCATTCAGAGAAACAATTTCATATGACTTAAACTCTAATCATCACATTCTATTCAAATACTGAGTTTCACCATTTAAAAATAAATAGAGTCATCAGCATCACACCTACAGGATAGGTTTTTATGGATCGGAGCTGATTCGAAATCAATATGGACATACGAGTAGGTATGCATAATTTCCATTCACTTCAAAACCGTCAAGTATGACTGACTCATGCCGTTGCATAATTAAGGCAATAAACCTGCACTAAAAATGATCGATCATTACACTCTGCCATGTAATGTCGTTCCTTTGAGGTTGAAGAATGCAGGTGTGATCTTCAATATACGAGTAATGTATCAATTCAAATGTCTACTCTAGATGTGTTTTAGTGAATCTACTCTTTATTGAACCATCTAATTTTCTGGATAATGATCGATTCTCACTTTACAGTCACAGTCGCATGATCGCCGGTTCTTCATATAGAATTGTTGAATCTTGATTTGTATGAGAATTGGCGGTGACACGGCGAAGTGGGGATCGACCTTAATTTACTAAACTGTCGGTTACATCTTATGCATGCACACAAAATGTAAATTCTTAAATTGTCCTGCCGGCCGCCTCAAGTATGTATTTGAATTTGAATATTCGATGCGTTGTTTATACTCGTACGAATTGACTTGAACAAGGAATTCGTCCCGGCTTTACGTGACTATTTCTCGAATCGAATTCAGTGCCACGAACTCATGTAAATATAGACATTATACCTTTTCCTTTCTTTCGAAAAATAAATTGTGTATCTTTAGTACTCACCATTTACGACGCACAGTTCCCTATGCTAAGGTCAGTCCAATACAGGAAGGAAAATCATTTCGTTCAGTACACACAAAAAATTATGTTTAATTTTTCTCCGTCCCAAAAAGACATGAACTTTTTTTTACGACTGCGTATGTAAATATGTACAGAAAAAAAGACGATTATTGTTTGTTCACAATTTCCAGAGAAAATCTTTAAAATTATTTATCTTTTAACTGCTTATTTGTTAAGTGACTCTATCTGGTTATATGATGCGAGAATCCTATAAATAGGAAGCCAGCGAACAATATTTATCAGGCCAAGATACAAACATCAATGCATCCGAGAGCATCGCGAACGTGTCGGTAAAAGAAAAAATGCAGATTGCTGTTTTCTTTTGGGCAATTTGGAAAAACAAGCCGTTCGTCATTGTGACGAGGACCGAGGACGACTGTGGTTAACCTTGGCATTAGATGAGAACAGGACACTTTTGTTATTGTTTATAAATAAAATAATAAGTAACCTATCCTAGGCTACTTATTATTTTGAGGGTCTTAATGGATGTTGGGATAAATTTTTATTTTAGCTCATGGGTGTCCAACCTTTTGATTTTTGGGGGCCACATAAGTTGAAGACGAATGGTTCCCGGCCGCATAAATAGAATAATGAATGAATGGATTATAAGAGCTTTACATTATGCTTATGCATCGATGATCTTGTTGAATTTTGTAATAACTTTTTTGATTAATGGTATCTCCCAAATTGTATCATTACTATAAATAATATTGGGACTTTTTTACACATTCGAATTTAAATGAAGCATAGCAATGACATCTCCAAGCTATCTCGGAAACGTGAGTAATTTCCTACACATACACGCTGCCATGACCTTTTTCCCAATTTTGATGCAGCGGATTGCCTGCTTATGTGTTATGTCAATCTGATCATTTTACCTCCTCTTCTAATATTGCTTATTTATACTTGGAACGATGGGATATTAATCTGGCCAATAATTTCCGAAAATTCTGCTTATGTGTTTAGTTTTTTTTTAAATTTTTAAGCTAAAAATGCTCTTTTCGCGGGACGCATTGACAGAGCGTCAGTGGGTCGCATGTGGCCCGCTGGGTTCAGATTGGATAGCCCTGTTTTAGTGCTTGGTCATGGGATATGGGATAATCGTGAGTAACTTTGTGTTTTAGTTAGATCATCACCGTGTGATCTAAACGGATTCGGTACGATATCCCGCCCATCATATTCCCGTTTTTTTTAAATCCCGACATTCAATATCCCGCCATTTCAAAATCCCGCCAATTAAAAATCCCGCTCAATTAGAATCCCGTCTAATCAAAATCCCGCCAATCCAAAATCCCGACATTTCAATAACCCACTTATTCGAAATGCCGCTTTTCAATATACCGTCACAAAAGGTAAGTATTGGAAAGTGAAAGCTAGTTGGTACTCTCTTATCAGTGAGGCGGTGATATTATATTTCAATATTAGTGATCCGATATTGTGATATTTTTCTGAATTGACACGAAGTTTGGAGGATGCAGATGCCAAAAAAAAATAGCAGATTGGTTTGGAATTAATTATATCCATGGGAAAAATACCAAATAATGTTGAGGCTTGGCACAGACGATTAAACTTTATCACAAGGTAAAGCCATATCGGTCTGTACCGGGTGGTGGAATTACTAGGTAAAGAATTGCTACTAGCTAAAAACCGAGGGGAGGAGTCCCGATCCGAAGGTCGCATCCAAAAGCAAACTAAGGTCTTTAGGCGTAGCCTGCAGTTACTTTCAACTAAAGAAGACTATGAAAAAAAACCGGATTTTTTCAGAAACTTGGCGCATAAACTAATGTAAATAATTGATAAGTCGAACGCATATCTATATTTTTTTGTTAACCAAAAAAAAAAAATTGGCGGTATTTTGACGAGATTTTTTTATTATTTAATAGCGGGATATTGAAATGACGGGATTTTGGAATGGCGGGATTTTGTAATGTCGGGATAACGTAAAGCGGGATTTTTTTTGGAAAAAGCGGGATTATGAACGGGCGGGATTTTGTTTTTCGGGATTATGTAGGTATCCCCCCGATTTTTTTTATTATTTAATAGCGGGATATTGAAATGACGTGATTTTGGAATGGCGGGATTTTTAGGTGGCGGGATTTTGATATGGCGGGATTTTGGAATGGTGGGATTTTGATATAGCGGGATTTTGTAATGTCAGGATAACGTAAAGCGGGATTTTTTGGAAAAGGCGGGATTATGAACGGGCGGGATTTTGTTTTTCGGTATTATGTAGGTATCCCGATCTAAACGAATGGTATTATGCGTGCGGTCATAAAAATATTTCTTATTTACTTCACTACTGAGAAGATTTAAGCCAGACACATCTAGAACACCATTTTAGCTTTGGTCAAAAAGCCCAGAAAATTTGAACAAAAATTTGGGCAAACTTCGAAATAATTTGTGGATTGGATTTTTCAATGAGCTTTCCTTTCGAGATCCTACAAAAGACCCCAAAAGTCCCCGTATGTACGAGTGCCGCTAGCGGTGCTACAGAGGGTCAAAGACCCTTAAAAATAGGTTTGTGAATATTTTGATAACGGTAATATGTTCTAGAAAGTGGTGTATGGCTAATTTATAATTCTTATAGTTTGTGGATAAAATGTCAAAGGTAGATTTAGATACGAGCACTTCTAACGGTGCCAAGTCAGGTCAGGGGGTCAAACGGTATTTTTACCAATAAAATAAAAAAACGCGACAGTCCAACATAGAACTAAGGCCGCAGATGTGATAGTAACATCCAATTTCCATTATTTTAACTCCTTTTTTTTGTTGAGGTGTTGAGATCAACAGCACACGCTGCAGTGCTATTTTTCCCCATAAATGGGTACTCGTGGAACAGTTGAGTGAGATCGTAGTCCGTCACATGGCTCGTGAGTTCGAAATTTTTTATCAAGGTTTCAGAATATTCTTTATAACGGTAACTCTGGCTAAAAAAAAATTTATAGCGAATTCGTGGTCCATACGGTTTTGAATAAAGTGGCAAAATTTCTTATCAATACGTACACCCTTAAGGGTCCTACTGGGGCTCAAAACTTTGAAAAACGGGATTTTGGGTTTTTCGTGAGTTTTTCTGTAATAGAGGAGTAGGCTGTATTTGACAAGTTCGAATTCGAGTTTGAATCAATATGTCTAAGTAATACCATTACAATCCAAATAGAGCACCTTTTACAGCTTCCAATGGAGACCGATTAGTTGACTGTTTGGTGTAGTGGTTAGCGCGCTCACCTTCGCATGACAGGGTTGTGGATTTGAGTTTCACAGTGAGCGAATTCACTTTCTGGTGTTTTTTTTTTTTTAACTCACGACTCATATGAACGAGTAGGTACCCATTTATGGGGATAAACAACTTCCGCTGAGGGTGTTGTTGATCTTAACAGCTCTAAAACATCTACATAGTTAAAATCTTGGAAATTAAATGTCACTAACACATCGGCTGCTTTGGTCCAATGTTGGACTCGCAACGATTATTTGTTTTTATTTTAATAGACATCTATCATCTATAATTGAAACCAATCGCCGCAGCATAAAATACGATACAGCTACGCTGAATTCCCTACATTCAAAAAATTGTGGTTTGGATTGGCTGGTTTTAGCATATTTTTTTCTAAGATGGTTTTGCAGCACTATCTAAAGGCTAAGGTTTCTAACGTCGAACCTAAACCTCTGAAACAAGTTCAAATTAAAATCAACACTCGCCAGTAAAGTTGCTATGATAGTTTAATTTGACCAGAGCCGTTCTATTCCGTGTTACTAAAACAGAAGATTAGTTTATTAGGGAAATGTATAAATTACCAACTGCTAATGTCGGATCTTTCAGTATTGCTTAGATGTCCGAATGCGCTCGCTCTAGCCCTAATGCCGCCTCGGGCCAGACGACAAATTATCGCCCTAATAGCTTTTCTATTTTGAAGTAGTTAATGGGATTCCATCGGGCAGGATGTTTATTTGACACATTTTAAATTTGAATGTCATCTAGAAATTCGTATTCCGCTCTGAAGATTCGATACGAAAATAGAAAGAGAGAGACCGCCAGCCAGATTTCACCTCGGGGTTCCTTGTTTATGTTCATTATCTGTTGATTAAATTTGAAATACAGTAAAACCCCGATAATCCGGAGGCCGATAATCAGGAATCCCGATAATCCGGATTCGAAATTACGAAATATTTGGTTATATTTTTAATGAAATCGAAAATTTTCTCATATTTGCTTTAGTTTACTGCTCTACATAAGGAAACGAAATTTTGTTTTGTTTTGTTTGTTTGTTAAACAAAATTGGTAAGTGCATGATTTCAGTATAAAAACAGCGTGACGGGTATTGCATTTTAAAAATTCGGGCAATTCGATAATCCGGATGGGGCCCAGTCTCAACAACTTTAGAATATCGGGGCTCTACTGTAGTTATTTGGCAAGAAATTCCCGAAGGAGGTTAAATATAAAACCCTTATGAGCAAAATGAGAGGATGTGTTGCTGTTGTGCTCGAAGAGGAGTGGCAGAAATATTTAACACAAGAAACAAAATGGCATTTATGTCGCTCTATACTTTCTGTCAGATAGCCAGTTGTTTCACTATACGAAATTCCTTAACTCCATTTTGACATTTTCATGTCTTGACTCTGGCACATAAATCGAAAATCGTCACGAAAATTGCAACGAAAAAGCGTTACGTTTTTGGCATTACAGGTAGTAAGTACCCTGTGAGTTTTGGGTGCCATTCATAAGGTTCAACGGAAGTTGGGCTAGGTGGTACCCTGTGAGTGCTGGGTGCCATTCAAGGTTCAACAGAGGTTGGGCTAAAAAAAAATTAAAAAAATAGAAACAAAATAAAAAAAAACAAAAAAAAAATAAAAAAAAATAATTTTCTTTGGCGGACGATACGCTCTCGCGTCTCTTGATCACTAGTATATCCATTTTGAAATTTTTATGTCTTGGCTCTGCCACATAAATCGAAAAGCGTCACGAAAATTGCAACGAAAAAGCGTTACGTTTTTGGCATTACATAGTTCAGTAATATCGTGTCGATTTAGTACCATTCCGTGAAAAAAATACAGAAGTTTTTTTCTCACTGTTTCTTTATGTATTATGGGGCGCTGATTCCGAATATGAACTTTGCACCCTAAAAAAAGTGCCGCAACCTTTAAAAAAGGGGGGAAAGGGGGGCATTTTTTCGGTTTTTTGCGATTATTTCAAAAACGGTAAGAGATACAGAAAAATGGTCTGAGGACGAAAAAAACTACATAAAATTATCTTTGCAATGATATATAACACATTAGAGTTTAATTGAATATTTCGGCGTTAGAATAGAACATAAATTAGAATATTTTCATTTTAGACCTTTTTTAAAATCTAATGTGTTATATATCATTGCAAAGATAATTTTATGTAGTTTTTTCCGTTCTCAGACCATTTTTCTGTATCTTTTACCGTTTTGGAAATAATCGCAAAAAACCGAAAAAGTGCCCCCCTTTCCCCCCTTTTTTGAAGGTTGCGGCACGTTTTTTAGGGTGCAAAGTTGATATTCGGAATCAGCGCCCCAAAATACATATAACAAAATTGAGAAATAAACTTCTGTATTTTTTTCCTGACGAAAATACGATATTATTGGACTAACAGGTGAGTTTGGGTGCCATTCAAGGTTCAACGGAAGTTGGGCTAGGTGCTACCCTGTCAGTGTTGGGTGCCATTCAAGGTTCAACAGAGGTTGGGCTTGGGTTCAATTTACGTCCAACTTGAGTTCAACTTGGGTTCAACTTGGGTTCAACTTGAATTCAACTCGAATTCAACTCGAATTCAACTTCAATTCAACTTTCAACATAGGTTCAAATCACGTTCAACTTTTGTTGAACGACGCAAAAAGTGTAATTTTCAACTTAGGTTGTATAAATAATTTCGAGGTTGTATCAGTACTGTGCATTAGCATTTGTTAAAAACATGAAATTGTCCCACTGAGTTGGGGCTCTAGTACACAATCATATTTGGTAATATTTATATTATAATATGCTTAAGCCTACTTGATTTCGCTTATTGCACGTCTAAAAATTTATACTGAATGAATCGAGTAGGCTTAGGCATATGACATACATATTATAATATAAATATGACTGTGTAATGGAGCCCTTGCGGACTTGTACGCAAGCTGTTTTTACCAAATTGTCGAATCAATCACTCAGTCAATCTTAATCGAAGTTCGGCTAGATTTATAGCCGGACTGGATTGCGCTACAAAGTCGTATGAGTGAAAATATTCTGCCGAAATACTGGGATCCTCATGGTTATATAAGCACTGTATTCGTCCCTTACCTTAGGTATAGATTTAAGAAATACCAGTCTCAACAGGACACCAACAGGAACCTTAATAGTGGTACCCTCACCAGTCACTACTGAGACAATTAGTTTCAGCTTCTAGAAATATTCCTCTACTGAAATGAAACTAGGCTATTCCAAGCAGAGCTCTTAATAATCCAACTGTACAACACAAAACTGAGCCGTATGTTCAATGCCGGGAACATTATTGGTGAATCCTCGGCAATTGCTAAGTTCAGGCTCTTGAAAATTAATTTAGTTTCCTGAAATTCTTAAACTCGAATCAACCATTTTAATCTTAATTCGCAAAAGCTTGGTGTCGAAATAGTTTTAGGAAATTACGTACAAAATTATGTACATACCTTATAAGTCCTTTCGGGTTAGGAAATTTCAATCTGGGTACACCAATATTGGTAATCTGACTCTCACGGGACACCAATTCTTACTCATAAAGTGAGTTTCGGCTTCTTGAAATGTGCCTCCACTGAGGTGAAAGCAGGCTATACCCAGCATATCCCGGTACACTTATCAATTTTGTTGCGAGTAACGGTTTTAGAGGCCTTTCATTACCAAAAACTTTCCTTACGTTTACGTTAGTTTGGGTCGCTGTAACTTTTTTACGCAGACAAGTTCAACTCTGACAATTTTTAAAATTTGCGCCACAATATCCCTCCCCACCACCTCTACAACTGAAGACTTAAATAACTAAGTACACACACTGGGAAGTTCTATGAACTCTTAAGATTCAATCCTACTTCTTTCTCACATCATTCAATTAAAATATCAAACACAGAAAGGTGTTGTGTTAAGCTTACATCATCTTCCCGTTTTGATACCTTTTACATTATACACAATTTACATCAATGGAATTTGTCATGATTTTCCGGACATAAATAATATTCTTTTTTTGTCGTATCATCTGCAACATTTCTTGTTGTTACGACTAGTAGTATACTACATTAAATACTACACATCATTCAAAAAACATATCATCCCTCTGTGAATTCCCAGGAAAATCCATTCAGAGCCGTCTCAACCTCGGCTTCCATGTCGTGTCAGTATAATACCCGTTCGCCGCGTTGACTGACTGAATATTCTCTCGTATTAAATCTTTCACCATCTGCACCAGTAGTGTGCTCATAATAATAATAATCTTCAACGTGCTTATTCTCGATGCTATTCATTAGAAATTCTAGACAAGATTCACTCTTGGACTTGAAGTTCATTCATTAGAATGATCCATCTGTGGCATCGTCGTCATCATCATCATCCAATGGAGCCATCCTTCTGCTAAAGTTTCATATAATCATCACAAAGTGCTTTCTGCGCTTCTCGGCCGATGTCGTCTGGATATACTCTTCCTACGAAAATGCTTCGACTATAGAAGCCACGGAAGAAGCAGCATCAGTAGCAAGGAAAGATGACAACGTTTTAAGCAGGATGAGAATTGAATATGCAGATGGGATACAGATATACGTACGTTACGTATACAATGGAGCATATGTATGGCTATGATGCCATAAGTTTGCATACGTTGGAAGTGTGAATTTGCATAAGTAAAAGGATTTATTAATTGAGGACAACTATTAGAATGTAACGCGCGAGCATATTTTCTAATGTGTGCTCCCTTTTAGCATACATTACGGCGCTTTTGTTGTTCTCTGAGGAGAAATGTAAAGAATTTCCATCATAAATGGTGCTTTGAAAGTGAATTGGAAAAATCTTTAGCGCGCGCTAAACTACGAGTATGTACATAATGCATGCAACTATACTTGAACTGGGAAGAACTGAGGTTAAGTGGCCAGTGGGAAAGCTGAGAATATTGAAATTTATTTGAGAGTGTTGATCGTTCATTTTGTATACAGAGTGATTCAGAAACAAATGTTCCTTCAAACGGGTTAGGCTAAGAATATTGAGTTACGTTGGGCGTGTCTTTTTCCAAACTATAAATGCGGAGATGGATAATTCTTGTTCGTTCGAAAAAAAAAACAAAATTTTTAGCAAAATTCGTCTACATAAAATTATTGCACGACATTTCATGATCCAGTTTGCATTTGTAATTGTAACTTTTATTAATATAAACTATCCATTTTCGAAGAAAGGGCATTTTTCAATTTTGACTCGCCGAAAACTAGAAAATGGTCACATTTTTTCCTTTTTCCCCAACTACATTATCAGTGTAAACCCTATACGAGTACCAGTACTTTTTTTCCATAATCAAGAGACCACTTCCTCCGGCTACGATCCTGCCAAATTTCAAGTATCTGTACATAATTTTGACCGATATATCGTTGTTTTTCTTGGGCTATTAATTTCAGCTGATTAACCCTAATTTGCTCCTTGCGTAGAAATCTACGCAAACTGAGTACTTTTAATTTGATTTTACAAAACCCACTTAGCAAAACTTAATGAAATTACTTGACTTTATAACTACATATTATTATCAGTGGCGTAACGTTTCAAAAATATCTTCTGTTCGAAATCGAAACGGGGTCCCCTAAACAATATAATTAAAATTTGTCAATTTTTTTGCACTGCCTTTACGACAACAAGAATACCATTATCCTGTTAATTCTGAAAAATAATGCTAAATTTTACAAACTAGCTTTTAGTTTTATTGCAATTTTAAGGAGCAGTGGCGTAGGGCGAGAGGATCTGTGACCAGATTTTTTTTCATTATAAGCGAAATTCAATTTAAAGAGGCCTGGGTGATCGTGAATGACCTGAATTCGTACACTGACTAGTTTTTGAACGAATATTGGAAATAACACTTTTCACAAAATTTAGGGTCGCAACACATTGTGCAAACGAAAATTTTGTGCAAAAGTACAACATGCGAAGAGATTTTTCTGTGCGGTCTTAGTCTACGTATTTTAAATAATCAACAGTACTGAATTTGTGTACAAAATTTTATGAATGAATGCGAGTGCATTCAGATTTTTTGTGGGGTTCCTGTACGCATATTTTATTACTGCAAAATTCAAATTTAAATATCGCTATTACTTCTCTGTACCGTAACCCTTTGTGGGCATCGTGCGTTCACTCAGCCGTTTATAGGCTACTTCGAGGATATTGATTCTTTTAATCCATACCTCTTATCTACGCCACTGGATAGGAGAGTAACGTTAACCTACCAACAACAATTATATAATTTTAAGAAAGTAATTTCGAGAGTTCGTTATTGTGAATCGTGTTTTAAAATTCCTACGTGTCAATCTTATCATCCATTTCAATTACTGAAATTGATGGATTTAGACGAAATGTATTTTTTTTTACGCTGAGTGCTTAAGTTTCGAAGAATTTCAAAATTCTTTGCATTGTTTTCAATGTTTTCCCCGAGGCAGAAGTTCCGCTTAAAATATTCCGAATTTAATCAGTGCAGACAAATTTAACAGGCAGTAGCAGCTTAAGGGGGACCGAGCAGGACAGTAGTCCAAGACCTATAACACTTACCCCACCATAGCACTAAAATGTTCCTTCAAACTCTTGCTTAAACCTGCTTCATAGCAAAGAACAGCACCTCCAATTTGTTCAACAGCTTATATGTTCCAACGACCCCGAAATGCACAAAACAGTCCAAAATTTGCTACTCTTCGTAACTACGCTAGGTGCTAGGGGCCCGTGTACCACCGAACACATGGAACACCGTACGTTACGCCATTGATTATTATTCTAAGCTAGAAAATGTATTAACCGAAACAAAAAAATTATTTTGTTTGTTTAATATTCAGAAACTTACGTTCTAGACACCCCTGTGCACAACATAATTTTTACGCGGGCCACATTATTTGTTGGAAAAGCGATGGCGGGCCAAACATTTTAGGTAGGGGAAATAACATTCTTTCATACATTTTTGCATTGTTTGTAACGCAAAAAAAAGAAAACAATTTCTGAGGATGTCACTTAAATAAATAAATAACAGGCGCGACAATCCAACATAGGACTAAGGCCGCAGGATGTGTTAGTGACATCCTATTTCCAAGATCTTATCTGCTTTTTGATGAGGTAATGAGATCAGCGTGATGCTCAGCAGTGTTATTTATCCCCATAAATGGGTACTCGTTTACCATCTTTTAACATAGTCCGTCACAAGCTCGTGAGTTCGAAAAACACCATGGAACACGGTGAGATTCGAACTCATGACCCTGTGCACCGAAGGTGCGCGCACTAACCGCTCGACCAGCCAGACTATATGTCACTTAAATAACATATAATGTCTCGATTTAAACACAATTTTGAAATTCGCCCAGCCTTATAATATCTTTGATTTAGGAAATTTCAAATTATTAATATTTGTGAGAGTTTCACCAAATTAAAAAAAAAATTGTATTTAATACAATAGAGGCAACAGCTGCATTGCCAAATGTCGCCACAATGGGAGAATACTGGCTAGCGCTTTCGCTATAGAGTTGAGTTAAAGGTTGCTAGGCGCGCTTTTTTTTTGTTCAGAAAGGGAAAAATATGAAAGACTTCCTTTTCAAAATAAGAAATTGTACCGTTAACTCAAAAAGTCACTTTTTTGCCTAGCAAGCCCAGAGAAGTTCTGATTGGTAACAGATAAGGTTTGAAGGTCCCTTACAATATGGGTGCCGCTGTTTACCTTTTTAAGACAGGAGCGTTCCAGGTTGAGTTATTTTTAAATAATAATTTAATCTGGTCCTTCGGAGTAATCTATATAATAACACCTATTTCGCATTATTATTTTTATGTAGCACATTAAGCGATAGAAATTGGATTGATCGACCGAGGTGGACGGACAATGGATGACGTATGCCATGGAAATATAGCACGATGGGAAGGAAAGGGAAAAGGCGCCTTTTTACCACGATAGATTGAGGAATAGCATCATCTGTCCATAACGTGAGCCTTTTGTCCTTTTAACAAAGTTGATCCGCAAACCTTCAGAATTCTTTGCCATGTTGTACCTGCTGCCAGCAATTTTGACAATTTCCCAGAGTTATTGTCTGAAGTAGCTTCTGATCAATTTTTTGGGTTTTCGTTTTGTGAAAATCGAAGAAAATATATGAATTGGATAGAGCAAAGACTCCATTGTTGGAATGGATCTGGACGCGTCGTGTGTGGGCAGCCTAAAAATTACTTTACGCGGAAATTTGCGGGAGCTTCGATTGGACAATTTTTTTTTAAATATTTCTATTGGGCCAATAATGCAATTTATATTATCGTTTTCAACCACTTCAGCTATGAAAATATCCTGTCCCCTTATATTAGCAAACATTTTGATTTTTACTAAAATTACTCTGCAATCGACTAAAAATCTGGTGCTTATGTCGATGCCCTTGTCTTTTAAGATCACGTACAACAATTCACCCAATTTTAACTAAAACCAGATTCCCACATGCGATACAGCGAAAAATATTGAAATCCCGTTTAAAATTATTATCCAAGCAGTTGAATCATTTTTTTTTATGAAACTGTAGACAATAATTTAAAATTTAAAATTTGAATTTTTAACTGAAATATTCACTTTTAATTTTGTAACCGACTGTAATCAGCTGTTGTGCTGAATTAGGTTTGCTGTTAATAAAGAATCAGTCGATAAGTTGATCTCAAGCCGAACGCGTCTTATTTAAAATTACTACAAAACATTCAATAATTTAAGTAAATTCAAATTTTTGTGCAAAAATAACTCTGACTCACTACGTTTTGTACACAAATTTATTGTTTTTATTCTTTTATTTTTCATGGAAATATTTTCAAAATTTAGCTTAAATGAGCCGCTCATCTATGACCCCTTTTCCCGAAGTCACTCGAGGGCGAGATAAAAACCGGTCACCGGCCGGATTGTGGCCCGCGGGCCGTATGTTGGACAGCCTTGTCTAGACGCTTTGCGTATAGTTTTCTACGCATATGGAAATTAAATCAATCAATATACGCAGCCAATCTATCAATTTGTATTGAAAATAACTGTGTCTGATGACTAAAAAGTGTGGACCGTCCTTAGGTATCAGTAACGAACCGGGCGGCGCACAGTGGGGCGACTAGAACAAAAATTCGGACATAGGCAAATTAACTAAATTCAAATATTGCAGTTTTCACCGCTATGATGTTACACTTTTAAGTATAAGCTAGGGATGTCAAAAACCGGCCCATAACCCGGTTGTCGGTTTTTTCGGTTTTTTTGCAAAGCCGGTTAGACCGTCCGGTTTTAACCGGGCTCTAAGTACCGGTTTTCCGGTTAACCGGTTTTTTCATTGATTTGCCTAGAATTTTAGTAAAAAATGCTTACATACTCGTATTGCTTGTGTTCGTATCGTATGCAAAATCAACTTGAAATGCACGTTCATGATGTAGTAAGGCAGCTAATTTAAAAGAGAAACATGTTGAACAAAAAAAACAACAATAAAAAAAATTGTGAGATGTGATTTAATCATTTTATTAGTTTTTAAAAAAACATTTCCAAACATTTACAACAGGGACCATCCTAATTTCTCTTGCGGAATACGAAATCTTTTAGCGACACGATGATACACGAAATGCACTGATATACATACGTACTATACACGAATATTAATTCACATTCACGCAACGCCGCGCCGTCTAGATATTAAGGCCGCAATGTAGAATCTTAGACGTCAAAATCAGCTTATAATTTTTGGTTATGTTCGCCTAAGTTGCACGGTTTTGTTTTTGCTTTTAATTACGTCATATGCTTGTTGTTGTTGTTTATTCGTGTAAAACCAAAATTTAAGAGCTAAACTATGACGTCATTGTACAGCTGAGTTGCGGCTATGATAGATAGATAGATAGATAGATAGATAGATAAACGTTTTATTTGCTATTCAAAATTCACAATTATTTATAAAGTAGTTTTTTTTTTAAACGATTATGGCGTGGCATATTGCCGTCTGCCCGGTTCGATTGACTAAAATCATGAACTACATTCAAATGTTTACATTTAGCATATTCAATTGATTCATCGATTCCTTTTCATAATTGGATATGTACATAATCTTATACAATAGTAATAAAATATTAAATGATTAAATTAAATAATTGATTGAGCTCATTACATACATTCGTTTACTATTCGGTGTCGATATTTCAGCGCGATGTTGCAGTACTCGTATAAATCATCCCAGTTGGATCCGTTTAATAAGTCTTCGACTTCACGTTCATCCAGAACATTTTTACCGAAACAAGATCTTCTAATTTCCTTTAGAATTGGGCATACTCCTATAAAGTGACGCGTGTCCTCTCTGGTGTTTAGGTTACAAAGATCGCAGATTATCGGTAAATCGTTTCGATGCGGTATATAGTTCAGAGGCAGCATCTCTCCTCTAGCTTTGAAGATCGTCGAAATCTTGTGCGTACTGTAGCCGTTTTGGAAATACGTGTTGTGCTGAAGCTCTTGGTTTAGTTTTACGTAAATTTCCCGATGATGTGACGCCACTGCCTCTTCCTTCGTTTTCGTCACTTCAAAGTTAATCTCATCGTTAACAAATTTTCGGAGCAAGTGGCATGTCTCGTGGTCCCCGTTCCAATTTACTTCGACTCCTATTTCGCTCGCCAGAGTTTGTAGTTCCGCAAAAAATCCTCTATTGTTGGCAACACAATACTTCATCAATATTTTTGGCATCCTGTAGTCGCTCAAGGCTGCAACCTTTATGATGTAGTTAATGTGAATTTGCAACGTTTCAACAAATAACGGTTTAAGGCCAGTTTCTCGTAGAAGCATGTAGTTAGGACTTTTTTGGGGAAGATGGAAAGTGCGCTTCAAATAGTATCGTTGTAGTTTCTCGACTGCATCGTACTTATTTCCACCCCATACTTGCGCACCATATAAAAGCACTGACTTCGATACTGCTTTGTAGATATTATATTTCACCGTATGACATAAGTCAGGATTATGGAAACAGTTCTTCCAAATCGAGTTCATCGCCCATTTAGCCTCATTGAGTTTCTTCTCAAGATGATAATTAAAGTTCAGATTGCTGGTAATGTGAACGCCGAGGTACTTATAGCTCTTAACGATTTCGATCTCCCTTCCGTCAAAAGTCCACTTCTCATTTCGCGCCAGTATATGCCGCTTCTTAAACGCCATCACTTTCGATTTTTGAAGGTTTACCGTCAACTTCCATTGATTGCAATACGCCTCAATATGGTTAATCATACTTTGCAAGTCTCTCGGTGATTTGGCGAAAAACACCATGCCGTCAGCGTAAAATAGCCCTTTGAGCGTTGTTCCAAAAGCATCTACACCACCAGGCATACCATCCAATATGTCGTCCACATACGTTGCAAATGCATCCGGACTTATGACACACCCCTGACGCACTCCTGCATTTGTACCGAATTTCGATGACATTCGAAACCCGTTCCATATTATGGCTGTGGTATCCTTATATAATTGTTCCAAGGCATATCCAAACTTGTACGACATTCCGTGGTTGTACAACTTATAAAAAAGGGACGGGCGATCAATAGTGTCGAAAGCGGACTTGAAATCCACAAAGAAAGCATATAGTCTGCGCCCTTGATTCAGGTACAACTGCGCTAAATTGTACAAAACAAAGACATGGTCATTCGTGGAGTATCCTGGACGAAATCCCGCTTGATTCTCGGATATAATTTCACCTTCGTTTAACCACCTAGCAAATCTTGCTTGTAAAATTGTGGTAAAAATCTTCCCCGACGCATTTAGGAAAGAGATACCTCGATACGATGCAGGATCATTGACATTTCCGGCTTTGAACAGAGGAAAAATCACCGCCTCTCGGAATTCCTCTGGAATATCTCCGTGATCAAAAATACGATTAAACTCCGTACATAGAATATCCAGAAGCTGTTCAGTCCCGTACTTGTAGAATTCAACGGGAATTCTGTCGGTCCCTGGAGCCTTCTTATCCTTGCATTTGTGCAAAGCCAAACGAATCTCTTCCTTCGATATAACCGCATCCAGCACCTCTTCGTTCCATCTGGGCCGCGCATATTGTATGGCGTTTTCTCCACTCGTACTTTGTAAGTTCCTTTTGAAGTGAACCTCCAGCATGTCAACATCGATTTCTGCTCCGATAGTGTAGGCATCGGCACTATTGATGCATTTTGCAGTTTTCCAGAATTCCTTGGAGTTCGTACATGTTGTCAGTCTTGCTGCTTGCGCTTGATAAAATTGCCGTTTCTTTAATTTGCATAGTTGCTTAAAACTTTGATTAGCCTGTACGAACATACGACGTGTAACAGAATTGTTGGCTCTTCGAAAAATTCTCAATAAGGCAAAAGAGTGCTTTCTCATCTTATCACATTAACTGTCATACCAGGCCTGTTTGAATGTTTGAGTTGCGGCTATGATATATCTAGATGGCGTTGATTGACGTTGTTCAACCAAGATACATGTGAAACGCAGTGTAAACATAAACAATATCTGCCTTGGAAGAGATAAGATGCAAGCAGAGGCAATTTGAAGAAGCGATTGTTCTACGAGTAAAATCCAAAAGACGAGTGTTCGACAATTGTTAAAGGACTGAAATTTTCCATAGGGGATAAGGAATAGAATTGCATACTGAAAAATCAAGAAAACATAAAAAATTGTATGAATTTTGAAAGAATTTTTTTTCCGGTTTTAACCGGATGGACCAACAACCGTCCGGGTTAAAACCGGGAGAAGGAAAAAACCGAAAAAACCGGTTAACTGTTCTGAAAGTACCGGTTTTCGGACTAACCGTCCGGTTTTTGACATCCCTAGTATAAGCTATCAGAAACCATTGTTAAAAATTGTTTAATTGTAACGGTATTGGTGGTACAGAGAGTTCAATAAGAAATGCATTTTTAGCATATACCACCAACATTTAAAATACCCATACCAACCACTTTTCTTAATACGATGGCACCTTAGGCCTTTAGATACCCAAGTAACAATTTCATTCCTATAATACTTCGTAAAATATTCCTTTCTAGCATTAATAGGGGCACTTTACAGGGTATAACCACTGAATAACAGTCCAATAATGGCATTTGGCGCCGTTTTTTTATCCAATAGAACCTTATTGTAGCACTAAATTATGCTTTAGAAAGGCGTACGTCATTTGCTTTATATCATCATTTTCTGTCATTGAACGAATTTGAAAAAAAAATAGAAAAACAAAATTTCCGCAGCTGGCTTTGAACCAATGTCTGTTGATTGCCTGTCCTACACGCTACCCACTCAGCTATCCTCACATATGGTCGGCATTGCTCGGAAACACTACATGGTTGTTGCTACTATAGAAATGCTTGACAATTATTTATCGACTCTTTTGCACTGCACCCTATCATACATTTATCAATAAAATAGAGCGAATTTCTGCGCAGAGATCACCCTAATTAATTTCGAAGATAACAATGAGTGCATACGTGTGGGTTTCATGCAAGATTTTAAGGATTTCTATTGCAGAAATTGTGTATTTCAGAAAACTATGTCAAGTGTCAATTCATTAAAAAATCACAAAGTCCATCCTTGTATAAAACTACGGTGAACAATTTATTGGTTGACCATACGAATGTCACACGATAAAAATGACACCGACTGTGCTATAGAAGAATATATGCATGTGTGTGAGTTAACTTAGAGAGACTATTGCATTTGTGTGCTGTATCATCCAATAAACACAAGAGTGGAGTATTTAAAGGAGAACGTTTTAATGTTAACGTTTAGAGACACTTTTATCGAAGTTTTATACCACCATCTTTAAATTTATTCCATAATGATGATATAAGCTTTCCGGGAAATACTTTAAGTATGTTTTATCGGATCAAAATATTACTTTAAGCGATGTCACACGATAAATGAATTTCGTGGTACTATATGATTGCTACAGTATGGAGTGCTTCTTTAAAGCAAACGAATTGTTGCTTGGGTATGAACGCCTGGTATTTGCGTATCTAACAATGAACATAACTGCAAATTTTAAAGATACTAACCAAAAACCCTGATATTTTTCTTATTTCAGCAAAAAAAAATTAAAAATGGCCGGGAAATGAATTAAACCATATTATTCTACAATTAATGGAATCAATAAAAACTCCGAGTTTGGTTGAGACCACCTGCGACCCCGGCTTCGCCGAGACCAATGCGTTGTTGTTGCTTTTTCATTTGACACATTCAGGTGTTATTCGGTCTGCCTCTGGCCTTGGGTCCATCAAGTGGAACTTCCATTGATATCGCTTTCTTTGCTGGGTTCTCAGGCGGACGCCGTTGAACATGGCAATACCAATCCATTTGTCGGTCTTCGAGCTTTTCGGTGATTGGTTGGTCTATGGACAAGCTGCCTCGGATGTAATATAACTCTTGGCTAAATTAAGCTAATTCGCTCAAGTTATTCTAATAAGTTTTTAATCGAATAGCCTTCGATAGGACTAAATATAGATTCGATTAAATCAAGATTCCACCACCTCCTCTATAATCAAGAGACGCGAGAGCGTCTCGCCCGCCAAAGGAAAAAGAAAAACGAAAGCGAACAAGTCTATGATTACCGGAGGCAACTTGCTTTTTTGTTTGACCAGGCTACTGGATGTCCTTTTGTTTTAGGTGTAAATGCTGGAGAAGTTTAAATGTACAGGACTACTTCTTAAAGTAATTTGGAGGGAGCCGGCAAAGTGGCACTGAATAAAATGTTAAAGCTCCCACCAAATTACTTTAAGAAGTAGTCCTGTACATTTTAACTTCTCCAGCATTTACACCTAAAACATAAGTACATCCAGCAAACAAAATTAGATATGAGCAGCGGATTGGAGTGATATGTATTCTTTTTGCGGCAGATGAATTTTTCTTTGGCGGGGTAACTTTTACAACTTTGTTGTTTTTGGTCATAGATCTTACTTTACCAGAAAAATGGTTTTGGTTTAGCTGCTCGTAATTCGTGAAGGGAAAAGTCGTTTATTCCGGTATTTGCATATTTTGAATTATTTGTTATAAGCTCCTGAAAAGCTTACATAAAAGAGTAACTTTTATGAATTATTCAGATTTATCTATTCAAAGAACCGTTATGATATTTGCTTTTGAATTTTCTACATCGCATAAATTTTGTAATTTTTCGAAGTTTGAATTACTATATTTTCGTAAATATGTACATAGGTATATATTTAGGACCTTAGCCCAAATTCTAAATTTCACAAAGCAAAATGGAAAACTTTGGATTTTGTTTGGTAATTCTAGGTTTCCTGAAGATTTCATCCATAACGGTAAATAAGAGATAATTATTACAACATACATTTTTTTCTAAATAAACCGTACCTACTGTCTGTTAACATCATTTGTAACATATGTAACATACATAACGGCACATACATAATGCCATATTATCTACACTATATTGTTGGTAAAAGCATGCTTAAAACCGCTATATGTTCTTTCGGACAGGACATATTTGAAAATGGAGTCCACCATTCAATTTAGCACAAACAAACATTTTCTGCGATGCCCGAAAAATCATTGATTTCGCCCCACTGTGCGGTGCGGCGACTGAACCCTATGGAATGTTGGAATATAATTTTGATGTAAAATCATTTGTATTGCAAACAATTTAGGTTATGCAGGCTCCCCAGTTTAAAAGCATCAATTTTTTTAAGTTCAATTTAATTTCAAACTAAAGAATTATTTTTATTAATTATTATGTACATAAGTGACTTTTTTACTTTCCGGGGTGTCCAACTTAATTTTCGAAAGGGCCACATGGTTGGTTTTTAATTTGATCGCGGACCAGAAAGTGTTGTCAAGAAAAACGTGTTTTTTTTCATTATTATGTGCAAATAGAGCTTGCAATCAAAAGAACAAGAGGAACATTTAAGAGAGAAACCCGACAACAAATATTTCTTTTGACTTACATCCGACCGCGGCTATTACTAAAATTAGGATATTAAAATGAGATGACTTCAAAGCTCAATAAAACCAAAACTGTAAGCCAGATTAATTTAAGGATTTTATGACATCACGATGTTAGTGAAAATCTCACAGTGAAGTGAAGCTTCCTAATGGAGCAGCCTCTTAAAGTGCACAATTAAAAAAAAATACCCATTTAAACCTATCCTTAATCAGTTCAAAGGCTGACTATCGAACTTTGTAGTCTAGTCAAGACTCTTAAATATTAAAATTTGGTTATATACGCTTTCGTGGTGCTCTGCGCTTCTAAATGATTTCCCCCAAAATTATACGCGGGGCAGATAAAAGAGTTTAGTGTGCCGGATTGTGGTGCGTGAGCCATATGTTGGACAACCTTGGCCTTAAATCCTTCATCTTCATCGCCTTTTTAGGTATTCCACCTGGGCCTGTTATTCAGATGCTGCAATTTGGGCAAAGGCTACAGTTGCGCCAGCAATTTTTTGGCCTGGGTCGCATATTTGGATGGCTGTATCTTTCGAGCGCAGACAGCAAGGACTCTGATATTTTCAGCAAAATGTGAAGCGTTTCCATATTAGACGGCATATACTACAGTTAGGATTTCTGGTATGAAAGATGATTCCTTCCTGTATGTTCAACAACGTCCTTTGGATTTCTATACATGGGCGTAGCCAGGGGGGGGGGGGCAGGGAGTGGCGACCGCCCCCTCCCTGGCCGGTGTAACTTTTTTTTTATTGAATTGAATATCAATAATAAAAATAACAGGCGCGACAATCCAGCATTGGACTAAGGCCGCAGGATGTGTTAGTGACATCCTATTTCCAAGATCTTATCTGCCTTTTGTTGAGGTAATGAGATCAGCATCACGCTAAGCAGTGTTATTTATCCCCATAAATGGGTACTCGTTTGACATCTGAGTGAGATCATAGTCCGTCACAAGCTCGTGAGTTCGAAAAACACCATGATCCACGGTGAGATTCGAACTCATGACCCTGTGCACCGAAGGTGCGCGCACTAACCGCTAGACCAGCCAGAATATTAATAATACTAAAAGAAAAAAAATTCTATCATAGATAATTTTTTTCCGATTAAATTTTTCGCATTTTTGTTTGCAGTTTACATGTTCTAAAAACCACACAGTAACGTTTCCATATCAATTTATTACAAGCCGTTCTTCTACCTTACATAGTAATCTACATAGATACATATGGACATACCTAATTCTATTCTATTTAGTCCAGATGTACAGCAATCCTGAGCGCTATGGATGGTCCTTTTTAATGTCTATACAGTAGATTCGCGTAAACGTGAACTGCGCCAAACGTGAAGGTGAACAATTTTATGTGAACCCGGACTACTCTGAAACGTAAAAAAGTGTTGAAAGCCATAAAACATGAACATTAAGGGCGGAGTTCATAGTCCTCACTTAAGGAATAAGTATAAAGGAATGTTTATTGGGACAAAAGTCACTTATAAATGCATTAATAAAATAATTTAATTCAGAAGCCTAATTAAAGTAACTGGCAAATAAAATGTAAAAAAGTATCTAGTAGCTGCAAAACTTAAATTTATTTTTCAAATATCACTATGAGTATATGACTGAATTGTAAAATTTAGAAGGATTCCCTTAAGGGATTCTTTAAGTATAAGTAAGGACTATGAATTCTGCCTTAAATGTATGAAAAATTACTTTTTTTTTTGCTATTTAAAATAAGTTGCAATGCAAAGTCTGAAAAATGTTCATTATAGTACTACTATAGGGCGCCTTAACCACTTGTGGAAAAAAGAGTATCGACTGCACTTACGTCCCATAACGTATACGGATTCTCACAATGTCTCCTACTTTGACACAGTTTTTCAGTCGAACATTATTCATTCAGAGATCTAGCGGCCTGTTTCCATCGACCAGTAATGTAGGTACTACGTCACTTTCGATTGCGATTTTATTCGCTAGCTTAGCTAAGATCTTAAGTCTTGACAATTGTTTGCTGCTTTTCTGTAGTTACAGCTTCCAAGTACTGCTCCCTTTCAACAGCTTTGGTTGTTACAATCTGGTTTGCAATATTTTGGACAACAACTTAGGTGTGGAATGCTCTTGATACCGCCATCAACGGCAACAATACTGTCTAAATAGATAAATTAATATTTATGGGGGAGTTGAATTTCCACTCAGACTAAGTACTTTGGTCTTGTTTAATTTTTTATTTATCTTGACTGCATTTGCAACCCTTAGATCGTTGATTTTGTGCGAGAGTACTTAATCCTCCGTCGGGCGCACCCGGCCTGACAGGCCAGCAAAACAACAGTTTCTGCTCTGCTCCACGCTAGTAGAGGGACCCCCAACTTTTTAGCTCTGTTCACTCGTCTAACTTTAAGAATCTCACACAACTTTCTCTCTTGGTTTTTTTTCTGGTAAATCGATAATTTTAATTCTGTATTATACTGTTTAGTAAATAGGTTTCTTAGTACTATATTGAGTTTAATTACATCCCTTAGATACTAATAACCTAAATTCCTTTACTGTGGGTTTCCGTTCTGGGGAGGGTTAGCCAGGACTCCCGATGTTATTGTAGAAGTGTTGAGAAGCAGCTGGGTTGAGCAGCTAAAGAGATCGGACTCACAGTTGAAAAAAGAAGATAGAGGAGCATCTGAATCGCTTGGGCTCCTATTTGGAAGAGGAAAAACAGCTTAATAGCTTGGGCTCCTATTTTAAGGAAGAGGAAAAGCATGTATGTATTTCTAAATGTCTCCAGCCGACTGTCGGATAATGTTTCCTGTGGATGTGAGATATGAGGCTTCTCGGTATGTTTCGGCAGGAGATGCGATCCCGCAGAACCAAGCAAAGCCAGAATTTAAAACGGACATTGATCGCGCAAGTGGAATATTCAGTCCAAAAGCCAAAAAATAGCACTGAATATAAACAAGCTACGGTCTGAAAAGCAGAAACGGAGGCCAGTTGAATGTAATGAGAATCACCAGTAAAAGTCTAAACACGTTCAGGGGCCATTTTGCTTTAAATGGTGTTGAAAATCATTCATGACTGTCCTTTCCTAAAATGTGTTAGTGACATCTAATTCCCAAGATCTTAACTGCTTTTTTGTTAAGGTGTTGAGATCAACAACACCCTGTGACCCTGTGCAAAGAAGGTGCGCACTAACCATTACACCAGCTAAAATACTCTAAATTTTGCCTACAATATTTTCGCGACCAACGATTTCAACTCCTAAGAAAATCTTGATGTTGAGAAAATTTCGGGCTTGCCCCCCCCCCCCCCCCCCCCTAACCGAAATTCTGGCTACGCCCATGTTTGTATATAGTACGGCTTTACCAGCGGCCTTTATTTCGCAAGTAATGACGGATAAGGTTCAAAATAAGTGGGGTTGTCCATATTTCAGTCATACCGTCCCATTTGAACGTAACAGCTTATTTCCGGCTGGTAAAAATCCTTCCAGCTTCATGTGCTTCCCTGACTCAATTCCTGCTAGCGAACACCACATGCATGCATTTATATGTTCTCGTACAATCATAAATGTCACCACATACCCTTACACAACACATATGGCATACGAATATAGCTTCGAAATCGAATAAGGTGCAAATTTAATTAGCTCGCGGCAAATGCATATATCAGACTGTGAGCAAAAAGGGAAGTAAAAGAGCTCCGGCATCTTCAAGTAGGGAATACTTCCTACTTCCCTCGCGAGTTCTCATAAAATACAGAATGAACTGATATGGCTCCCGACCCCGACGTCTATATGCCGAGCGAAGTAGTTCAGTCAGTGATTAACAATTTAATTGAATTTCAACAGATGGAACTGCTAATGATGATGACGATGATGATATGGGTGGTGTTTGGTGTATGTGATGCTGGGGAGACTCTGAAAAGAATAAGTTGTGTGAAGGCGATATGGGTCGTTGGATTAAAAGTGTCGCTTTTCAACAACGTCTTGGCTGATGGCGCGTCCTTTGCCACTTAAGTTGATCATTAGCAAGAAAATGTCGACAAGATGTTTCTCGGATTTGTTTGCGAGCCATCAACGAGTTCGAAATGGAACCCTATGTGGTTTACAGATACGGAGATGGTATCATATAAGTTGGAAGTCTGTTTAGGATTTTTTTTTAGTTTCTCCGACCTATGAATAGCAAGGAATTTATGAATGAAGTACGCGCGGTATGAATGAAACAAAAAAAAAAATGTCAAAACGATTTAATTAACATAGCGTACATCTCGTTTCGCGGAATGACATATTAGGTACATACTGCAGATATTCATATGTATCAGAGATTTATCGCACCATTCCAACTTACAAATGCTAATCAAATTAGCCTAAACCGCAACAAATTTTAATACGACTCATAAATTTCGTAGGCATCTCACGCTCGAATTCAATTAAATTCCAATTCGTCTAGCAAACATAAAATATTCGTTCAACATTGGCCATAACTCTATGGACAAATCCCTTTTTATTGTTGTCGTCTATACGTCTACTCTACCCTCTAGGATGCCGCTCTCTTCTCTATACACACAATTTCGAGTCATTGTCCAACCGACTGGAAAATTTTTGCATCAATGAATGTTTTATTTTGAATCTCGGCATTGACGCAACGCGCTGCATAGTGTGGGCGCCCGATTCCTCGAATCAGACATATAGCCAACAGCCAAACAATATTTTTGATCCTTTTTAACTTAAAATATAAATTTCTTCAGCTTTTTTTGTTTAGTCTTTCGAAATAGAAATACTAAACTGTGTGTGCTGGGTCTATTCATTGATATTATGTCTTGTGTCCTCTATATACCAACTTTACGCGATGCTATTATAAGAACATTGAATTAGGATGGAAGGCGTTTGAAGACGGGTCGACCCTGTTCAACATAGTTATTGTCGTAAAGGACTAAACGACGACTGGTAGAGTAGCACAAAGTGTCGTTGATGGTCGGTAATGGATAGACGAAAAAGCCACTTAGTTTATGACATTATTTTTGTACATTGCTCCAGAGCGAAGCTCGCTTCGTCTATCTATGATGAGATGGCCTTCGTTTCTTCGGAGCTAAGAAGGTGAAATGGTTGGTGGTGTCTTGTGTCGATATATTGACGATATAGCTTCAGAGGGGCTTTTGTCGTTTATATTGGAATTTATTGGCGAACGAACGGGATAGTACTTTCGCCCTCCTTTCGTTCGATCGGTATACGATGATGGTCGGGCGATGGTATCCTTGAAGAAAAGATAGAGCTTGTCGTGCTGATAATGGCATAAGTATATATGAGATATGACACATTAGAGTCTGTACAAGTTAAGGTGAGGGAATGAGCCAATTTAATTTAATTTTCACAAGCTTAGACTTTTGATTTGTTGAAAGTATCCTTTTTGGGGAAAGTTATTGAATAACCTTGTAAGAGGCACTACGCCAGAGAGCGTGAGAATCAATTTGTTCGATGTGACACTGTTCATAAAATTACCAATATTAAGAAAAATGTTTATTAGGACAAATTGGAGTGAATGATCCCTGCCTCAAAGCCTCAAAGGCGAGAATGGGTTGTAAGTGGGGGTTATAGAACACAACAGTTTCGTCTGTTCCGCAAACGCATTTGCCGTTCTGGTCGCATAACTGCGGCTTTGCGTGAATGAGAATTATTCTCCGGTTCTTTTCGTTTACATGTTAGGCAAAGGCATTTGGAAAATCATAGCCGATTCAGCGTTTACAGAATGTAATTGATAACAGTTTGCAGAATACGACACATTTTGCAGGAAAGACGCAATGGCGGATTTACATATTTGCCGACAGTGGGCTATCCACATTTTGCAAGTATATTACATATATTGGCAATGAGTCTATGGATCTAGGATGTTTAGCGAATTTTAAAATGCTTCCGATTAAACTCAACTTAAACAACTTAAGGTTTGTGTTCGTAGAGAAGACTCATGTGATGATCGCTCAGCGATCGTAGTTAAACCACCAGTTCTGAAAGCTATGTGCATACATTTTCTAAACAGACACGCTCCTTTAGGTCGTAGTCGAAACCTACAAGGAAAGTAGCACCAATAAAAAAATATCCAAATACGGTTCGGAATTGGATGTAGAACTGCGATCGCTGAGAAATCAAGTCGTCGGCTCTACGAACATGTGCCTTAAAGCGATTCGCCATTCACCAACGATCCTTTACCGCAACCTAAAGGATTGACCTTTTCGAAGCATACCTTCAAATCAAGTTGTGGAAAATGTACGGAACACTATTAATACTTTGTAATGTACAACACAATGTCGGGGACGCCATAGTGAAGAAAAATAAATAATTTGTATATTATTAAATAAATTTGTTGGTTCGGCAGAGACTGCCATCAACCATAGTAGCGCACTTTTTTTAACGCTACCACGCTCACCTAGTAAAGCGTACAAATTCTCGAAGCAAACTTAAAACACAAAGTCTTGACTGCTTCTGCCCTTTATTAGCATTCATTCCTCCTTATATATCTAAATTTATTACAGTTATGTTTGGAAAGTTGACTGGAAAGTTGAATGCAAGTTGAATGCAAGTTGAATAGAAGTGACAGCTACAGTAACTGGTAACATTATTCGTACATTCCACGTTACAGTACCTGTCACAATTATTTGTACACTACACCCCTACCCTCAAGATTCCAGTCACTGCAATATTTTCTTAGAACTATTTAGTATCTAAATAACAATAAAATTAAAATTTTTTTTTTTTGTGTTTTATGATTTTTTTAACAAGTTGTTGTGGTAAGTCTTATGAATTCCATTTACATTTATAGTGGAATTTACTCCTATTCTTTTAACAATTTCATAAGGTCCTTTGTAAGGACTTTGATTTTTTCGTCTATTTACAACTTTAATATAGACCTTATCACCTACTTTTAAATCTATTGTGTTACAATGTTTATCATACGCACTTTTTCTAATTCGTTTCGCAATTTCAATGAGAGTTTTAGCTTTTTCTTGAGAATATTTAAGTCTTATCTTCATTTCATTCGCATAATTATCTAAATTATATAATTTTTGTTGTGTCAATATTTTATCGTCTGGTAATCTTGGTAATTTTCCAAAGACAAGTTCAAAAGGTGTGAAATGAGTATCAACGTGGGGTGTGGTGTTATAGGCGAAAGTATAATAAGGTAACCATTTATGCCAATCGTCTTCATTTGAAAAATTTAGGAGGAATTCGTTTAAAACTCTATGATTACGTTCGACTGTTCCTAGTGTTTCATGATGGTAAGGAGCTGAGAAAATTTGTTGGATGTTTAATGCTTTACAAATATTATCCATAAGTTCGTTTAAAAATTCAGTTCCTCTATCCGATTTCAATACCTTAAAGCATCCATACTTTAGTATGAACTCGTTTACTAGTGTGGATGCTATACTATACGCCTCCTTTGTTTCGATGGGGTAGGCAACTACATATTTTGTTAACTCGCATTGCATTGTCAGAATGTATCTATATCCATTGGAAATTCTAAGAGGGCCTACTGTATCGATAGTGATAGTTTCGAAGCTAGTATTTGGAGTGTCTGTTATGGTCAGTTTTTCTCTAATATGTTTTGTTTGTTTGTTTTTTTTGCATGATTCACAATTTGAAATGTAATTTTTTATCATTTTGCCCATGTTTTTCCAAATATACCTTTGTTTTAGCTTCAGAATTGTTTTTCGTATTCCAAAATGTCCACTGTGAGGTGGATTATGGAATTGTTCAATTAATTCACTTTGTATGAGCTTATCAGTAATTTGCTCTGGTTGTTTAAAAATTAGAATTTTCAATTGCGAATGTTTATAAACGTCAATCTCCTGTTTTGAATGGTGAGATATCTTCATGAACTTATTCAGGTTATTCCTTTGAATTTTATCAAATTTGCTTTTGAACTCTTCTTTACCAATATTTTTAAGTGGAAATGTGTTATCATTTAAAGCCAATTCTCTTATGTTACGTTTTCGCATCTCAAATGATAGTTTCTCCAGCATATGATCGAAATCATGTGGATTATCACTATATTCTAAAATGACTTCTTTGTCATTTGTGCGAATAAAAAATGAAATTTTATTGGATAGTGCCTTCTCCGAGTTGCAACCTAGGCTGCTCAGATTATCGGCATTACCTTTATTTCCCAGTACAAATGTCAATCTACGTAAGTTCTTTATATCTGAAATTGATGTGCAATCCCATGAATAAGTTTGATTGCAGTAATTTTCTCCTAAATGTGGTGTTGCTTTATCTTTCGTTTTCATACTTCTAGTTATTGCCAGTGTTTTTGCTACCGATTCGTCATTTGATCTTGGTATCATTTCTTTTAGTATATCTGAAGTTATTTTAATTCGAGATAGGGCATCAGCATTTGTATTTGCTTTGCCTTGCTTGTATACTATTTCGAAATCAAAGTCAGAGAGATCTAGTCTAACTCTGGTGAGTTTTGAAGAGGGGTTTTTGTGCGTGAAAAGAGAGACCAATGGCCGGTGATCAGTAACAACTATGAATTTTCTACCGAATAAATATGGTTTAAAGAAATTGATCGCCCAGTGTATGGCTAGAAGCTCTTTCTCTATGACCGATTTATTAACTTCATGTTTATTTAGTGATTTGCTAGCATATGATATGGGTAAATCACTTCCTAATTCCCCTTGTGAGAGTACCGCTCCAAATGCCAAATCTGAAGCATCAGTTGTTAGTATAAAAGTTTTGTCGAAGTCGGGATATTGAAGTATCGGGGGACTGATTAGTTTTTCTTTTAATGTTTCAAAGGCTCTTTGACACTGGTGACTCCAAATAAATGGTTGATTTTTCTTTAAAAGGTTATTTAAGCACTTTGCAATATCAGCGAAATTGGCAATAAATCGTCTATAGTAATTGCAGAAAGCAACGAATCTTTTTACATCATCAGCATTTTCTGGGATCGGGTAATTCTGTACTGTATGTAATTTCGAAGGATCTGTTCTAACCCCATCTTTTGTTATCAAATGGCCTAAGTAAATTACATCGGGTTTTAGGAAACAGCACTTAGCGGGGTTAAGTTTCAGATTATGTTTTCTTAGACGTTTAAACACATTAATAAGATTTTCGTTGTGGTTTTTTAAACTACAACCAGATACAATAATATCGTCTACGTATAGGAATGCGTTTGACTCTAAACCGGACAAAGCTATTGTCAGCATACGCTGGAAGCTGTTTGAGGAAATTTTTAATCCAAAAGGTAGTCTCTTAAAATGGAAATGGCCTTTTGAAGTTGAAAATGCTGTTAACGGCCTAGATGCCTCATTTAACGGTATTTGGTGAAACGAGCTCGTCATATCAAGCGTTGAAAAATATTTTGCTCTACCCAATTTATCTAAAATATCATCGATTTTTGGTAAAGGAAATTTATCACTAACAATTTTTTGGTTTATTTTTCTAAAATCAACTACTAATCGCCAACTTTTTTGGTCATTAATTCCTTTTTTTGGTACCAAAAGTAGAGGAGAATTGAAGGGGCTAACGGAAGGTTCAATTATATCTTCATTCATTAATTTGTTCACTTGTTTGTCGATCTCTTCTTGCTGCGAATGCGGCAAACGGTAATTTTTTACATAAATAGGGTTTTGATCTGCAATTGTTAGCGTCTGTTCATAGAAATTGTTTGTAGAAAGTACTTCGTCTTCTAAATGAAAAATTTCTTGAAACTCTTTAAAAATTTCTATGAGCGAGTGATGCGCGTTTTTATCATTACCATCTATGTTCAATACTTTCAACAGTTTTTGGAATCTCTCATTTTCTTTTTTTATGTCTTTGTTACATACTAGTATATTGTAATTTCGCAGGGGTTCAGTCTCTATAGTAGGGATTTGTATAACCTTAGCCTCACTAGTAGTATTAAGTATTTTTATGTGGCAGGTTCCCTTGGATGGTGCTATGGAGTTAGCTAAAAATATGCCTGCAACAAGTTCTTTATTATGTATGACGGAGTCTTCACCTAATTTGATTTTAATTGGGTGAATGACTTCACTTCTTGGTGGTAAAAAGATACTGTTAGAACTTTTTTGTTTTAATTCAATGGGTAAGATTAGCTCTTCATTATTTACAATGATGTACATTGTAAAACTTTCGTAGTCTATTTTACATTTAAATTTTTTAAAAAAATCTCTTCCTACAATGCCATCAGTATTGATTGGGAAATTATCTGGGACAATATGGAAATTATGTTCAAATGAAATATCATCGATATTCAATTTTAACTTAGTAGTACCTAATGTACTTATCTTTTGTGTTGTTATTCCTGTTAATTGACATTTATCGTTTGAAGTGATTATGAGTCTGCTATCATTCTTGCATAGCGATAAATCGGCACCCGTGTCTATCAAAAATGTGAAAACGGCGTTGGCCTTCGTACATTTTATAGAAATAAAATTAGTCAAATTGTTGGCTATAAAAAATACCTTTGGTACTGTGTCATAGTGTTTCAGTCTATTAGTTGGAATAGTGGACCCGTGGAGAACATTTACTGAACTATTTGCTTTTATTGATTTGTGTTCTCCGGGTCTGATCCGTTTCCCTGGTTTTCTATAGTATAAACATTGTTAGTATAAATTGATTTTCTACCGGTAGGTTGTTGTCTTTGATTTCGAAAACTATTATGTTTTTCAGTTTCATAGTATTTAGTAGCGAGGTTTTTCGGATTAGCGTAATTATTGTCCCTATTCTGTGAATTATTCTTATTCCTATCAATTCTTGTATGATTTTCATTATAATTGTTTCTATGTCTATTCGTATTAGCGTAATTATTGTCTCTATTCTGTGGATTATTCTTATTCCTATCAATTCTTGTATGATTTTCATTATAATTGTTTCTATATCTATTCAGGTTATAATTATATCTATTATAATTTTTATCGAATTGCGTATTATTTCGCACCTGCATTACTTGAGTCTCTGAAATTGATTTTTCAACTTCTGCGGCCAGATTTGCAGCATCAATAAGACTCTTCGGTTGAGCTGCATATACAGTGCTCTTCAGATATTCATTTAGCCCTTTTTTGAATATTGTCAGAGCGTAACTTTCGTTTATTCTAGGAATAACTGATTTCTCTGTTTCGGATGCATCATCACCTAATTCTCTTATTTGTAAATTATTCAGTTCGGACACTAATTCTAATAGTTTTTCCCTATATTTCTCAATGGATAAGTCCCTTTGTGTTAGATTAGAAAGTGTGGAATGCAATTGCGCGATAGTATAAGTGCTTTTGTATCGATTTTGAAGGGAGGATTTGAATTCGGAGAGAGTTTTTGGTTCTCGTATTGCACATATTGCAGTTCTAACTGAGTGTGTTAATTTCACATGGTAAACAAATTCTATCAGTTTTTCTTGACAAGATTTGTTTAAGCCATCATGAATGATTTCAACTACTTTTAGAAAAGATGAAAGTTGCCTATAATCTCCTTCGAAATGTGGAATAGCCTTTTGAGCGGTGTCTATATTAAACGTCGTCATGTTACTTGATTTTTTTTTTGTATATTCAATATCTTGACTAAAATTTAAATTATTACCAGGATTAGATATGTTTAACAATTCGAATGCCAGAGCAAGTTTTAACTCGAACTCAGTTTCGTAAGTCGAAGTAGTTGGTTGTGTGACTATTAGCTTTGAAAACTGTTCTTTAATCGATAAAAGTAAATTTTTCTTTGAAGCGATTGTTTCCTTAGTATACTTTCTGTTCGGATTCTTTTTTAAATTTTGTAAAATACTATCTAAATTATTTTCGATCTCTTCCATAGTATGAATTCAATTTTTAAATCGACATGCGAATTCAGAAGAAAAAACTATATTTTACTGATAATATTATTTGAATATGCATAATCTCAGGCAAAATTGTGTATATGTATAAAAAAAAATCGGATATACACTATAAATTTATTTGAAGATTGTTAAAATTATTCTCGCTAGGTTCTCTTTGCACAATAGTTTACAGTTTTACTTCAGTTTTTATTCTATTCTTATACATATCTATATTTATCAAAATAAAAATTATTATTATATATTTTTTTTTATCTGGCAACGATGTCGTTTAAACGTGAAAATCCATTATGGCAACGATATTATCCAAATGTCATTAGTCAGCTGATATTTTAATCGAAACGAGTATCCGTGCGTTCATATAGAGTTTATTGTTAAAACTGTTGCCGCAACTAGTTTGATATTCAACGCGTTGAACGGAAGAATTCGGCAAAAACGTTTATGCAAACAATTTTGACATTTAAGTTGCTGAACGGTCAAAAAGAATCTGAATTTATTTCTGAAGAATTTTCTCCCTTTTTTTTTTGACGCGAACGTTTGCAACGGTTTGGTTGACTTATCGCATGGAGTGTTTAGTTTTGCTTCTATAGTTGTCGGACAATTATTTTGTGGTTAGTGACCATGCCTTTTAAATTTTCTTTCATCTTTTCACAAGGAAAATTATTCAATAGTCGTGAATATTGTGATATTACGTGTGTCGTGTATGAGGTATCAAATTTGCAATCGATTTGTCGGCGATAGTGAATTAATATTTTTCATTTCCAATAGGTTTGTCAATACGGATCGCCATTCAATGTCGCGCTGCTGGTGAAGGAAATGCAGACACTCGAGAATCGGGCAGGCAACGATGAACTTTGTTGGTAGTTCTTCTCACATCAATGCGACGACGCTGATCAAAAGGAGAAGCGATGTCATAGTAATGTCGATGACAACCGACCGGGAATAATTTCGAAGACTGAGTGTTTTGATTGTAATTGATTTATTTCTGATTTATTTCTCTAATTGCATATCTAACTAAATTTTTTTTGTTTAATTTCTGTTTTAAAATTCGGATTTTTTTGTGGATTCTCTGGGCGACATCCCATGGCGGAGGCGGATCTTCCTTCACCAACGACAAATAATTACTCAGCAGTCTTTTGTCCCGACAGCGTTGGCCTCCTCGTTTACGAGACTTAAGTTTCGGCGTGATCGGGATGGCCGTCGGTTCTTCTTCTGGTTGAGCTGCTTTCTTCTTCCCAATGCGACGATGATACTCCTCGATTGTCAGCGGTTGAGGTCCAGGTGGCGGTGCTTTCACTATTGCCGATGGCACATATGGTGGCGGCTTCGGGCTGTTGGACGATGACTCTGGTCGATATTCTTCCATTGCGCTAAAGGTCCGAATTTAGCAGGATCGCCATGTAATGTACAACACAATGTCGGGGACGCCATAGTGAAGAAAAATAAATAATTTGTATATTATTAAATAAATTTGTTGGTTCGGCAGAGACTGCCATCAACCATAGTAGCGCACTTTTTTTAACGCTACCACGCTCACCTAGTAAAGCGTACAAATTCTCGAAGCAAACTTAAAACACAAAGTCTTGACTGCTTCTGCCCTTTATTAGCATTCATTCCTCCTTATATATCTAAATTTATTACAGTTATGTTTGGAAAGTTGACTGGAAAGTTGAATGCAAGTTGAATGCAAGTTGAATAGAAGTGACAGCTACAGTAACTGGTAACATTATTCGTACATTCCACGTTACAGTACCTGTCACAATTATTTGTACACTACAACTTTCCGCTCATCCAATGCCATCTAGATATACAAGCAGGATTATCAGCATTGAACCTGTTAATGGTTCTTAACCATTGATTGATGGTTTCTTAACCATTCTTAACCATTGACAGGTGGTTTCTGCAGTTCGACCTGTCTATCTAGATGGCAGTGATCCAACCCAACATGAATACACATATTTGCTTGATCTACCTGCAATCATGTTTAATCAACCTGTCCCCTCAAAAATACATACGCAGGAGCTTCAAGCTGCCTGCTTCCTGACTCCGGAGTGTTCTTGAATCGTCATCACAGAGGGAAATACATATAACTTTTGTCGTTATCCCGTAGCGTTTTTTTATGGAACTTATCACGTAAAATTGAAAATTGAATTGTTAACCTTCCTATTCAATTGAATACAATTTTCAAATTTATGAAATTTCACAAAACTCGTTTCCTTTTGGCTGCGTGCGTTTCGAAGATATAGGTTTAATACCTGTAAAAAACTGTAGAGAAATTTCAATATCAGATATTCTTTGGAAATTCCGCCAATAATTTTATAACGGTACTTTAACTGGTAAATATGTAAAAATACGCCGAATGACAAATTTACAAACTCTTGCAATTTCAATTGAAATTTCCTTGAAATTACAAGAGTTTGTAAGCTTGTCATTTGCCTCATTCGACATACTTATCAGTGCATGTTACCGTTATCGTTATATTGCAGGTGGTATTCGTACAAATAGGAAATTTCGGGGTCTTGTTTAGAACCTCGAAAGGAAAGCTCATGGAAAAATTCAGCTTTCTGTACGTAAACTTGGAAAAAATTCAAAATGAGCAAACATATTTTGCAGATATTTTTGCCTATATCTCCTTAGCGAATATGTTGATTTCAGTAGCTTTTCACCACCGGTTTGTCTCTACCCAAAAACATGCATAAAATTCACAATGATAGTTTGGCAATTTTTTTTTTTCAACGATTTTGCGTAATTTTATGATTTTCCTCTTGGAATTTTCTTCACCTGAAATAGATGAATAACTACTGAAACATGCAGACACTCCTGAATTGATGAGCAAAATTTTGAAGGCACTTCTTTTCCTAACTTTCGTTACTTTGCACGGATTAGGGGAGTTGCTGCACCGGATTTGTTTTCTTGCCGAATACAATTGGAACTGCAGAAACTTTGGAAAAATTGTGAAGACAATTTTGATGAAAGCCATTTTTTCATTAATTCTTTCATGTTAAGGGATTAATAATTTTTTGATTTTTTTGTTTGAACTGCACTGCCTTGCAATTCACAATCAGCACCAATTCACAATTATTTCTTTCTAGACTGCATTTCTATTTCTTGAGCGTGTTAATGGATTTCGAATATTTATTTCCTTGGAATTGGTCTCCAACCCAAATAGCAGAATAAGAATTAACAACTTCGGAAAATTCACAATGAGCGAAATTATTATTTGTCAGTATTTGCTAAACGGATTACCGAATTTCAGTAAGCTACCAGGTATCCTGAACGAATTGGTGCATGTTAGTAGATGGAACCCTCCAGATTTGTTTTCTTTCCACACCGAACTGCCAAAGAACTATTGAAATATGCGAAAAATTTACAAAGACTTCCACGCTTATCAGCAGAATACCTATTGAAACATCTGCAACATTGATCAGAAGGAAAATTGTGAAGGCAGTTAATTTTCCTCATTTTGTCTATATAGCTTTTATTCGGCTTAGCATATTTCAGTAAATTTCTCCTTCATCCCTTCATCCTGAAGGACTTCAACCTTCGATGGAAGAATAAGACTTGAAGAAAATTTGAAACTTGGCAGATCAATTTCTCCAATACGTTCCCCTCCGTCCTCCTCTGCTGAATGACTTTGACTCTCAATGGCATAAAAATAATTGATGGAAAATTGACCCTGGCTCCCACAATGACCACCTATATTATACTACGGACAGACAGACATAGATACCATCGACGGGGTAAACCGTCAGGGGAGCACCTAGCCGTTACGGCCTTATCTCCCGGTCCTTCGGGCAGCTTGGTCATTCGGCGTTTTACTGACAAGGTTTTATTGTCAGATGGGGATTTCTCCATCCGGTGAACCCAACCCCGGGGCTGCATCACCAGCTCGACGTCTTGCTTAGCAACCGACAGCCACCTCGAGACCAACGCCTTGATGGGTAGGGACCATGGTCACCTGGGCACGCCCATCCCCGAGGTACACTATTCGCTAAAGATTTCTCTTTAGCAGGTGTGATTCTCCTTCGGCCCCCTAATGGTTAGGCCTAACGATAAATTCAGATGTGCACATCCCAGCTTCGTTGGACTTGTGACTACTCATCTGCTTAAAGCGGACTCATAGCGCTGCTTTTCACACAGGCCCCTTCAGTTTACAAGTCAGCAATGCGGTTCGGGCCGTGTGGTCAACAATCCACAAACTAGTTAGATATAGGCGCGTAGGCATCTTCCACCAATGCCGTTCTCCCTAACTAACCCCTTCGAGGCTCGGGTTATGCGAAGCCGCCAGCTCCGAAGCTCACACGATTAACCGTATGGTGAAACCCCCACCAGGGAACACCGTTTATCGTGCTCGGCCTTTGACTTCCCTCCCGTAAGTCATGGGAGGAGGTCGGTCATGCCAGGAGCTACCCCTACATAACTAGAGAGCTCTGGAAAGTTATCGCCCGAATGGTCTTTGTACAGATCCACGCCATGGCATATCAACCGTACCAGGGGCCTCCCTGCGCTGTTGAGGTAGGTGGTGTCACAAATCACCAAAGATCTCTGTCCTCCACTATACACAGCCTTTTTGACTGATGTCACAAGGACTTAGACCCCCCTGCGGAGCACGGACAGACAGACATGGTTTTGTGTATAAATTTGCGGATTTTAGTAGTTTTGCCGCATCCGCCAATTGGTAGCTCCTAAACGGGGCAATATGAAGTTCGCCGGGCCAGCTTGTTTTAAATATCTTTATAACGATACATAGTCTGGCTGGTCTAGCGGTTAGTGCGCGCACCTTCGGTGCACAGGGTCATGAGTTCGAATCTCACCGTGTTCCATGGTGTTTTTCGAACTCACGAGCTTGTGACGGACTATGATCTCACTCAGATGTTAAACGAGTACCCATTTATGGGGATAAATAACACTGCTGAGCGTGATGCTGATCTCATTACCTCAACAAAAAGCAGATAAGATCTTGGAAATAGGATGTCACTAACACATCCTGCGGCCTTAATCCAATGTTGGATTGTCGCGCCTGTTATTTATTTTTATTTTATTTTTATAACGATACATTTAACGAAAAAGTCACCTGTATCGAATTGTCAGCAAAGAAAATGATAAAAGTCCCCGTCGATGCGTGCTCCCTAAAGAAACGTTTGATCCAGAGTGTAACCTGTTTTCTGCAACACAACATTACTCTTGTAAATTTGACACTGACAAAACCCCAAAAAATATATTCTATAAGTCCCTATAAGCTATACGAGGGTTCAAACATTGCAATGAAACTTGAAAGCAAGGTTAATCGAAAAACTCAGCATTCCCCTAATTTTTTCGAAGTTTGACTAAATTATGTGGATGGTACGAACATCCACAGCAAAATGTTTGCAGACGAAATGAACTACAACTACAGGAATGCTCCATAATTTAAGTCGCTTCGCATTTAAGTCACGCAGTGAAGTTTTCCAAAAATATGTATACCGTTAAAAATCCAAAACACTGAAGCCACTTTTGGCAGTTGAAATTACCGTTATGACCTGGAATTTAAATGTAAAATCTGTTTTGAAATATGTCTCCAATTTGGATATCTGTATCTCGGCAGCAACATAAAAGTTTTTGAATCCGCGAAAAGTATGTTTATGTTCAAGAAACGGAAAGCAGAGCTTTCATTTATTGGTTTGGGAGAGTGAACATTTTCATTTTAACAGTAGGTACAAGTCGCGATAAAACCAATAAGTAATATCCTTCTATGGGTGGTGATGGATTTTCGCTCAATTTGTTTGTAATGAATTCTTTCAGTATTGACCACCCAATTCGTGACACCCTGTTTATTGATAGACCCATATAATCATACAACTATTCATACAGAAAAAATTCTTGCAAAACTTTTTAGACATACTTTTTGAAGCGTCTTGTGTAGAAAACTTTTTCTCCGGATCAGAATTTATGAGATTGCATTCCTTCTCAGCTATGTGGCCCGATTTCTTGGTACGTTATATTGTTAGTCCTTCTATATAACGCCTGGCTGTCGTCTATTGCGATCTCGCTGCAGCCTCTAGCCGCCAACGCGAGCACAAACACACACACTTGGTTCATAATTTCCGACTTTTCCTTTCTCCACTAATGAAATTCGTAATTTATGTCCTTTTTGCAAATTACTTGCCACCATTCGTTGTGTACGGGTGTATGAGGTTGGCCTCTATAAATCATAGCAAAACGCCGAGCAATTCTGATGAATTGTGGAACGCCACAGCTGTTTGGATGGCGTCGCCGTTGTAACATTCCACAGGGTCGATTCCGATTCCATCGGTTAACCTAACAGCAGCGCAAGAATGGGCCACTATACGGAAACCATACGCTGCGCTACGTAGCAAGTGAAAAGTCCTTCGGGATACCCAAATCAATCGGTTGCTCATGGTCCTGAATTCATGTGTAATGTACGTACAATGAAACCGGCACGCAGCAGCTGACCGACCGGTCACGGTTTCAACCGAGCTTATGTTCGCATAGCTCATATAGCGAATAAATGTGCAGATATGGGACAATATGCAACCTATACAATCGTGCATTTGTCGCGGTTCCGAAATGTGCGGAAAATTCGGAAAATTGTCGAGGTTTATCAGTACACAATGTGGTCGTCCGGTTTGATATATCAACCGCATACGAAAGGATATTTTGCATTTTTTTGCTCGGTACAAAACAGAGGCACCATATGAGCGCCCGCATATTTCATATGTGATATATGAATCGTTCATAATGTCCTGTTTGCCATTTATCCGGTTCATTTTCCGGAGGGAAATTGTGTGCATTGATATTAATGTCTATTAGAACGCATTATGACACGGAAATTTCGACAATAAATTTATTTGCATTTGAATAGAGAAGGAGGTGTAGTCAGGGTTGTAGTATAGTCGCCCGATAGGGTTGGAATTGTCGTAATATTAATGTTGCGAAGGTTTGTGGAAATTTTATGGTTGAATCGTGAGTTAAATGATACATTAGAAATTGCTTGGCGCAGGATGGTAGAAGGACGAGGGGGTTGAAATCCAATAAATTTGAAAATTGATTGTTAGGGTCTGTTGTGATATTGATACTGAACTACATAATTATGAACAACGCACGACACTATTAGGTTCGTTTTATTACTACATTCCGTGTAGGTCTGGCTATAACGAACTCCATATAAAAAAATGACACTTGCCCAGGTATGTTTCACGCGGGCCACTAAACTGCACGGGATAGAGTTTCGGGGAATCAAATATAGATGGCTATAATGCATAGGGAAAAATACTGGAATTTTGTTTTTTCTATGTTGGCCTACGTAGTCTGGCTGGTCTAGCGGTTAGTGCGCGAACCTTCGGTGCACACCGTGGGTCATGGTGTTTTTCGAACTCACGAGCTTGTGACGGACAATGATCTCACTCAGATGTTAAACGAGTACCCATTTATGGGGATAAATAACACTGCTGAGCGTGATGCTGATCTCATTACCTCAACAAAAAGCAGATAAGATCTTGGAAATAGGATGTCACTAACACATCCTGAGGCCTTAGTCCAATGCTGGATTGTCGCGCCTGTTATTTATTTATTTTATGTTGGCCTACGTGTAACAAATATGTACTAACAATTCAAATCAAACGAGAGAGTCTTTCTCATGGCAGTTTTAGATTTTGCAAATAAATTATCGTCTTTTGTGATGAAATCCACCAAATCTAAAAATAAGGCGAAGAGAGAGATAAAGATGCAAAACAACTGTCATATGTCAGGTGTTTGGCCGAGCAACTGATCTTAACCGGGAAGTGACACGTGATCGATTTTTTGAGGCAGAGTTAACCGCGATAGCGAAAAAAACGCAACTTTTATAACAATTTAGGAAAATTATTATAGTGTGTAACATTTATACAGGGTGTCCGGAAACTGCCGCATAAACGCACCGGATTGTAATTCCTCATTTGATTTCCAGCAAAAAAGTTATGATGAACCACCAATTCTTAACTCTTTAGCTGGTACAGGCATTTTCTTGCACGACTTAAAGCTCAATATCTCGAAAGCTAGACCAGGTAGAATAGTGAAATAGTGAAAAAAGCTGTCAGAAATAATGGAGCTAGAATTAACTGATGTAAGAAAATATGATCATAAGACTATGGGTCAATTTTTAAACGAATCGTACAAGCACCTCCTTGGTAGAAGTTAGAGAAAATTCAGATGAAAAAATATATTGTTTTTGGGTCAAATCACAAAAATTTAACTTTGCAGCTCTGTAAAAACCAAACTACTAATTCGATTTTTTGCGGTTAGCTTTGTGTCTTAGATAAATTTGTTGGCTGCAATAATTATCTTATTTCGCTATTTTATCTAGTCTAGCTTACGAGATATTGAGGATTAAGTTGTACAAGAAAACTATTTTTTTTTTTAATTTAAATGCCTGTGGTACCTATAGGATTAAGAATCGGGGTATGTTGTTTACAACTTTGCTGGAAATCACATGAGGAATCACAGTCCGGTGCGTTTATGCGGCAATTTCCGGACACCCTGTATCTCGTCGTATATAAAAGAAAGTCGAATTAGTTACACCATTTATAATTAGGATTAGGCTATGTTCGGAATAGCAGAATAACTATTGAAACATGCGAGAAATTCACATTGACCAAAAATTCAAAATGGGTTATTTTTCGCCTATTTCTGCGTGTATTTCTGTAACATATCAGCGGATTTTAGTAAATTTGCTCCAAGTAACAGGACAAGTATTGAGTCATATAAAAAATTTACAATGGACACAAACATGAATTGGTATACACAAGGCTCCAGCTGGAATAGCAGTATAACCATTGAAATATATATGCAGAAAATTCACAATGAGCAACAATTCACAATGACTACTTTTTTTACCATAATTTTTCCTATATTTTTATTAACGTTTATAACGGATTATAAAAGATTTTCCCGTCAAATTTATCTCCTCCACTTATAGCAGAGTAACTACTGAAATATGCAAACAAATTCACAATGAGCAAATTTAAAAGAACAGTTCTCTTTCATATCTTTCTTTCTGTATGTCCTGAACGATTTGCCGGATTTCAGCAAAGTGATTCCACCGAATTGTTCTACAACCCGAATAAATATTGAAACATGCGAAAAATTCACAATGATCGAAATTATGAACACGTGTGTCTATATCTCCCGGACAAATCCCCGAATTTGAACAAATTTGCATCACCGGATTGGAGTCTTCCCCGATTAGCATAATAAGTATCAAAACAATTCACAATTCAATTCATTCAATTGACCGAATAAGAATTGAAGACCTCGGAAAATTCACAATCAACAAAATTATGTAGACATGGACATGGAAAGTCATCGGCATGACTTCCACGCTCAACAGCACAATACCTTTTGAACATCTGTAACATTGACTAGGAGAAAAATTGTGAAGGCAGTTTGTTTTCTTAATTTATGTATATCTGTTGATCGCATGAACGTACTTCAGTAAATTATTTCCACCTACTCTCCATCACCGCCCTCACTCCTTCAACGACCACCACCTCGAATCGCTCGTGAAACATTTGAAAAATTGTCCGGGAAAAATGATGAGGTAGTTCATTTTCCTCTTTTGATCAACTTAGCATATTTCAGAAAATTCCTACCCGCTCCCTTATCTTAAAGGACTTGCACCTCCGATGGAAGAAAAAGAAATGAGAATTTCTATAAATTCTATAACCACCCATTTGAATGAATTCTACACCCAATAAAAGAGATCCCTCGAGAAATTCGGTTAGGAGCTTAATTACGAAGGCATCTTATTTTCTCAAGTTTTTTTCTATTCTTCCTGAATTTTCATATACAGCATTTCCTAAAATTCTCATTTTATTCAGTTTTTCCTATATCCCTTGAATGGAACGGCCTCTCCTTCGCGTAATTGACTTCCACCCTCAGTAGCAGAACAACCTTCACAAATCTGAAAAATTGGCCAGCAGACTGCAATTAAAGCCATTCCTTGAACGGAATAGCGGATTTCTGTAAAGTTTCACTCGGAACTAAAAGACTTCACAGCCTGCAATAACTGAATCGGTTTAGTGCAATTTCGCAAATTACATGAACTCTCTCCCCTGAATGGTTTCCAATCATATCAATAAGAATAACTCTTGACGCTAGCCACCAAATTATGAAGTCACCTTTTAAAAGGATTTGCGTATTTTAGTAAACTTCCCCACCTGGAAAATCGGCCAAGAAAACGCGTCACAGTTTTTTGTGAAATAAATTTTGAAGTAACTGGCAACGCCACATGCGCCACTTGTGTTGAGCATTAGAATCAAGAAGTAGTTTTAAGGTGCTGGCAATGCTTTACGAGAAGTGACATTCTCTCATACTTGGATAGAGACGGTCGCGCAAGACAGACTCTGGTTGAAATAGATTGGCTGCGTCAGCATCAGCATCGGCAGAGGCATCGGCATCAGCAGAAAAATTTCAATTTAGAACACACGCATTTGCCTTTGATGACCTACAATGACAGCAGCGGCAGAAGCAGAAAAATGCTTCTGCCGATGCTTCTGCCGCTGCTGTCAATGTGGGTCATCAAAGGCAAATGCGTGTGTTCTAAATTGAAATTTTTCTGCTGATACCGATGCCTCTGCCGATGCTGATGCTGACGCAGCCAATCTATATTTCAACTATTAAGAAGAGAAAATAAAATTGTTTCGTATCGAAATATCGCCTTTCATTTAAAATCTCCACATTACAACAGTTTGGTCGCAAGTGTTTAATAAAACTAAACATTCGTGAATAATTGCAAAATACCACCTGCTGATTTTTATGTTTCTTATTTCAAATCTACGAAAAATTCACAAGTCTCAATCAAATATACTAAATATATATTCAGTTCACAATTTGGCAAATACCTCCGAGTATTTTTATCAAACCACAAAGTAAGCTCAAAGATTTAATTCTTTCCGGACCAAATCCATCATGACGACATATATAGAAAACAAAACTAGAAAATGCTTCAATGCTCCGTCGAAATCTAAAATCTCGCATTATTCGCAATTTTTTTGTGAATTCCAAACATGTACGAAATCCATCGAAACACCATCATTCTGTCTACAGTTGTGTCAATTCATTTGTCGTTCCTTGTAACTCATGTGACAAATAGGATTAAATCACCTTCAACGCTTTTGCCATCATTTGATGTTGTATCCCTTCACCTGCTTCTGCACAGATCCGTCTGATATCTACGCCGATATGTAGCTATATCGTGGAAGGACGAAGAAACATTTTCATTTGAGCTCACAACTCAACTCTTGTTCACGTGCCGTGAATAACACAAAATACGTAAACACCCTCGAAAATACCTTGAAATTGGAGAATGAAATCCTGACGACGACGACACGAAAGGAATTCGCACGATGAATTCGAAAGCCAAAAGAAGGATTCGCTTAATATTGTCACGTTGCGGTGAGTGACTGAACACTGCGAGAGGCAATGGGAGATGCTCTCGGGCAGCATAGAAGGATAAAAAAAAAATTGGAAAACAATTGTCGTTTCTTCCGTTTCGACATACATACATATATCAAAAAGAAGAAGAAGAGCACATTTTGTTAGACCAATATTTCGAGGATATACAAGGAATAAAGGGAATTTATCAGAAGTTAAGTCGTCTGTAACTTTACCAGAATAAAGAGCGAATAGTTTAGCATAGCTCACATTATCCAAAGTCAAAGACAACGCAAACTTTTCTGACATGCGACAAACAAATCGCCTTCTAATTTTAAATAATATGGCGAAAAGGAGCTGGCTGTGATTAAACTTTGCAAATATACATCCAAAGTCAATTGTCTCATCGATAAATCCGAGGATTTCTTCGTTTTACTCTTTCCCAAAATCATTTCTCCGGGCGTTCTCTGTTAGTCGAACTTTGTGCAAACTTCTTCCAGTTCTTTCTTATTTCAAACTTATCCCTTCAGTGTCTGGGAAAACTTTTCTCAACAATAATAAAGTTATCAAAGCGGACTCGAACTCAGAATCCATCACGTTTTCAATTCCAAAGAGTCTGACTCGATCCCAGATGATGATGATGATGATATAAAAGTGAAAGTTCCAACGCACCCGAGTGCATAGGGACACAATATGTATTTTCCTTTACGATTAAGGATACTTTGTTTGTGTGTACCCATATTGATGCAAATGCATCGTGTTCTGCATGTAAAACTGAAAATACTTTGCCACTCTTGTGTGTCCTTTTGGTGTAATTCAACACGGAAGACACGCGGAGGAAAAATTGATCACCAGACCAGAAATTCGTCTATGTGTGCATGCTTTCCGAATAACCGTGCCAGTATTACATTTTAGCGAAAACAACTGTTTTTATAACTCTTTCGTTCACTCAATATAATCCTTTGGTGAAAATCGAAAAAATGTCGGAATTCCGCTTTTTATCCTTACCCACGTTCAGCTTGATTCCCGAACAAGTTGTTGACGAATTGAGACGGACACAATTGAAAGTATTATTCTTTCAGTGGTTAAAGGATTCAGACTGATGATGATGAGAAGTAGCATTTATATAGTAGAGAGGCAAAACGAGAAAAAAAACCGTCATAGGCAAAAAGTGTGTGGAATGGAGACTTGTCGTTTTCGTTTGTCGTTTTCGACCGGAGTAAGACAAAAAAAGGAATTTGGAATTTCATTTTGACGTCGACATTCGGACATAACTTGCTTCGTATTCCGTTTTTAGGGGGTCTGGGTCTCGTTAAACTTTTGTTACAACAATAATTGTGTAGCAGTTTTTCAGGCACAAGGGAAAGAATCCTCTTAGCTTAAAAAACAAAAACAAATTGTAAACCTCTCAGACGTCCTATTTTCGCAGGATTAAGAGGACTTTACGTCAATCGTATTCCTGAAAAATGCATAATTTTGATAAACAGTTAAAAAAGATTTGTAATCGGATATTCCTAAGATTTCCCATCATAGCGATATTACGGCGATCCTCATCGTCCGCAATCGTAGCGTAGCAAGGAAGTGACTAAGACCATAGTATGTTGTGGCAAAAAATGTTGTAGTCACAAATGGTTTTCTTCGCAGATACAATCCGACACTCAATCGAACTTCACACGGCCCGGTCCGGTCATTCTACAACAGTATATACCCGATTACACGATCAGGCCATCTATGGTCGCAATTCCTTCAAGTGTCCATAAACGGACAAAACATTGGACAACGTGCGTGGCTTCTTTATTTGGCATAAACGGCATCGTACGGGGACTTCTTTTACAAAAGATCACACAGAGGGTCCACCACACTATAAATGTATCTGTTCTGTGTAGATATACAGATAGAAATCCCCGAGTTGTGATATTGCCACTGCAAATAAGTACGCGATGCAATCGTGTATAGGTACTATACAGAGTGGCGGCTTTACGGCAACATGTTTTGTCTGTTTGTGCGCGATTGAAATCAAAAGATTTAGACATGACATTAAATCGAACGTGCAAAAAGAAGTTGGAAATTCATCGAAGCAATGAATATGTTTATCCAGTGGGAAACTACTTCATACTACGGCTTGGTTATCCTATTAAGCCTAGATAGGGTATGTGAAAGTAAATCCCATCAAACAAACGTCCTTAACGTTGGATTCCAAATCGCCACACACCAAGAACCCCAAAAACAGAATCCCCAAACGAAAAATGTTTCAGCATACAACCTGTGAGTGGACTTTTCCTGAGATCTCACCTGTGGGAACAGTGCTTGATGCGTTTATCAATTATCGAAAATGGGTGATGGTCAGTTACCAGGGGGAAAGAGTTGATTTGAAATCTCTATACAGGTTGTTCAGAAACTGCCGCATAAACCCATCCCTGAAAATTTCTTCTTCATAGGCACAGGCCGGAATATTAATAAAATTCAATAGTTATTACTGAAATATGCTAAAAATTCACACTGCGTACCAATTCACAATAATCTATTTTTCACATACTTCTGTCTATATCTCTGGAACAAATTAGCGGATTTAAGTATATTTGCGCCGCAGAATCGGTCTCCACTCCGAAAATTAAAATAAGTATTGAAACGTGCGAACAATTCACAATGAGCAACATTTTGAAGATGCAGTTTTTCAAAACACTTTTCTATATCTTCTATATCTTTTGAACGAATTAGCGGGTTTAAGTAAGTTGACACGACCGAACAGGTCTCCACTCCAAAAAGCAGAATAAATAAAAAATAATGCAAAAAATTCACAATAAGTAAAATTATAAAGACATGTGGTCTATATATCTCCTCAACGGATTATGCAGTGAATTTAAGTAAATTTGCTCCACCGGTGTGAGTCTCCTCCACGCATACCAGAAAAAGCATTCAAACATATATAAAATTCACAATGATCAACATGTTCAAGTCCTTTTGCCACTTTCTTCAAAGCGAGGATTACCGGATTTTCGTGAATTGCACCACTATTCGATTTATCCTTCACATGGAATAGCTGAAAAGATTAGTCAAATATGCACACGATCGGGTAACTAAATGAGCCAAATTTTGGCAAACTTCTGTTTCTCATTTTTTCGCCTTATCAACATTGTTTTCAGTAAGTTTCCTCCCCCCTGCTACACTTGTTCTCTAGCAAGAATAGCACAATCACTACTGAAACTTGCATCGAATTCACAATGAACGAAACTGTGAAGACAACTAACTGTTTTCCACATATTTCTGTCTATATCTGTCTCCTGACCGGATCAGCGGATTTCAATAAATTTGCCCTACCAGATTGGTCTTTAGCTGAACACCTATTGAAACATGAGGAAAATTTTCAGTAAGCAAATTTCTCAACATTGCTCTGATAAACATCCTCCGACCACCTCTTAAATTATTTAGCGGATTAACGAATAACAGAAGAGACATACGACAAATTTACAGTGAGCAAAATTTTGAAGGCAGCCACTTTCCTCACATTTGGCGATCTCTCTTGAACGGAATAGCGGATTTTTCATAAATTCTCCCCATATGACTGGAATCTGCCTCGAAAATGGTGGAAAAAAGCATTCAAGCATGTGGACAATTCACAGTGAGTTCAATGTAGTGATTTTGACACAACCGATTGGTTTGCAAGATCGCTTGAACCGATTAGTGAATTTCAGTGAATTTGACCCACCTTATTGCTCTCTATCCTAAATAGCGGAAAACGAGTATATTGAAACATGCAGAAAATGCACAATGGGAAGAAAAATTAATAAGACAATTATTTCTATTAATCTTTTGCCTATTTCTCCTGAACGGTAAATGCCACCCTATGTAAATCCCTCCCAACTAGTAATTGACCAGCCAAAAATCTGCAAAATTTGCCGATACAAAATTGTTTCTGTCTCATACTTTTGTCTAGATCCCTTGAACAGATTTTCAGATTTCATTAATTCCACCCCCTCTCTCCGAATCGATTACGAGGTGGTCGTATAGCAGGATAGCCTGTGAAACATCTGGAAAATTAGATGAATTTAGAATAGAAAATTTTGAAAGCAGTTTATGTTCTCCTATGCATATACGTATATTACACTGAATTCACGGTCCAGTTTGCCTATATTCTTGGAATGGTTTAGCGGATTTTAGAAACCCCTTTCAGTGGCATGTACCCTCAATTACATCATACCTCTTGACACATCTGGGAAATTCGTATGGTACCACATTTACTCCAATTCGTCTATATTCCTTGAGTAATTTGTAACGGTCCAATTTCCGCAATTCAGAAATCCATTTATGTGTCGAAATCATAGAACTTGGAAAAGCTGTACCGAACAATTTCGGAGGAGTAAGACGCGCCATAAATGGATTAATCTGTAATCGCAGTCTTAATCTCTCACTCGGTGAGACATGTGTTTTTTCTTGATTATGAAGTAAAAAAGCAATGGAAGATCGCCAAGAATTCGTTGAAAATTGTAGAATAGGGTTTCTTCTGAACCCTCAGATAATAAGTGTTAATGTAGTGTTTGATTTCATAGTTTGTCCGTTGTTTTGCACTATCTTTTCTTATTTTGTCTGTCACTACCACATTGTAAAAAAAAAAGAAATCGATTTTTGTATTACTACAACACCAGAACCTCAAACTGCTGCAAACTGCAGAACCTCAAACTGCTGCTCAAGCGCTGAGACATTATCGCCAGAATGGGAGACGTGGTTACACCGCAGGCCGAGCAACCCGATGCCATGGAGCGGTATACAGGAAGGAAGAAGTAGACAACACAACCTCAAACCTCTAACCACATTTTTCGCGTTTACGCATGTGAGGCTATGGTAATTTAGTTCCTAAGTTACAAATTCTGTTCGCCACCTGCATATGAGAACCACCCGAATAGTTATTGAAATATCTGCATAATTGACTACAAAAAAAATTATAATTAGTGCAATTTATTTTCTTCGGCTTATTTTATCGGCAGTTTTTGCGCTAATTGGATAAGCAGACTTCAGTTAATTACATCACTCCACTTCCCAGAATTATTTGGGACCGTTATATCAGCCCCTAAATTGTGAAGTCATCTCTTAAAAGCATCTCTTAGCAAGTTTTAGAAAACTTAAGCAGTTTTTGGCTATATCTCCCGAAAGGATTGGCTGATTGCCCGAAATTTAAGCCCCTTCCTCTGGATGTGTGACAGCCACCCTCAATAGTAGAATATAGCTATTGAAACATCTGAATAATCGACCATGCCCATGCTTTCGTTTATACCTCCTGATTCCTGAACCTGAACTAATGGACGCAATTCAGTAGTTTGACCCCACCCGTCCGACATATAAAAGGTGGGGCCAGTTCGTAGAAAATAAATAATAGCCGAAAGTCAGCTCAGGAGGAAATTGCATTTAGTCTTGAAGATGTGTTTCGTATTTAAAAATTGGAAATGGATTATGACATTGTGGATTTAATGGATTATGTGGGGATTGGGATTACGCGGACAACGTATATTGGATTTATGAGACATAATTTTTCAATTGGGGATTCACCAAATGTACCTATATTATTTCGTCCCTTTCGTTTTCTGTCCTTATCATTAAATACATCATCAAAAATAAAGCTTTACTCCACTTTCCACCTGGTATTCCCATACCACACCATTGTACATATTTGTGCACATATTCGTCGTGCCTCAATAAATTCACTTCAACATTTCAACGATTGTCCACCAGAAGAAGGCTCGCGGAATTGCAGCATGTAATTGTATGGTAATTTGTTCAGAAGATATGTCTTTTCACGATGATCGGTTTGTGATCTTATTCGGAAGATGCTGCTCGTGCGTGTGACTATCTTTTTTCTTCCTTTTCTCGGTGCAGTTCAACTCTATGGTCTGCTGAGGTCCGAGCGAGGATCTTTTCTCTTCAATACGTTCAGTTTTAGCTAGAGATACATCTACCGTAGTTATTATCAAGCGAAGATATGTTGTCTTTTGCAGCATATCTAGTATGTTGTATCGGATCGAATTTTGCCAAAGACGTATTCGAGAAGAGTTACCACAAGTACTTGTATTAAAATAAAAATATTCCAAGCAACGACGATACAACGTGATGTTGTGCAGCAATAATTTCACCACACGCGCAGCCGAAAAAGGAATTATGAAGCCAAAAGCTGGACACATCATACTGTACACACACGAACGATGGACTTCTGTGATTCCGCCAAGCAAATCGAGCTGAAGTCGAACGATTCCAACTTGGGGCTCCCATTTAAGGATTATTTCAAGATTCCAGACATCATTTCAATTGAGATTGTCATATGTGCTTGCATTTCAACCTCAATCACCGTTGTCGTCGGACAGCTTCTGGTCTTAAAGCAGACGACATCGCCATTGGATTGTATAAGCGAGGACAATAAAAAACGAACTCATTCCAATTGCTCCCCTGGGAGGAAAAACAAGCGACAAAGCGATTTGTAAAGTCGAATATCAAGGTTACTCATAAATAATATTGAGTTGAGAGATATGTGATCAATAAATAAATTTAGTGAATTCTTGGAAATGACTTGAATACGGGATGGGGAGGAATATGGATTTTTTGTTGTACTTTATTCAGGTTGCAGTATCACTTAGTAGTTATGCAGTAGGTATTCAATTCAATGTAATGTTTATGCAGTATTGTGTCCAAATTGCACTGCCCCATATTGCCTCTCTCGGCAAAGCAGACATAATTCTTCACAGACTGTAAGGTATCCCTGATTTTTCCGACTCTGTAAAGAAAATGTCTTGATTGATGACATTCTTGCTGAGCAAGGGAAACGGACCAGATACCATCCTAGATAATCGCACAACATTCTAAAGGTCAAAGAACAGACTTCAGCGGCAATATATTATCAACGCTATAACGAATAACTCCCATTATCATCGCAACTTGAGAAATAACAAGGATAATAAATTGTGTACGCGCGCGAAGCAGAAAAAAATCACAAATTTCATATCCTGGGATTGTTCACATCTGGAGTCTGAAAATTGAAATGTTGTGTAGATGACAACCCATTCCGCGCGAAAGGAAGCCGCGAAGCGCATATAGGATGGCGTAAAATAAGGTTTTTTCTCCTGTCGTTGAAAAACGTTTGTCTAATGTGCGAGAGATATGGTAAATAGCACAGATGTATTCCTAGAATTAAAGAGCCCTTCACTTGTGCCATAAGGACATTTCATTTATTTAAATAAATTTATTGTACGGGTGATTACATCTACTGCAAGGTGTTGAATTCGGAATACGTTTCAAGATCATATCGTTTTAATAGTATTCAATTAAATGATTGAATTATTTTGTATTATTAACATACTGTCGAAGCTCGCTTCGCTCGCTCTCCCAAATTTGAAAGATCCTAAATTCGATATTAAAAAAAGGAGAGTATGAAGTATACTGTACGACTTAGTCCCATACCTAAAAATACCAAAAAAAAATTCATGAAAATCGGTGCATCCGTTTCGTAGGGGGTCTAACAACAAGCATTTTTGAGACGATTTTATTTTAATATTATTAATTAGTCAAATACAAAAATATCGATATAATAATTAAGAGAAATCAAAAAAGATAGTAATCATACACTCAGAAAAATGCGTCCAGTAAACTCAAAAGTTTTTGTCCCATTATTTTAACTGCACGGCAAATTAACAAGATGGAAATAATATGAAACTCTTCTAAAAAATTTAATTCGATCCGAATACGAGTAAAACCATTTTTTTTATTACATAGGATCGCCCCTAATAGTTCAATAAGATATATTGAAATTTTAAATGAATCAGCTATTACAACAAACGGATATTCATAAAATGAAGTAATAGTTCCTAATTTTTTTAAAATAATCAGATTTTCCCTATTGACTAAAAATAATGGGACAACAATATTGGTTTAATGGGTTTTCCTATTGAAATTTTTTTGAGTGTATCTCTCCTACTTCATGACGCGATGTTCCAGCAATAGTGTGCTAATACTAGATTAGAATTGTAGTGTCTGAATACGCAACAAATTATACGTAAACTATCGAATGAAAGTCATGTTGTTGTTGTTGTTGTAGCGGTGCGGAAAAGCATGAACCGCTGTGCATATCGTGGATTTTTTTTCTGGGTAAAGATAGATACTGCATGCCGTGTAGCGGAGACCGCAAGCATGCAGTTATGTCGGATTCTTACCGACTAAACCTAACCTTACCCAACCTTAACCCTGCGGGAGCACCTTTCGGTATTATTTCACAGGGCCAATTTAGGCTAATCAGCTCTCACCACGGGTAGCAGACTTGCATCTACACTCCTCCCTCTGTAGCTCCATGCGGACGGAATCCCAGTTATTTGCTAATAGTAGGATCAGAACCACAAAGTTCTCGGGGCTTATGTTTTCTCCCAGTTCCACTTCGAGGTGACTGCGAAAATCTCTAAATCTGGGACAATCAAACAAGACATGTTTCGCATCCTCTGCCACTCCATTTCATCTCGGGCATCTCGGGCGAGTCATCTAACATGTAAACCGATGCAAATATTGTCGGTACACTCCGTGGCCCGTTAAGAATTGGCAATTGGGTCATGTAAAAATGCACATCCCCGTGTTTTCGGCCAACCCACATTGCTATGTCTGGGATAAGAGTATGTGTGCATCGACCTCATCCCATCGAACCTGCCACCTTCTCATAGATTCAAGGCTTTCAATGTTTCTCCGCCCCAGGTGTAACTCCGGTGTTATGCCTTGGCGACCTCTGTACAGCCTCCTGATCTCATCCACTAGGTTCGGTAAAAACACCATTCCGGCTACCACATAGGATGCTTCATGTGATGTGGTGCGGTAGCAACAACACACTCTCAAAGCACACCTTCGGCAGATCGCATTTAGGGGTTTTGCGTTACAGGCGAACCGTAGTGCACTGGTCCAAACTAGCGAGGCATATATAATGATTAATTTTACCTCCCTCGACAATAGCAGCCTCCTATTTGTTCTGGGGCCACCTATGTTTGGCATCTTTCTTGCTAGAGCCGCCGCGCGCTGTATGGCGGTCGCCGCCTTATCGCCTACATACTTTAAGTGCTCTCCAAAGCTTAGTCTCGAGTCAATCATAACCCCCAAATACCTAACGGCCTGCTTAGAGGTTATGAAATACTCTCTGACTCTGATTTTAATGGAACACCTTTTTCTGATCGACGAGCTCTAATCCAACGGTTTCCAGCCACAGTTTGATAGTTTTAATCACCTCGCTTGCCTACATTTCGGCCAACTCCGGGTATCTTGTGACAGCTACGACAGCTATGTCGTCAGTCAAGAACGGATTCCTACGGCACGGCTGCAGTGACCACGTATTCTTTGTGTCCCCGTATTATCGTGGCTATTTGGGCGCATTCATCCTATCTCACTGAGATGTTAAACGAGTACCCATTTATGGGAATAAATAACAGTGCTGAGCGTGCCGTTGATCTCAACACCTCAACAAAAAAACAGTTAAGATCTTGGAAATTGGATGTTACTAACACATCTGCAGCCTTAGCTCAATGTTGGACTGCCGCGCCTGTTATTTATTTATGATTGCGGGAAAGTCCGTTCTTCTAGGCAAGTTACAAAAACGTCAATACACTTTACCCGGGCATCGTCATCGCTGCTTTCAATGCCCTATTAGGAACGCCATCGGGAACTGGTGCTCCTCTACCATCCTAAAGCCTGAACGTAATCGGGGGTGTGATACCACTAATAGGTGTAAGGCTTTGCCTCGCAGGCTCCAATTATTCATGTTGAATTAACAAAGTGGAGATAATATCTTTGAGCAGTGCCGGACATTTGAGTTGGGGAGCTCTCTGTAAAATTTCCATCCTCATGGATTTGTGTCCGCATCCTCACAGAGCTGTCTGAACCAATTGTGTCTGCTCCTTTTAATTGCGAGTTTCAGGGACCTACGGGCTGCTTCATCAGCCTCGAGCAAATCATTGTACGCTGTCTTTCGTGTCGGACGCTGACAAAGGCGCCGAATTTTGAAGCAATCACATCGCCTACTCGTGATCTCCTGGGTCCACCAGTAGTTTACTTTCCTATTAGTGATCGAACGCTTTCTTGGCATGAAGGCGTCGCATGTCATTAGTTAGTTGATCGGCCAATTGCAAGGCCTTCTGTTTCGCTGATCAGGTAACTGTACCTACCCCTGACAGGGTTTTTATGAACGATGCCTCATCGAAGCGTCTCGTAGACCATCCCACGATTGGAGCTGTCGCCATAACTACATGCAATATATCCGCTATCGAGAAAAAAATTCCCCGATGGTCGCTATGTGAATAGTGCTCGCGCTATCTTGCCACTCCATAGCTGTAACCAACGAACTGCTCACGAATGTAAGGTCGATGATGGACCCCGTATTTCCTCTTCTAAACGTGTTCACGTTCCACGTGGTCATTAGAACGACGATGTCGAGCTGAGAGAAAGCATCCAGGAGCGTCCGTCCACGCTTATTTGTTTCGTAACTGCTCCATTCCCGAGCCTACGCGTTGAAGTCTCCCAAAATTATCACAGGGTTGTGAGTACTCGCGTCGTCCATAAGTGCATCCGTGATGGAGCATAGCAGCTGTACACGTGTACGCCGTTGATTTTGGCTGTGCTGCTGCTGTGATTCAAATTCAGCTGCAAGAATCTCATTAAGGGATTAATTTAATTGCCTCTTGATATACTGCACACTTGACGCATCCAGTTTGGTGCTTATAGGTGGCCCTAGCGCCTCCTTGCATAAAATGCAATTGGGCTCTTTGTCGCAGGATACCGCTTTGTGCTTCAAGTGTGGAGAGGATACAGTTGAAGCACATATTTGATCTGTCGTGCTGACTATTGCAGTCCCTCGCAAATACTAAACACTTAAATCATCTCTTCGGAGACAATTGCACAATTTTAACCGACAGATCGCTCATCCCACCTTGACTTTGCCTACTTCCATCGCCTCGTTGACATAGCTATAGGCAAGCTTATGGTTGCCCTTCGGTTGCTTCCTCAGCAATTTCGCGGCGTCGAAAGAAAGCTCCACTTCCAATTTCTTTACGAACATTGTCTAACCAAGGACCAAGAACCCAAGGATCTTCGGATTGCTAAACCAGGAACTACGTCATCATTATGCTTAGCAGATCGTGTAGGCTCCTCCGCAAAATTCCTGCGGTATTGAGAAGTGTTGCAATACATTTATACGATGAAATTACTAGGTTACGGATATAAAACAAATCTTCAGTCGGGCACACGTTTTTTAAATTATTCTCCGTGGTGAGTACGGTGCAATCGTCTTCATAGGAAATTTGTTCGATACCTTCTGAGGGTGTTGGAAGGCTCGCCGGGTAGATGTTAAACAATGTAGGAGAGAGTACGCTACCTTGTGGAAATCTCTGCTTAATTGTCCTATACTTTGAACAACAGCCTCGAAACTCTGTGTGGGTTTGACTCCCAGCTAAGTATACTAGGCAATTGTGTGTCAACCGCAATGTTATGAATCAATCTTTTAATTTTGCAGTTGAGCATTTTGGTTTTCTGGGTGCTCAGTAAATTGCTTATTGAACAAGATGTGGATTGTAGATTGCAGAGGGGCGTGAACCCGAAGGGTTTCGCAGCACTGAAGCCAGTGGGCCTATTGTGCTATCGCTCTAGTCGCAGATGGGCAGGACTATGCCTGACGATCAAGGTTGATCGTGCTGAGAAACGACTCGAGGTCGCTAATAGATATCGAAGCTATGTCGTCCGTATCTGGAAAGGTCACTCCGAGGTGTGACCAGCGACGCTGGGCCAGTGCATCGCACTCGCATAAGACGTGGAAAGAGGTTTGGTCATCTTCTTCACAGAATCGACAGCTCGCATCTTGCACAATCCTTATTGTGCGTAAATGTGATCTCAGACAGGAGTGACCTGTGAGAATGATACGTACTTTAGCTCTGCTTAACTACAGCAACTCAGCCGTTCTTCTGTGGGATAACCCGGCTATAAACATTTTCGATTGTCTGAGCCCAGGTAGTTTATCCCAGTGCTCAGTTGCCTTGATTCGTTCCTGGTCTCTGAATGTTCTCTTTACTAAACATGAAGAGGTGCTGCAGAAGGGTTCAGGTCCGCAGAAAGGGGATGATGTGCTGTGCGTGCTATAGCTCATCAGCCTGTTCGTTTCCTGCGATGCCCATATGACCTGGAACCCAGAAAAGTGTTAGGCTGTTGTGTTCGCCTAGTTTGTTCAACACCTTCAGGCAGCATTGAACAAGTCTTAACGTGACGGTGTACTTAGTAAGTGATTTAATAGCCGCTTGGCAGTGTCTGAGAAGATGGCTATACGTTTATTTACGTAGTTCTCTCGTAGGCAGAGATCAGCGCAGGTTTATTGAACAAGCTCGCTGTGGTCTTCTTGCCGAATCTTAAAGCTAAACTACCCTTGACTTTGGTTTGGATGTGACAGGCCGCGGACGGTAGCCCGGTGTTTGCTGAAACCTTTTGAAAGATCGCAGCCCTTGAAATGCTGAAAATGAAATCTAATGTTAAAGCGATGTCTAAATCTTTGGAACCGTTGCCGATGAGAGAGTGCAGGAGCTCGTGATGGGCGTTAGAGTCGTCAAGCAGGATTCTTTAGTGTCCGGTGACGAGTGGACCAATATCGAAATTATTTTTAGAGCCACAGCTGGATACTAGTGTAAGCTGACCAGTCGTACAGCATTTTGCTGTACAGTACAGCATTTTGACCTGTTGTACAGCAAAATGTACAGCATTCCCAATGCCAAATCCCAAAAGAAACCTAACTTACTGCATAATAATCTCCTCGTTGACGCCTCTGGTCAGTCTTGTCTGTTTTAAATGTGTTTTTAGCAAGATAATCGCACTTTCATTTAACAAACGTTCATTTTCGGCCACTCGGGAACTCTTTGATCGATCGTTCTGAAACCTTACACATTTTTAGCTACTTGGAGCTCATATTTCCTTCATATTTGAAGGTCCGACCTATCCGCGTTCGACAGTCACAGCTGCCTAAATCGCACTTTTGTCTATTGTAATCAAAAACTGTCCATACAATTTGAAATTTGGCAGATTTTTAGAGCACCGCACTATCCATATTTGTTGAAAATTTCAAGGCTTCTGTCAAGGTTCAGAAGTTACAACCGTCAAAATAAGCGTTTGACTCCTGTACAATAGATATTTTGAGAGATAATTGTACTTTTATAATAGGCAATCGTTTATTTTCGATAATTTAGGAATGCTTTGATCGACCTTTCTGAATTGGAACACTTATAGTTTTTAGAGCTACTTGGCACAGACATTTTTTATTCGCGTTCGGGAGTTACAGTTTCACTTGTGTTTTCTAATCGAAAAATGTCATTAACTCGCAAATTTTTGAGCCGAAAATTTTGAAATTTGTCAGACTTGTAATTTGTAACTGCCCAATTTAGAAAGTTTAAGCATGTAGAGCTTCTAAAATCCAGAAGTGGAAAGCGGTAGATAGATGCGATTTTAATTGTTCGCAAAACGATGGAGAAATCACTGTACTCAATCCGATTCCCCTATCAACCATTATAGGGAAATGCATACTACAGGACACTGCCAGGGTGTCAAGATAAAGTTTTTTCCCCACAATATGTCTATCAAATCAAATAAGAGCCCAGGGGACCGGCATGGCATCACTAAAACATCCAGGGAGGAATGCATATTCTCCCCCCGAAACATCGCAACCAAGGTAAGCCATCCTTCCACTGCTCTGGAGGTTATCCACGGACTCCACTCCGTAGATATGCCAGGAAAGCTGCCAACCGTTTAAGAATTCACTGCCCAATGAGGTATCAGTTTATCTACTGCAATAAACGAAATGAAACGAAGTTTTTGATTAAGTAGGTACAAAGGGAGGGGTGCTTGAACACATACGCCCCCTGGTCGTTTATCACGGCATTTTTTTTTACTTCTGTACCAATACCATCTATAAGAAATCCCTGTACTACGATATTATAGAGCGTGAAAATGCGTGTTCAACTCCTAGCACGGCACAAAAATTTCCGTACTTCAAATAAACAACTACATGATGTCTGCTCGGAGTCTCGGATAGCCAGAGACAGGGAAAGAGTTATCATCATCCGCACAAGGCTGCTGAGACTGCAGTCTCGATAACTGAAATTCAAAAAATGAAAAAGCACTGAGTATCGACTGTCTTAAAATCGTAGGCGAATTGGATATAATCAAGATGTAAAGGCAAGAGGCAATTTATCGTTAAAACGTAACAAATGTCATTCTCAATTGTCCATTCTTGAAATATTGTTTTAAAATGTGTAAAATCTTTTCTAACAAAATTGGACCGCCAATTTAAACTGACAGGAAATCCTAATTGTTGCCTTAGATTTGACCTACATACCTACCCCAACTCCTCAAGAAAACTCCGGGCCCATGGTCTTGAAAATTAAAAAATGTTGGGCTTGCCCCTTCTGATTCTGGCCACGCCGCCTTTACTTGTTATAGCTTACATTTTCTACTTCACATGCTGATGATGTTTTGTAAATGAGAACATTGAGAACTTCAGGGCTCCTTTATGGGCCTTGTTTAGTATCAACAGAACCTTGCTTTCTGAAGTTACATCACCAGAAATAGTATGATTGAGGGTTTGTCTGAAAACCAAAGTCCGCAACATGTACAGCATTAAGCTTTCGGGAGTCTGGTCACCTTATACTAGTGGAATATAGATGTTGATAAGTTCGATATTGATATCCCCGGATTTAACAGCAATAGTTTGCATTTCCGCCGTGCCGTCATTCAAATGTATGTCTAATACACTGTTTTGGACGGATTTGTGAAATAGGAATGCAATTGCTCCTCCTGGATTAGGACCTTGCCTGCCGACTCTATCGCGCCTCAAAAGTATATAATCACAGCGGGTGTCAACAGCTGTTACTAAGTTGGAGCTTTGTCTCCTGTATTGCCGCTATCAGAATTCTGCGTGTATTCATGAAATGGACGACTTCACAGATCTTCTGACGGATTCCAGGGAGGGTCCACCCCGAAGAGGCTTGAGACTCCCGTGTGGCAGCGTTGATGCCATCGAGATTGGTCGCCAGTAGGACCACGAATTATAGTCATAAATCTATCGAGAGTCCCCAATTAAAAAATAAATATTTTTTTATTGTATGTACAAATTCCTTATCGCCTAGCCTTAGATAGATAGATTGCCTCTATTAAGCTGATCGTTATCTCTATACTATAACTATAAGCAAAGCACCACTGGTCGCCACTACCACCCACCGGGCACACAGTACGAATATCTTAATTAAGTGTCAGATATTATTTGTCGAAATCTTAACACCTCTCAGCCAGCTTGTTCCTATAGCCCTCCATTCGGCCGTTTAGGTGCGCACCCACTTCATAAACTGCATTCATTGCTTATTTTCAAGTAACTCGCAGCACGCAGTCCACCAATATCAGACCATGATCGGATCGTCTTCTACGCGAGTATACCGATGTTGCTTTATGGCATTAGTTGACTTGTAATTAACTGACCATAGTTGCCTCTTGTAATTTATGGGCATGCCTAGTTACAGGACATGACCAACTGATCTACAACTAATCTAAAATGAACAATCTACTATGCTTGAACCAGTCAACTTGCCGTTTGAAATATGCTAAAAACGACTATGGTCGTATATCTATCGAATCTTTTTTCCTTCGTTCATATTTAGATGAGTTTTGAGTTCACAATGCTTAGATAGGATGATATGATATTAGAGATCGTCTAACGATGAAAAATATTCAGAATTATATATCTGGGCGGTGGAGACGTCCTAATATTGGTCGTCGTCAATCGCAGGTAGGATGATGACATGAAATGATGCTCATTAGAGATGCAATGTAGTCACGATGTTGGCGAAAATGATGAATGCAACTTGTAAACATGAAATTGTGCACAGTTTTTCAACTGACCTAGAATTTGGATTTAAATAAACTAAAAAGGAATTACTAGTTTAAAAAATAATACTTAGAAGTTTTTGGAAAATTGAAAAAAAAATTCCAAGGATATGAATAGGTTAACCCAATTGCTGACAGCTTTAACATAAGTAAACTTCATAAAATTATTCGTTTTTTTTTATCTATTCGAATTCATTTATAAAACCTACTGAATGATGTGATGCAGAATGAAAATTCCCACTTAACTTTTACATCCATATTCATCCATTCAGCGCTTAACATTCAAATGAGATAAATTCTAATCTCCTGCGAGTTTCTGTTTATTTTTTATTTAACTTGGAAATTTGTCAAAAATTCACGAAACAAAAACGTTCAAGTTCTTTACCAAATTGGGGCTACCCCCAAAATATGATGGACTGACTTATCATATCATATTTATTTGCTACGGGAATATTTTAATATGACCGCAGGCGTATTTTCGGTTACAAAGTAATCATTCATTCCTCGTTATAGACGACGCGAAAGAAAACCGAAGGATGGACAGGATAATAATGCCTTCCACCCGTAAAGTCTTCAAGGACCCATACCGAACAGATAGTAGAGGATGATGAATTGAAGAGTCGTCTTTAATACATATACATACAGATACGCACTTCTTTATCTGCAAATGTAATGTATTAACGTGAATAAGTATCCTGACGGTGCGGGGTCGGTTACAAACTTGATGAATTGGCTATTTCCATCAGGGAGTATCAACTTGAGGGTTGAATGTTTCTTCTCTAGAAAAAAATGTGTTCTGTGACTCTATTCTTTGATAAAATGGTAATTTCAAAGCAGAAACTTCCAAATTAATTTCTCAAACTTTTCTTTTTGCAATATCACAATCATTAACCAGAAATTATTCACCGTCACTTCCAGGACAAAATCAATGCGCTTAATTTTAACAATAAATTATAGATGGGATACCTACAGCTACAAGCAGCTACTGAATTTACATTCACTATCATTTTCATCTATCTCTCGCCTTAATTTCTACAGTTTAATGCCAAAATTTAAGCCCACGGGAATCATATTAGAAAATTTTCACTCAATAATTTTCATTGCATTCCAATGTGATGGTTGTGATTTGATTAGTATATATGGTGAACGTGGTAAAGATAGTTGCTGATGTATGATCCAATGATCGGTTCGCCTGAGTAAACACGGCTCCTTATTGGCCTCCGGTTGTGGTTACCACCTGATAAGATATGGCGGGCTTGCAAAACCTATGAAAGCATTATCTGCCAAGCCTATCAGGGTGGTCGCTGGTTAGCATAGTTAGTAGATACTTTACAAGTTGGTTTATAAGGGGTACCATCATCACTAAAAAAATGTTCATTTATATATTTGTTTATCATCAGTTGATGTTGAGAAATCAGATGATACTTCAAATCAGGAATCCGGAGCCGAGCGTGTCGGAGGGACCTGAATTCCTGGAGCGAGGGACGTTTTTTTTGCAAGAAGGAGCGGAGATATTTAAAATTATTATCATGGGCATATTATCCATGAAGAGTTTATACAGTTTTTCAATGCTTATTTGCATTATTGCATTTTTTTGAAAACTTCTATTTGCAATTGCAATTTAAGGATGAAGCATTAGGTATAAATATTTATTTAGAATTTAAATAAAATGCAGTGTCTTCTTGATAGTTCTTGATTATAAATTTGCCGGCTGTGTGAAGTTAGCCAGTCATTTTTTTTGAAATTAGGTCCTTTTGCTCGGTGAACCGTTTGTTCTACAGCGGCTACGTTTGTTCTTGATTGTTCGCCAATTAATATCGTTTGTTCTTCTCTAATTATTTAATTATAGCAACTTTAAAATTGTGAGTGTGAACTTAGCCAGTCATTTTTAAATATGGGTCGGAAAGGTATAGGTTTGGTATCAATCGAAAGCCAGACGTTTGTTCATTTTATAGGGCGTTTGTTCATCCTGGAAACGGAAGGGTACAGGAATTATTAAAGAAAAAGGTATTAGTTGTGACGCCATCTACACTCGACTAGCGAAAACGAGACACAAATATGTAGGAGTTCATAGTACGACCATTGACCACACCTAACCGGTTGGCGCTGCTACCATCAAATTCAAAATGTCAAATACACTGTATGAATTTCACAATCGAGTCGCCATTGTTAAATACATCAGACGTAAAATTTTAGCTCTGTCTTTTAATTATTATCCTGGTTTTCAAGTGCTAGCATCCAGCCCTCTTATTGACAATTACTTTAGCGGCATCCATTGCCACTAAAAATGTCAAATCATTTTCGCTAGTCGAGTGTAGATGGCGTCACAACTAATCACTTGTAGCGACAGCCCTAGTTCTAAATGTTGCCGTTTCGCAATTGACATTTGGCATCAGGCAATGCTGTTTGGAAATTGCTGGAGAATTCTGGATAGAGCACTGTGAGTTTTCCTTTTTGGTTATTGTTATGTTTTGTAAACAGTTGAGTTTTGTAAGTCGTGAATAAAGTTGTGTCCGCAAAATTACCAGTGGTGTTATAATTTCTCCCGTGGTTTCTAGTTGTCCTCGTTCGCTGTGTATTGTTCGTTTAGCAACTTCTAACGCTAAAATTGGTGACCCGCGACTAAGTTAGTGAACAAAAAATTCAAAAAATTGAAATTGCGCATCTGATCGATTTGCTCTGAAAAAACAATGTCGACCGAGGACAAATTCTCCGATGCCGTCGGAGATACAGACAGCTCAACATCATTAAAAGATCAACAGGCGTTCCGTGATATCGAAGGGATTGCAATTATGAAGCTGCCACCGTTCTGGAAAACGCGTCCGGCGTTATGGTTTGCGAGGGCGGAGTCACAGTTTCGTGCCTACAAAGTGACCAGTGACACGGCGAAATTCGACCGAATAGTTAGCGATCTCGATCAGGACGTGCTCGGCCAAGTGGAGGACATCGTTGAGAACCCTCCGACCGACAACAGGTATGTGACTTTAAAAAAACGTATTATAAGCGCATATGCACGCTCGGAAGATGCCGAATTACGGGATTTGTTAACTGATATGGAACTGGGCGATCAGAAGCCCTCACAACTACTTCGCAACATGAAAGTGAAAGCGGGCACTAAAGTCAACGACAGTATTTTAAAAACGCTGTGGATGCAGCGGTTGCCCGGGCGTGTGCAGGCGATACTTGCTATTTCGGAAACCTCAGTCTTAGATCGGCTTGCCGAGATGGCCGACAAGATCGTCGAGGTTCGTGAGCCCTATGTCGCCGAAATAAATACGTCCGCTGCCCCAGAACCAAACCGCATCGGGCAAATCTCACATGAGTTAGCAGAAATCCGGTCACGTCTTGATAGGCTTCATTTTAAACGCAGCCGCTATAATAGACGTTCGTCGCGTTCAAAATCGAGGAACCGCACAGCACATCAATATTGTTTTTACCACAAAAAATTTGGCAGTGACGCGCGCAAATGTCGCTCTCCGTGCGCGTATGTTTCCCAGCAGGGAAACGAGCAGTCGCGCCATTGAGTCAGACGGTCAATGACGCGACAACCGGAAGCCGTCTTTATATCCGCGATGACAATACAGGGCTAAGTTTTTTGGTAGACACGGGCGCCGATATTTCTGTTCTGCCACGCCAACGCTGCACAAAATCGAGTCCGACTGCTTTGCAACTGTTTGCAGCGAACGGTTCGAAAATTAATACTTATGGAGACAAAGTTCTCAAACTGTCATTCGGTCTGCGGCGGATATTTACATGGCGGTTTTGCATTGCTGACGTGTCGCGTCCCATCATAGGGGCGGATTTTTTAAAATCCCACGCGCTATTGGTAGATATTAAAAACCGTCGTATTATCGATTCAGCCACAAAATTGTCTACGACTGGACAAATCACGAGCGTCGAGCATGAGGGTGTCTTTACTGTGGCAGGCACGTCGCAGTACCACTTAATGCTCAAAAGTTACCCAAGTCTCACTAATCCGTCGCTCACGTCCAGTAAAGTAGCACACGACGTTCGTCATCACATCGTAACCAGTGGTCCGCCTGTAGCACAACGACCGAGGAGGCTTGCCCCCGAAAAACTCAAGGCAGCACAAGAAGAATTTCAGTACCTCCTTGAACAAGGTTACTGTCGGCCCTCAAACAGCCAATGGGCCAGCCCCTTGCACTTAGTCCCGAAAAAAGACAATTCGTGGCGACCCTGTGGTGATTTTCGCCGTTTGAACGCGGTTACGAAGCCCGATCGATATCCAATGCGACACATTGAAGACATAATGGGTAATCTTGAAGGAAAAAAGGTTTTTTCCAAAGTCGACTTACTGCGAGCGTACCATCAAATTCCGATGTGCGAAGAAGACATCCCTAAAACCGCCGTTATAACGCCGTTTGGTTTATTCGAATTTACGGTGATGATGTTTGGCCTTCGAAACGCAGCGCAAACCTTTCAGAGATTCATCGACGAAGTGACGAGAGGTCTAAATTTTTGTTCTAGCTATCTAGACGACATACTCATCTACTCTGAAACTGAAGAAGAACACATCGAGCATCTCCACGCTCTGTTCCAAAGACTCAATACGTATGGAGTCACAGTGAATGCAGCAAAATGTGTGTTTGGAGTAAGAGAGATCGAATATCTTGGACACAAAATATCCGATAAGGGAATTTTTCCACTCGATTCACGCGTCAAAGCTATCCGCGATTGCAAGCTGCCAAAAACCTTGAAAGAATTGAGACGGTTTTTAGGAACACTCAATTTTTACCGACGGTTCATACCAAACGCTGCGACACTTCAAGCCCCCTTAACGGAATTTTTGCGAGGTGCCACGAAAAACGACAAGACACCGATTCCATGGTCCGCTGATACTATTAAAGCCTTCGAGCAATGCAAGGAGAATTTGGCTTCCACGACACTGTTAAGTCATTATCGCTCCAATAGACCACTCGCGTTGACCACCGATGCATCCGATGTGGCAATAGGCGCGGTGTTGGAACAACTCCAAGATGACCAGTGGACACCACTGGCATTCTTTTCGCGGAAACTCTCTCCAGCGGAAATGAAGTACAGCGTTTACGACCGTGAACTATTAGCCATTTACTGCGGTATTAAGCATTTCCGGCATATGTTAGAAGGCACTCAATTTACAATCAAAACGGATCATAAGCCGCTCGTTTACGCATTCGACAAAAATGACGAGAAAGCTACCGCTCGACAGATCCGACAACTCGCGTTCATATCAGAGTTTTCTACGAACATCATCCACGTTAACGGCCATTCTAATATCGTCGCAGACACGCTGTCACGAATCGATGCTATCGATATACCAAGGGTTATCGATACGCATGAGCTTATCATGGAACAACGAAACGACATCGAGCTCCAAAGGCTTCTAGAATATCGTTTGTCAACATCACTTCAGCTCACACCTCTGGTTATAGAAGACCAAGGAGAGTTAATGTGCGATACGTCAATGGGCACTACGAGAATTTACGTTCCTTTATCTTTGCGGAAGCGCGTTTTCGACATTTTTCACCGTTGTTCGCATCCTGGTGTTCGCCCAACAGTTAAGGCCGTTTCAAACAAATTTGTATGGCCTGGGATGCGCAAAGATGTTACTCAGTGGACCCGATCCTGTTTACAATGCCAGAGATCTAAAGTCAGCAGGCATACTAAAAACGAGTTTCAAGCGTTTTCTGTGCCTGATCAACGTTTTCATCACGTTCATCTAGATTTAGTCGGTCCGCTTACACCATCCAGCGGTTGCCGATATGTTTTAACGATGGTTGATCGATTTTCGCGTTGGCCGGAGGCTGTAGCTCTTCCGGATCAATCAGCACCGGCTGTGGCACAAGCGTTTTATGCGACCTGGATTGCTCGATTCGGTACACCAAGGGTGATAACCACCGATCAAGGCACCCAATTCGAATCCGCTTTGTTCGGTGAGTTATCCAAACTAGCGGGTTGCAGACGAACGCGAACAACGCCGTATCATCCGGCTGCCAACGGTTTAGTCGAGCGTTGGCATCGCTCTTTTAAGGCATCCATAATGTGTCACGAGGATAATTCGAACTGGTTTCATCTTTTACCAACCGTATTACTGGGACTAAGGAATACGTACAAAGAGGATTTAGGAGCCAGCTGTGCCGAGATGCTCTATGGTACAACATTAACATTACCGGGCGAATTTTTTGTCGACGATAGAACCAACAGCGACCCACAATTGTTTGCCAATTCTATCCGCGAGCAAATGCGTGAAATTAGACCGAAACAAATTTCTCAGCGGAACGAGCGAACTTCATTCGTTTTCAAGGACTTACGTACTTGCTCTCACGTTTTCCTTCGCATCGACGGTGTTAAGAAGTCTCTAACTCAGCCGTATTCAGGACCTCATCGTGTGATCAACCGACTTTCACCTGTAGTTTTTACCATCGAGGTCAACCGTAAAAATGTTAATGTATCAACCGAAAGGTTGAAACCAGCGTTTTTACCAAGCGATTTCTCGTCGGAGACAACAATTGATCGAGTTCCAGTCAAGAACATTCAAAGTCAAACACCATCTGCTGAGGCTCATGATACAGAGCCATCATCGAGTCACCTGTTGTTTCCAACGTCAACCCCACCGAGCATCAGCCCAACAAACAAATCGATCGTTCAATCTGCAACCTCACCAATCAACATTCCATCAGCACAGTCAACCTCACCAATCAACATTAAATCAGCACAGTCAAGCTCACCAATCAACATTAAATCAACACAGTCAAGCTCATCAATCAACATTCCATCAACACAGTCTGCCGCTACTTCCGTTCATCATCCACCCCATGTCAAAGGATCAGCAGCGAATCATACTCTTCCTTCCAATGTGCGACGAGTTTACTTTGAGCCGATTATTCCTTCCCGAACATCGGCTAATCGTCGAACGTATCCGCCGGCACGATCTCATCGTCGGTAGTACACTACTCAGAGGGGAGTACTGTAGCGACAGCCCTAGTTCTAAATGTTGCCGTTTCGCAATTGACATTTGGCATCAGGCAATGCTGTTTGGAAATTGCTGGAGAATTCTGGATAGAGCACTGTGAGTTTTCCTTTTTGGTTATTGTTATGTTTTGTAAACAGTTGAGTTTTGTAAGTCGTGAATAAAGTTGTGTCCGCAAAATTACCAGTGGTGTTATAATTTCTCCCGTGGTTTCTAGTTGTCCTCGTTCGCTGTGTATTGTTCGTTTAGCAACTTCTAACGCTAAACACTTTTTCCTTAATAATTCCTGTATCCTTCCGTTTCCAGGATGAACAAACGCCCTACAAAATGAACAAACGTCTGGCTTTCGATTGACACCAAACCTATACCATTCCGACCTATATAAAAATGACTGGCTAAGTTCACACTCATAATTTTAAAGTTGCTATAATTAAATACAAACGAACAAAGGATATTAATTGGCGAACAATCAAGAACAAACGTAGCCGCTGTAGAATAAACGGTTCACCGAGCAAAAGGACCTAATTTCAAAAAATGACTGGCTACCTTCACACAGCCTGCTTTGTGTCTCGTCTTCTGTTTTTCCTTAATTAAACAACAATTAGAGACGAACAATCGAAAATAATTGACGAACATTCACGAACAAACGTAGCGGCCGGCGAACAAACGGTTACGAGCGTAATTTGAGAATGTGTGCGGGCTAACTTCACATAAGTTTCCGCAGGACCAACCAGGTTCCGAGTTACGGACGTCAGAAACCCGTACTTGTAGGGTCGTGAAAACATAGTCTTGGTCGCTTCTCACTTTGGATTTTCAAATTTCTTCGCCTTTCCTTGGCGGGCGGGACGATCTTGCGTCTCTACAGAACTACAAAAACTACAGGTCCCGAAATTGCCGCATAAACGCGCCGGAAAATTATTCCTCAGGTGATTACCAGCTAAAAGGTATATGGGACATACTCCCCAACTTTTAATTTTAGCTGCCACAGTCATTTGATATTTAAAAAAAAATGAGATGATTATCACAACCAACAACAAATTTACCTGAAAAATTAAACAAACCGCACTTGAATCAGGTAAGTGGTTTAGTTTTTACAACGCTTCAAAGTCAAATTTTTGATTTTACCCAAAGAAGTATTTATTATTCACAATTAGTTTTCTATCTCAATTTTCTCCAACTTCTGCCAAAAGGAGATGCTTGTACAATTTTTTTTTTTAAATTGATTTATAGTCTAAGGGTCATATCTTTCTCACATCATTATACCCTTCGCTCATAGAGTGAAAGGGTATATTAACTTTGTCATGAAGTTTGTAACGCATTGAAGGAAGCATCTCCGACCATATAAAAAGTATACATATATGATCAGCATGACTTGGGGAGTCGATTGGGCGATGTCCGTCTGTCTGTCTGTCTGTCTGTCTGTTGCGACGCATTTTACTCGGCGAGTATTGAAGCTAGCAAGCTGAAATTTTGCACACGTGCTTATTATTGTTGCAGGAAATTGGATCACTGCGTCATGGGGCTGCCATACAAATATAGCCCCCAATTTAAGTTCTTCTAAGAAAAACTTTTTTATATGTGTACCAATTTCAGCCAAATTTCACACAAATGTGTTTATATTGATGACACAAAACATATGTAAGAATAGATCAAATCGGAAAATGGGGTCATGGGGCTGCAATACAAACCCAACTCCCCAAATTAGGTTCTTAAGAAAAACTTTTTTATTTGTGCACCAATTTCAACGAAATTTCACATACAAATGTATAATGACACAGAACATATGTAAAAATGGATCAAATCGGACCATGGGGTCATGGGGCTGCCATACAAAACCAACCCCCCGTTTTGGTTTTTCTATCAAACATTTTTTACACAAATTTCACAATTACAAATTAATGTGTCTTTATCAAAGCAACAAAAAAGGTCAAAACAAATGGAATCATACTATGGGGCCATGGTCCCTCATCCCCCAATAACATTTTCCAAGTAAATATTTTTCTTTGCCCACTTTAGGGTTACCACCTCGACCGCGACCCTCGCCTGGCACCTGCAAAAGGGAGGGGACCCCTCCCCTCCCTGTGTTCAAAAAATTCTTTGCGAGTATGTATTGAATTTTTGAAGCGCAGTTGCTAAGAAGCTAAGACAGCCCTATGAAATAAAAGCTAAATTGATCAGATCAGCCTTTTCGATTGATAAATTAATAAATCCTTTGAAGGATTTTTCTATAATGGCAGAGGAAAGTAGGACACGTACACACTATCGATTCAAAAATGAGTCTACTATTTCGGCTCTATAGAGTGATTATTAGCAGTGCTAATTGTCATGCGAAGGAAGGGTGAGGGCAATCAACAACTCCTTTGAATGAGTGAGAGTTGGATTATTACCGAAATAGCGCATCCGCATTATTTTGGACCGATTCGTAATAACAGAAGAGACCCAATCCATGACTCGATCAAATAGAAATCGGTGGAGTCTTGCTTACTCATTCCATTCGCTGCACCACTTCCCTCGATTACTTTGTATCCCGGCTGTCAATAAGTATCCATTGCAATTGATATCCAGGGAATGAACCCAATACATTCAGCAAAAACTTACCAAATTATAAACATTATTTGGTTGAAAAGAGACTGCCTATTTTTCATTCTGAGCTGGCAGGAATTTATTGCCTAAATATAACTCCACGGTCATCTGATCTTAAGCCGGCCCACACGGATCGGGGTTCGCCGAACCGCGCGGTGTAAAAGATCAAAGTTGTGGACAACACTCGCATGAAAGGAACAGAGGTGATGAGGGCAGTCAACGAAAAGGTAACATCCGTTGAATTACCCTATTGCCTCTATCCCTCCCAGGCGTGTGTTGTTCACAACTTGATCTTTTTTACAGGACCTTCGTCAGATTTTCATTTCAGAATATGTTTCAGATAACCCACGGGATCCGTACAATTTCTACGAAGATAAATTAGAGCAGCAGTGTTTTCGATAGAGATTCGATCCGGTCAAAAGCAGGAGTCGTGCAATCTTGTGATGCATAGCCATTACAAGGCAATCAAGTTCTAATTTCAAATTTAAATATTTTTTTTCGCTTAAACGCCAATATTACGTGCATAGCAATTTCAGTGACCTTTGATAACTTAAGTTTGCAGCGATGCAGAGTAACACGAGACGTGTGACGAGATTTTTAGTTTCCACTGAATATGGTAAGACCACCATACCTAGGGACATACATCCACAGAAGTAATGTTTTTTTTAATTGCGAGTAAACGTTTAAGCCGCCACTTATCGCAGGATAGACTATAGGAACTCTTGAAAAGCAGACATTGGCTATGTCCACACATGTGCGCTTTCGTCTTCCCTATCGTCTTCAAGCTCCGTATCCACTTTCAACATTGAACATGTCATTGATTGCGTCAAATGAACAGAAGAGATCAATGTCTCATTCTATCCAGATCTGTTAATTTATCGTTAAATATGTGTCACGGCTTTGGTCAGGACGGGTAAATGATCAGTTCTTTCATGAATTGTATGAATAGATGATGTGTTGTTAATATTTAACATTGGCAATTGCGTTCAAGAATGAATGCGTTTCTTCAATAGCGCATACATCTCAAGTTTCAATTGTCAAAATGATCAAGACGAACGAAAATTGAAACTGTCTAGACAGGCACATTGGAAAACTAAATCAAACTCACGATCGTCATATGGGTGAATATTTTTAAGAAAAGCTTGGCTACATATTTCAATTTAAGCGCGGCCCTCAAAGAAACAGTTGCAGCTACGTCCCCATGAAAAAAAAAATGTAGAAAAACTGAACTGTGAATTAAATTTTAATTTATAGTACTGACTTTTCAGGAGGACTATATTTTTCTACAGCAAAGAGCGCGTCCCGGTAAAATTTTTCTGAACCCGACATCCCGGCCGCACCTTCTAGGCCCGTCACTGCCGCGCGAGGCCCGAGCAGGTGGCAACCCTAGCCCACTTATTCCAACCAAACCCCACAGAAATATTTTTTTGTCGACGAAACGGAACTTTTGTGAAGACGGAAGGAAAAGAATGTGGGGGGGGGGGGGTTAAATACAAGTCCTAGGTACGGCCGAACAAAACTTTTAGCCCAAGAAGAGCGAAGGGTATCCAAATTTCGGCCGCGCCCGAAATTAGCCTCGGTCTCGTTTTGTTCTAGCTCCATTATTTCTAACAGTTTTAATACCTTCTACGGTTAATTTTAGCTTAAATTCATTCAACTGTCCCTAATTTTCTGCAATTTGGTAAAATTTATGTAAATTACGCCATAATCGAGACAAAATTAACCCTAGTGATGTTCCAAAGATACGAACTTGATGTTCCACAATTACGAAATTGATGTTCCAAAATTACGAATTTGATATTCCAAAGTTGTGTGCTTACCGAGAAACGGTATATACTGTATCTTGGAAGACCGACAACCCAGACTCGTCTCTAGATAATAGATTTTCTTGGATACTGGGCACTGGCGTACAGTAGTGACTTCCAGTTGCCTAGGTGCGCCGCACCGGTCTAGTGATGATGCCTTTTTTCGCCTTCAACAAAAACAATAAATCCGTGGTCAAGCACTTTCCTATTGCCGTTGAGTGCGGAAAATCCGCGTACACTATATCTACATCCATATGGAACAAAAAAACATGCATTGCCACTGGACAAAAAACAAAATCCGCGAATTATTAATCGGTTTCGCAGCAGCTCAATTGATTGTTTACATGAATTTTGCGTGTTTTTCCAGATTGCTCATGATGGCCAGAAGCCTTGCACGATTAGTGTGCGAATAAAAATATTGCACCGTGTGTTGCTTTGTGTTTTGTGGTGGCGGAATATGTTTTATATGCCACAAGGGACATAAAACAGCATCAACACCGAATGGTCGTCATGTGAAGTGGAGGAGTCTACTGCTACCAACCATACGCAGGATTCTTGTCTTGAATTATTCTCTCTATCAGTAAGGTGGTTCCGCCTTTTCGCGGTAGGTCAGCAAAAGATAATTTTTTAATGTTACTTTCGTTTTTATGTTATTTTTTTTTTTAATTTTTTTTAACATTTACTTGTAGCTGTTCAGTTTCTTCACAAATTGCTGCCGTGGCGTGGAGGAAATTTGTCCGGTATCTGCTTTGGTCTATCGAAGGCGTTTGGTGTTTCTATATGATGGTGGTGAAGACTAATGAACTACGATTGTGGAGGTGATTGTAAGTAGGTGCTAGTTGATTATGCCAATTTGTCATGCTTATTTCAGTGGGTTGGGTACGTGCCGTGGAGGTGGAGTACTTTCATATTTTTTTCCTAGGTTATGGTCAGAATAGTTTTGTAGGGAGCTCGATCTCAATGATGTTCGTCTGCAGAATAAGAATGTTTTGTTATGCTTTACTAATCCAGCCGTTTGGGCTGGTATGCAGAATTAGTGGCGGCTTTTGCAAAATGCGCGCAATTTTGAATGGCGCAGACTCTCTCATCTTTAAAATTTTCAACAAAATGTGCGCTACAACATGCTCCATATCGGCCCACTGATTTCCCTCTATCCCGGATTTGTTTTTTGGTAATCGCCCAAATTCTACGCTGCATAGCAACTAGGGGCCGCACAACTAACAGATTGTAGTTCTCCCGATAAAGACTACTCTGAAATCCTTTATGATTTTGATTACCAATCA